>CM034708.1:152698371-152709396 GCA_020142125.1 Phrynosoma platyrhinos | reverse complement strand
ATTCTCAGTTTTTGAAATAAAGTCACACTGTCTAAGCCTCAGGGAAAAGCAAAGGCCGCTTAACTCTCAAGCTTTCAGATTTTTATTGTTATACCGTCTCTTGAACTATCCACTATATTAAATGCAGCTAAGATTTTTTTTTTGCATTTATACTCTGAAGTAAGCCCATGAAAAGTTTGCTGTAAATTAACTTTTTGCTTTTTTTTCTTCACGGAGTATGGGGCAAATGACTGGGGAAAACAGTTGATGTTTAAGGCCTCCTCCTGCATATGCTGGGCCAACTGTAAATCAGTTTCTTGTATGTTTGCTTTAGAATAATAAAGAAAGTAAACTTGCATGTTGTTTATTTATTTATTTTCCAGCTTTTCCTCAGAGTTGGGACTCAAAATGGCTTATTGAAATTAAAACAGATAACAATAAAAACATGTAAACAATTATTGTTAAAATTTAATTAAAGTATCTACAGTATACAATTAAAATATCAATTAAAATGGGAAAAATAAAAACAGTACACTACACTACTAAAATCACTTTTCATATACAAAGGTCATTTACAAAAAAAGTATGTTGGAATGTCTTCACCTGTCTTCAGAAAGAAAACATGGATCCTAGAAAGAATTCTAGATCTTGGAATAAATCATAACATTTGCATGATAGTTTATCAAAGGTTACTGGACTAACACCTGCTAGTCATGTTTGTATAGTGCAGTGCTGAACTTTGACATTTTAAAATTAATTGAAATGGAAATCTACTAAAATACAGTGGTACCTCTACTTACGAAATGTCTAGTTATGATATTTTCGAGTTACGAAACGCTTCTTCTAAAAAAATATTGTCTCTACATACGAATATGTCTCTACATATAAGCTGTAGAGACATATTTGTATGTAGAGACAATATTTTTTAGAAGCATTTTGTAACTCGAAAATTTCCAGCCGCAGCCTCGGCTATTCCTTGGGCTGACTCTGGAAGCGGGGGATTCCTCCACTTCCAGGATCAGCTCAAGAAACGTCTGTGGCTCCGACTTGAAGGAGGCCTCTTGAAGACTTGAAGAAACGTTTCTTGGGCTGATCCTGGAAGTGGAGGAATCCTCCGCTTCCAGGATCAGCCCATAGAATAGCTGAGGCTGCGGCTGGAAGGGGCTGGAAGGAGGCGGCCATCCAGCCTCTGCTTCGGCTATTCTATGGGCTTGAAACGGATTAGGGCATTTCTATGCAAAATGTACCTCTACTTATGGAATTTTCTACTTATGAAATGGGTTGTGGAACAAATTAATTTCGTAAGTAGAGGTACCACTGTATCTGAGAACTGAAGCTTACCAGATTCCAAAAGCATCAGTTCAGATTATCTGTTAGCTAGATGATTTCTCTTCTATATATTATGCTTAGATAATGTGTCAGGGTCTACATCCACACTGCAGAAATAGTCCAGTTTGACACCACTTTAACTGCCAAGGTTCATTGCAAGGGAATTCTGGGAATATGACAAACTACAATTTGAAAATTCCATAGCATTGAGCTACAGCATTTTAAATGGTGTCAGACTGGATTATTTCTGTAGTGCTGATGCAGCCAAAGATTATTGTTTTGAAAAATCTAAAGATATCCTAATGTCTTTGTAATAAATGAGGTGCCGTATGAGCTTAATTTTGCTAATTTTAAAAAAGTAAAATAAAATGTAGAGTTCTAAATACCCTAAAGGCACCAGATCCTGTCTGATCTTGGAAGTTAAGCAGGGTTAGTACCCGGATGGGAAACCACCAACAAATACCAAGTGCTGTAGGCTGTATTTCAGAGGAATAACTGATAAACCCACCTCTGAGTATTCCTAGACTAAGAAAACCTATGAAATTCATAGGGTCACCATAAGGGGACAAGTGACTTGAAGGCACACACCAAAAACAAAACTTATTTAATTTTTTTCTTGGATTTTTTTTCTGTGTAGGTTTAATGTTCCACATGATGATAGCTTTAAATGTAAAGAAGTTGGAATTAAGCATCAATATCATGTAATGGCTCCAACTTTAAACTACCACTCTAGTCCATGGACTTGGTCAAAATGCAGCCAGAAATACATCACTGAGTTTCTAGAGTATGTACAGTTCAAGTTTATAAGCTTTTTGGATATGTATTAATACTGCAACAATAACATATTTCTGATTTCAAAATCTTGTGATCTTTTTTTTAAAAAAAAATATTGTGTTTCAGATAATTGAAATTTCAAATAAACTGCAGTTTTAGCATTGCTGTATATATGGCAAAACAACCAGTGTTTTAAAGCATAACATATAGTTTATGTCAAGCTTAACATAAATTGAGAAAACTACAATTGGGTTCACTGATAGCTCTGCATGAAGAAAATTGGATCAGATTAATACCCATTCCCAGATTTATTCACAAAGTGATCATATTCAGGTACCTTATAAGAGGAATTCTGCTTGTTTAAATGTGTTGCAGTACTGGCTATGGGGAATGCCTTCTAGACATACCAAATGGAAGAATCTATGACTTTCAATCACAGTTTCCTGGTTCCCTGTATGATGTAAACAAACAGTGTGAGCTTATGTTTGGCCCTGGCTCACAAGTATGTCCATATATGGTAAGTTACATAATATGAAACACATTTTTAATATTTTTAACAGTTCAAAATAGTAATAAAATCTTCATTAACCTTCTAAACATGTCATAGTAGCAAGTTTTTTATGAAACTGGTGAAATCTTTAGAAGTTGATGAAATTTTTTTCTTTTTTTAATCTGACTTTTCCTATCCTCATTGCCTTTCCTGATTAACCAAGATTATTCTTAACTTTTCTTATTACTTGTTTATGCAGAATCTAAAGTTTAGATTATTCCCTCCTTCAGCCCAGAACAATGTCAAGACAGCAAAATTGGGCTTTAAAATGGGCTTCACTGTAAACCAGCCACTAGCATGAAAGCAGTTAGCAAAGCTAATTTTCTGGCAATGCCCAGAATAATATCTAAATGCAATTTGAGAGTGAAACATCTCAGCTCAAAAACACATGAGGCAATGTCCTCTTATATCCTATCTCAGCCAGATTCCCAAGCTTGGTAAGCAGAAAGCAGGCCCATGGGCCACAGTATGTTTGGCTAGCCCTTGATGCCAGCCACTTATCAGTTCCTCAAGGATACATCCCCAGAAGTAAGCCTCTTGCCAAATGGCTGTGAGGACTTCCCAAGGTGGACAAACCATCATGTGATGCCTCAGGAAGTGTGAATTTGCATACTAACTGTGGTTCATGCTGTGCTGACTAATTTTGACTAAAAGACCAATTAGCAAAATCCAAGTGATATAACAGCACAATAAATAAAAGGCTAAATAGCTGAATTTAAAAGAGAGATGATAATACTGCCAAATTCATAGTGATACAAATTGGTAAATTAATTTAAAATAACATCTCCCATCCCATGGCACAGCATGAAGTAAGGAAAAGGGAGGCAATCTTCATCTACTTTTGAAAACCTCAAAAATTCCTACGTTGTCCCAGAAATAGTGATTGGCTAAACCTATGTTAATATCTAAATGTTGTGGAAGAGTAGATGCTACCAAAAAAAAAAAAACCACCAAAAAACAAACAAACACCACTCTGGATATACAAGTTACTTGAGAACTGTCAACTATCGAAATGACCACGTGCGTGACATTCTGCTGATTGAGTTCGCCTAAGGTAGAAAAATCAGCCAATTGTCTCCATCTTTCTGCAAAGAGAAGTTGTGTAAAAGTACTCTGCTGTCTATTTGGAGTTGAAGAGTAGCACTGTAATTAGTGACTCATGCAGTGCAACAGCTGGGCATAAATATTAACAAAATTTGCCTAAGTAATGATGTAGGAATAAACTAAACTAAAATGTGATATTTATTTATGGGGAAAGGTTATGTCTCAAAAAAGATAAATGAAATGATCATCTTAACTCTTAAACTCAATTTGCCCATGTAATTTGTTCAAAAATATGAAGAAAGCTTCACATTTTTCTTGAAATGAAGTGTTTAAACTGCTTGACAAATTGCAACAACATTAAAAAAAAGAAAAATCTAATATAAAGTCATAAAAATACCTTTCATGCATGTTTTTTCTCTTAATCACAATGATCTACAAGAAAGAAAGGTAATCAAATATACAGATCTTATCTTGCTTCCAGTCTGGAATGAAAAGTTGCAAAAGTGCCTAAAATAGTTCTCCCTGAACTGCTGGAATGCTGAAAGACCAAAACTTTCTAATGTAATTTTCCTGATGAATTCAAATGAGGTCCTTCAGACATACTGTTTGCAGATTTTATGGGTGAGCTTCCTACAAGTGATTTTCATAGAGTACAAATACTCAAGAGCAAACTACTTAAAGATTGTTTCAGAAATGAATGGTGAAAAAGTGTTTGAAAGGTGGTTTACACTTTTAAAATATAGAAGCCTTTCCCAATTATTGTTGGTACATATTTCAAGGCAAAAGTCACATTTTAAAAATGCATGGATCATTCAAATATAATGGGAGTATGGTAGCATTTTGATTCTAATGCCTAACAGCAAAATATTTATGCAAAAGGATCTTGTAGCACCTTTGAGACTAACTGGAAAAAAAAAAAACCTTGTAGCATGAGCTTTCCTAGACTTGAGCCTAACTGATTCTATGATTCTGTAGGGTGGAGTGAAGAGTCCATAGACAGACCTATATAAGTCAGTTGTCTGTGAGAATGTCAATTGAAATTCAAAACTTTAAGGCTTTTAGCAACATCCTTCCTTCGCCTTTGTCCCCAATGACCATAATTAAAACTGAATTTCTCCATACCCACAAATTTCAATTGACATTCTCACACACAGCTGGCTTATATAGGTCTGTTTCTGGACTTTCCCCTCCACCCCATGCATTTGAGGAAGTAGGCTCAAGTCTATGAAAGCTCATGCTATCAGCTTCTTTATTTCAGTTAGTCTGAAAGTTGGTACAAGGTCCCTTTGCATACTGATTTTCTAGCTTAACACAACTATGTATTTGAATTCTTGCACAGTATATGAACTACTACATGATCCTTACTTTAGATAAAACTAAAACATGATCTTTACAACGGATCCTTCCTCATGCCAAACGTCAACTTGGCCTGTGCTTCATTGTGTCATCCTGCTTATGTTTTTTGATGATAGATTAGTGTTACTTTTGTAACAAAGAAAATCTTGTTTGTTTGATAGAAACAATGCAAACGTTTATGGTGTACAAGTGTAGAAGGCATACACAAGGGTTGCCGTACACAGCACATGCCACTGGCTGATGGAACAGAATGTGGCCATGGAATGGTAAGCTTTCACTTTTACTTCCACCATTTTCTTCCATAGATTTCTACAGTGGCATCCTGTTCACTCCTGTTTAATCCCTAGTACACATCGTCAGTAATCTCCAAAGGTAGTTTCACCATACACAGCCTTTGCAAGGTGCCTTGTATCCTCAAAAATATAAAATTGTCATAAAAGTTCAGTCCATACCATGATCAAATATATTAATTCACTAGTGAGTGAGAGTGCATGATAATTTCTTTAATTGTATTTTAATATTATAGCTGTGCTTTAGTGATATCTGTTTTTAAATCATTTTCAGTCACCTTGAATTGCACTGCTCTGAGAAACATGGTAAATAAACAAATAGCCTAGGTGCCACCACATAAAAGGCTCATTTATGTACTGCCAACCCACATTCCTCTGAGGGTAGCAGTATGGATAACTGAGCCTACTTTGTTGGTTTTTAGGGCAAAAAGGCATTCTTTTAGATATTTAGGACCCAAGGCATGGAGCAAACCAGCAGCCAGCTCAGATCCTTTAGAAATGCATTGATGTGAACTGCTCCAGTTCCAAAAGAGCTGCATTGATACCAGATATTGCTGGAACATACTGCTGTAATACAGAGTATGGATCACTGTGGCCAAGCTGTCTCCATCAAAGGAAGGACCATAGGTTGCAAATTGAGCTTAAAATAATCACCCAGCTTAAAATAGGCATTCTCTAGCCACTGACACCACCTGGTTCTGAAGTGACAATGCTGGTTCCAAACTATAAGCCTGCTCTTTTTTCTGGAGATTTCAATCATATCTAGAACAGGTCTTCTCATCATTTCCCAAACTGGAGAAATCAGAATATACAGTAACCATCTTGTTTGATTCTTGCTTCAATTTATTGGCTCACATTGACTCCATTAATTTCTTTACACAGTGACTAAGCAGCTGAGCTACTTCCCCTGAGTCAGATGGAACATAGACACATACTTGAATTAGTGTCCTTAGCCTTATAGCATATCACATCGAATCCTTTGATGATATTTTATAGTAGTTGATATAAATGTTGAGTAGCATGGGAAAACAAGAAAGATTCTGGTCAGGAAATTAGGTCACTTCCCATGGCCTAGTAGTATCAGTACTATCCATTGCTATTGTTTGGAAATTATCTTGGAAGTACCAGTGGAATGATTGTAACATATTACCCTCCCGACTTCCAACCCAATAAAGGTTATCAATTCAGGCTGGAAGCTGCATTTAAATGGTTTTGGACAGTCTATTTCTTCCAAGTTTTCTTTAAGCTGACCATTCCAAAGAGAGGCTCCAGGAAGGTCTTCTTTAAAGATTGAACCACCACTTTTGTAAGCCATGGTGGGTATGAGTTATAAGCCATGATGGCAGGTTGTTGGACATACCCCTTCAGACAGCTTTTCAACATTCATTAAGCTAATATTGATGTTGATGTTGATATAATAACTGATACTGATATCTGTAATGATTGATAAAGGTAAAGGTAAAAGTATTCCTTGGTTGTCAAGTTGTGTCTGACCATAGGGCGCAGTGCTAGTCTCTGTTACTAAGCCGAAGAGCCAGCGTTATCAGAGACTACTCTGTGATCATGTGGCCAGCATGATTGCACAGAACACTGTTTACCTTCCCACTGAAGTGGTACCTGTTTATCTACTTGCATTTGCATGCTTTCGAACTGCTAGGTTGGCAGAAGCTGGGATTAATGACAGGAGTTCACCCCATCATGCAGCACCTGGGCCATGATGATGATTGATATTGATCCAGTATTACTGGACCAGAGTGTATCCTCAGTGTCTCCTTTGGAATATTCTTTACCATGGAATGTAATTAAGAGTGTTCCTATCCTCAAAAATATTCTCACAAAATTATTACAGCACAGAGACCTTTCCATTGCATTCTTTCAATGTAACATTGTAAGCTCATTCACCAACCATTAAAAAACTGCTGGATGATTAGATGATGATTCAGTGGTAGCCAAGAATGGACTTGCTAAATATAGCTGCAGTTTTCTTTCTCATATCTCTGTAGTTAACTGTTCTGTATAACTAGAAAAGACCCTCTCTCTAGTTCCCCCCTCTCCCGCCTATGTAGTTCACTGTTCTTGTGCCCAAGTGGATTTTAGTGAACCTTAGTGGCAGGTTGTATAGCAGGAATGCCATGGCTGATGAAAGTTAAGCTGGGAAAGTTCATACAGGTTCATACTCCTTGAAGCCAGAACAGCAGCTGGTTTATGACTGGAATTTACTGCGGGAAATGTACCTGCACAGTAGTTACTGTAGTTAACACTTCATAAAGACGTTTACTGTTAAGTACATTGAACAAACCTCTAATAAGAGTCCTTGCTTCAGAAATTACCATAGCAGATGGCAATAGTAAGACAGCCTTAGTTATAAATGATGGTCTTTTAAAAAAAGTGTTCCCTCTGAATTCTTTACTTGGATTTTTGAGCTCTTAGCAACATTTAATCTTACCACTAAAAATGAAGCTGCTTTACCATAAGATGACCATCTTTGCATGCATATTTTATTATACAACTAATAAAAATAAAAATAATTATTTCTTTGAAACACAGTCACTGTCTGAAAGGGGAGGTTGTGAGAAGAACATCTGGGATAGGTCTGGTGCATCATTTTTCTACTATGACTTCATCTTGTTTCTTCTCTAGGAATTCTGCAGAGCAATAAAAGCTGATACATCTTTATTGAATAAGCCATTAAATTCCAGATGTGAACATGGGCTTATTCCAGTTCTATAGAAGTAGTTGTCATGTAGGTGCTATATTTTTGGACATTCCAGAAACATCTTATAAAGTAAATATGAGATGAACCTCTATCTTTTTGTTTCACTGGTTACAAAATGTACTCTCAAGTGGCATGCCATAAAAGTTTTTATTCACTGAGAGAAATTATAAATAGCTCAAATATTAAATAGTCATTTATTTAATCTTTGTTAGCAAATAGTGTCTATAAACATAGTGATGATAAACATCTGATAGTTTATTTATACTTTCATTAAAAATATATCTTACAGCTTATTTATATTTGCATTAAAATATATCCCAGAGCTATTGCATTAATTCTGGCATGACAGTATTTACATTTTTACACATAGTGATGGATGTAACATCAATTTTTCAAAACTGCTGTACCCACCAATGTATGAACTTGCATCAAATAAAGGTAGCAGTATGGTGTAGTGGTTAGAGTGTTGCATTGGGAATTAGAAAATATACAGGGGACCATTGCATCTTTCATTGGTCCAATAGATGTTTA
The DNA here is from genome assembly GCA_020142125.1 of Phrynosoma platyrhinos. Lineage (NCBI taxonomy): Eukaryota > Metazoa > Chordata > Lepidosauria > Squamata > Phrynosomatidae > Phrynosoma > Phrynosoma platyrhinos. The sequence continues at coordinate 152,700,827 of CM034708.1, read as the reverse complement.
TTTTGACTTTTGTTTTATGGCCAGCATGACTTCCCCACATTATTTTAATCATTTAAGTGAAAGATGGAGTAGTTACTACAAGTCAAAGCATAGAAATGTTGTACGCATATTACTTGAGTGGCCACTGATGCCACAGAGATTTTTTATCATCTCTCTCACACATGCTTTATATGTAGATATCCATTATATATTGATAGTTGTTTCACACAAATAGGTTTGTTGTACAGCCTTTATGGCACATATTGGAAACACTTCTAAATATTTTGTTTTCTGGCCACGTGTTTTAGGCTGCTACCTGTTTAATTATGTAATATATGAGTTAAAACACAATGAGTTAAAAAACAATGGATGCAAGCTGCAAGAAAAGAGATTCCACCTCAACATTAGGAGGAACTTCCTGACAGTAAGGGCGGTTCGACAGTGGAACACACTCCCTCGGAGAGTAGTGGAGTCTCTTTCCTTGGAGGTCTTTAAGCAGAGGCTGGATGGCCATCTGTCAGGGATGCTTTGATTGGGAGTTCCTGCACAGCAGGGGGTTGGACTGGATGGCCCTTGTGGTCTCTTCCAACTCTAAGATTCTATGATTCTATGATTCTATGACTTACAGCCAGAACTTCAGCTGTCTCAAATGAAAAAAAATGTCAGGTGTAGATGCCTTTTGAATTTTTAAACATCTTGGATAGCTGCAGAAATGAAAGCTAGGCCCACTAGATACTGAGCTTTTCAATTGCTCAAATTGTAATAATATTCTGAAAACAAAATTAATTTAAAAGCTGTTTTCCTGAAAATCCTGTAACAGTGATTTAACGTTCTTTGACATAAATTCAGGCTCCTGTTTTTTACTATTGACTCTGTGCATACAGAATTCTTGTGGTTTTGTTTTTTATTTGAGCAGCATTGCCGACATGGAATTTGTGTAAGCAAAGAAACGGAAAAGCTTCCTGTGGATGGACAGTGGGGATCTTGGGGACCTTACAGTTTGTGTACCAGAACTTGTGGAGGTGGTATCAAAAGTACAACCAGACTCTGTAATCGACCTGAGTATGTGTTTTTTCTTCTGCTTTAAATTTATGTGCAATTAGATTCTTTTCATTCTATTTAGCAGTTTATTTGAAAGCAACAGTAAATTAGCAGAAGTAATTACAGAACATGTGCCATTCATCTTTCACACATCAGTATGTTACTCTGCATACCAGCTACCAAGTCCGTTGGGAGCACTTGTCCCAGCTAGGATTGCCAGTCAAAAAGCAAGACAGGACTCCCTTAATGGCTGCACAGAAGATGGAACTTCAGCAGACATTACTTGTCATACAAGCTTCACCTGCTGAAATTCCCTCTCCTGCACAATGATTAATGGTACAGGAGCCCTGTCCCCACCCCTCCGTGATTGTTGCCACAAGTCAACAAGTATCTTGAAGGGACATAGACATAATCCTTGCCCCAGATGGATAGGTGATTGGTTGTTTCATTCTCTTACTAAATCTGAGGCCACACAACAAGCATTATTAACTAGGGACATTCAGATCTAGACAGGCATGGCTGTTTGCTTCTAAAAGCTTTAAAACATACGTCTGTGTTCTGGATGCTGGTCTGTCAATAAAAGCACAGTTGTTTCAATCCTTAAGAACATGTGGTCATACTTAAGAATATAATTTCAATTGGTTACTTGAATGTTAAAGGCAGACGTTATGGGTATTCTATGTCCATGCTGCATGGATTGTAATATTATGGTTTTGTCGAAAATTTCTGGACTGGATAAATTGCAGGCATAAGGTAATGCAATAGTTTTTGAGAATTCTTGGTAGTGCAGTAATTGCATTTTACACTTTCTTTGCACCGGCACAAAGGACAAGTGACGCCTCTTGTGGGTATAAACAGGCCACAACTTTATTTTGCTGTACAGGATCTATTTACAAACAACTTACAATTAAATACACAATGCTTTGTCACATGTGTAAGTGAATGTGTAACCAGCCCAAGTGAGTGGTCCTTCACATCATGTGACAAAGCATGTAAATAACAACAACAAACAACTTCGCCCCTCCCAACCGGAAATGATGTCATATTTCATTATATGACGTAACTAATATTAATGACTTCATGCACTTAACAACTGACATCACTTCCTGTAATTTAATTTAGCCTAATTAATCTAAATTAATTATTAAATTAGCCAATTATTTGCCTGTGGGTAGGGGAGTCGTTACCCGACCCCATTAGAATTAAGATTATAACTTTGAATCAGACCCTGAGTCTCCGAGTTGTGACTAAGCTAAAAAATCATGTAAATAAGCAATTAACTTGCATATCAAACAGACATCACAAAACTTGGCAATAAAACCATAATAGAATTAGGTCCAGAACATGACCCAAATCCAACGCTCTAATAACAAATTAATCTCAGGGAGTGCGAAAAACTCAGGGGAACAGCCCTGGGAAAAAATTCTCTCCTGGCC
>CM034708.1:152679963-152698121 GCA_020142125.1 Phrynosoma platyrhinos | reverse complement strand
CTCGTGTTGTCTTATGCACCACAAGATTTCCCAGTGTGCTTTGCAAGAACTTGTACAATAGCTGATTGACTAAGCACGGAGGAATTAAGGCGGGACTTCCTGCGTGCCCAGCCAACCAGTCATCCCTTGTCCCAAAATGGCCGGCGCAACAAGAAACCCCTCCCGATGAGTCGGTGGGGGGGGGGCGGTCTTTCCATTCACTTTGTAATGGCTTAAATGGCTTTCCATGAAATATTGTTTTCTGGAGTATTTTTATTGTTTTTATGACTTATTGTGAACAACCCTGTTTAACTGAAAGTGAGATAAAATGTTTAAAATATACAAAACATCAGAATCATTCAGGTCTAAAAAGAAACTTTATTGTGTCTAGATAGAAGCCAATTATTTAAATTATAGCAGCAAGATCACTAGGCTTGATTTTAGTAAGTATCAGAATACTTGTAGTGAACATGCTTCCAATGTAATTTTTAACTAGGCCAAAACATGGAGGAAAGTACTGTGTGGGCCGCAGGATGAAGTTCAGATCATGTAACACTGATACTTGTCCTAAGGGCAGAAAAGATTTTCGAGAGCAGCAGTGCTCAGAGTTTGATGGTAAACATTTCAACATCAATGGATTAACATCTACTGTACGCTGGCTTCCAAAATATAGTGGCAGTAAGTAACTGGAAATGGTCTGTCTCTATTAAATGATACTTTTTTGCAATGCTGCATAAGTAACAAATCTGTGCCTGATTTTTTCCCCCAACAGTTTCCATGAAGGATCGCTGTAAGCTTTTTTGCCGGGTTTCTGGCACAACATCATACTTCCAGCTGAAAGACAGAGTTGTTGATGGTACTCCCTGTGGACCAGATACTCATGATATATGTGTCCAAGGCTTATGCAGGGTAATCAGTTTTATACTGGTGGTTTTATATTGAACAACACAAATCCTGTTTAAAACTGTTATAATATTTTTCAGAGTGATTATTTATCAGTATAACACACAATTTTATGTAGAATGGGTAACTTTAATAACTATGTGTTATAAGATATATATAATATGAGGTAATATTAGAGCCACCAGTCATAGAAAAGTCATTTGAGCAACAGCCAATAATTGGAGAAAAATTCTATTGAAATTACATTTGAAAATTTGAGTTTTGGGCTAATTATAGCAATCAGTGGCATCATGGGGGTGGGTGGGTTGCGGACTGCACCAGGTGCCACCCCATAGGAGAGGTGGCACCCTGGTGGAGTTCCCCTCCCGCTGTGGTGGAGGTAAGTGCTGGTCTTGCTTCACCCAGCACCGGCCCTTTCTCCATTGCCCGGCTGTCTCCCTGAGAAGGAAGCGAGGCAGTAGAGGAGGAGAGGCAAACACTTGTCCCCTTAACGCTTTTCCACTGTCTGGCTGTCCCCCTGAGAAGCTGAGCAGCAGAGGTGGAGGAAGGGCAAATGCTCTCCCCTTAAGGCTCCTCCATTGAGTGGCTTTCCTCCTGAAGAGGAAGCTGGAAAGGGGAGGAGGAGGAAGAGCAAAAGCTTGCCCCATAAGACTCCCACTGCCTGGCTCTCCTCCTGAGGAGGAAACTGCAAAGCAAAGGAGGAGAAAGGGCAAACTCTTGCCCCTCAAGCCTCGTCCATTGCCCAGCTCTCTCCCAGGGAGGAAGCTGGATGACAGAGGAGGAGAGGTGCGAGTGAATGTGCCCCTTCTATCTCTTTCCAGTGCCTTACTTAGCTGACCCTCAGCCACCCTGGCCAGAGAAGCAAGAGAGCAAATGAGGCAGTGGGACATGAAGAGAGGTAGGGGAATCTGCTGCTGCTGCTTCCGGCAGCCCTTACAAAGTCTGGCTGGTTGGTGGATGGCTGAGAAGGGGGGACAAGTGAATAAGGCAGTGGGGGGAGGTCACTACCACCCCTTCAGCAGCCCCTCTGCGCCAAGTGACACCATGGTTAGTGATGCCAGTAGTGCTGTAGATGTGATGTAGTGCTGATGTAATGATAATTGTGTCATGAAAATTTAAAGGGAAAAAGGAATGCATCTTTGACAAAGGAGGAAGGAGAGTGAGAAATGCACCTCCTAGTTACAAAATCATGAGTTGATGCTGCTGACTGGGGATGTTCAGTCTTTGCTGTTCCCATTTTAATCAGTTCTAGCAAGTGTCATAATCTAAGTGTAAGTTGCAGAATGTATAGATAATAGGTGATAAGTGAGCACTCTCAGTTTCCGCAAGATTGGCTTAGAAAACATAAAATAAAATAAGGAAATAGTCTGCCTGATTTCTAATCCAGACAGGAATTGATCTTTGTCCATATTCATTCAGCTTCCACCATGGTTTCCAATCTTTTTGGACTCACTATATTGACTACATTGGTGTCCTGGCATGCATGGCAAGTCAGAGAGAAAAAAAATATCTCTGGGATATTCATTTATATGGATATTACATGAGTTTGGGCATACATGAATAACTTATAAATCAAGGAGGAGCCATTATAACTACTATAAATCATAAAACCACATCTTCCCCCCCCCGAAATATGGATTTATTGTGATAATGGATTATTAAAATTGCATTCACTAAGTTGAGTTGTTTCTAAATTGTAAAGCTCCCAAAAATTTGCCATTCAGCTTGCTCATGATTGTTCATGATTTCCTAGATGAAGAGTTTGCGCAGTTTGTGCCTCACTGTCAAACTGATACATGTGGGCTGCACTAGCTTTAGGATTTTCTTTCAACACACAGGGATCCTGGAAATCTTCCCTTGAATTGGATTTTAGGGTGCCTGGGGGTTGGGGTTTTGCAGGAGGACAGGGATCACCCTTCCCAATTTTGCTAGCAGGAATAACTTCCACCAGCTTAATCCTAACTTTGTAGAGAAATTCAAATTTTGGGATTCTCATTAGTTTGAAAAATCTGCTTTTACAGACTAGCAGTGTTATGAATTTAAATGAGAAATTTAAATTATCTCTAACTAAACAGAAAACCATTGTAAGGACATTAAATTATTTTAACATGTTCTTTTAGCAAGCTGGCTGTGATCATGTCTTAAACTCCAAAGCAAGAAGAGATAAATGTGGCATCTGTGGTGGTGACAATTCATCATGTAGGACTCTTGCTGGTACTTTCAACAGTGCACATTATGGTATGTTTTTCCACAGATGCCTGTTTGTGTGTGTGTATTTCAACATTAATCAGAGTGTTCAGACTGATCCAAATGGCAGCATCTAGGAGAAAAACATCTTGCTTGTACCATTTAGTGCAAGATTTCAAACAAGATACCTGAACAATAAACATTGTGAGACAGCCTTTGTGATAGATACTTAGATTCTCTGGGTGCAGTCTGATCTTTTTGTGTAGTCAGCGATGTTTTCCAAACAATAAATTGTATCATTTCAAAATTATTAATTTTAAATATTGTTCTTCATTTAAACATTTTCCACATTATAGAAAGTTTTTGCATAACTGTATTTCCCATTCCGCCTATAGGCAGAATGGTGTTAGTGCATTAAATGCAACCTTTATGGAGTCGCACATATTTTAAGTTTCCTAAATCTTTGTGGCTTTTTAAGCAACAATATGAGGATGTACTGCATGTTGTAGGGGAATGTTTGTATGGCATCTGTGACATATAGCTTGGAACGTAGAAAATACAATGGAAAGTGCAAGGTTTTACCCCTCTAGGTAATTCTGTGGAAATGATAGGATGAATACTATTCAGGCACACATCAGCTCTCCAGAAGTGGGTCGAGGAATGTCTCCCTATGCTTTTATGAAAATCACAATGGAAATGATGTGACTTTTGTTAGTCATGTGGAAAACTGTAGCTGCTCTCATATTGCTGTCTGATATCCACTATCATATCCTTAGATAGCAAGTCTTAAGAATTTATTTGCAATTCTGTCTTCTAAAAATTGTTGAGAATATTTATATTTTAGACTGGAGTATTATATCACATTTGTTAATTGCTAAATCCTTTGGCTTCTTTTTGGTAAGAAACATGAATATATTTATCATCAAATTAAGAACTATTTTAGTGTTTTAACAAAGAACAGTTCAACTTGGAAGCCATGGGAATAAACAAGGCATCTTCCTCCATGTTTGGCAAGTTATTGAGTACTAAAGTAATTTTTGATCTAATGCATTAATTTAGACAAAACTTTTTTAAAAAAGAAAACTAATGTACTCTGCCTTGAGTCCCATTTGTGAGAGAAAGATGGGATATCAATTGAATAAAATATTTTTACATCAGTTGAATAAAATAATATAAAATTATAGTAAATTGCAACATAGAATTATCTGATGTTTTGAGATGTGTAATTTCTTATTTTGATGGTTGTTGTGGTCTGTTATTCAGACAATAAAGTACCCTACTTCTTCTTAGAAACAAAGAGGTGGATCCAGAGTTGTCCTGGTTCAAACAGAGTTGATCTTTCTTTTCTCTGGATCTAGAATATGCCTTTTTCTGGAGAAAGGAAGAAACACACTGTTCTTCTTACTTCTCCTTCCCCTCTGCAGTCTCCAGCACCACCTCTCATGCTGTTTTGGGAGCAGAGGAGGTCAGACTAATGGGGTTGAGGGCTGCAGAGTCAAAATAAATAACTTCTTCAGAGCAAAATTGCCATGTTTCTTTCCTTCCTAGCCAAATTCCACCAAGCCCAAGTCTGGGGCCAACAAATTAACTTGGAATTTCCCCCCCTCCTTGAAAGTTATTATCTAATGACACCTTTTTATTCTCATATGAGGCACAAACAATTAATTTTATATCAAATTTATTACTTGCAAAATAATCTTTCATAGTTTTAATTTATATATAATTGTATTACAGGCTATAACAGTGTAGTAAAAATTCCCATAGGAGCAACAAACCTTGATATACGTCAGCACAGCTATTCAGGGAAGCCAGAAGATGACAATTACCTTGGTAAGCATTTTGGTTAATTAAGTGCTGGTTATAATTTTCTATCAGCAATAAAAGCAATATAACAATTGTTAAATATAATTGGTGAGACACAAATTGGTACACTATTGATATTTGACTCCCATTTCAGATATTTTGCGCTTAAACGCAGATCAAATCATTTTAAAATTGTATTAATTCTTTAATCAAAAATGAAATTCTCTTTTGAGTATCTGACCTCCCGTTCTCATGAAGCCCTAGGAATGTGGTCTGGTTCCACTTTGTAATCTTGTTGAGCCCCTTTAGCATGTTAAAATAGCTCAGCTATTATCTGGAAATACCAAGTGCTCTAAGAGTAGGATATGTGGTAGTGTGACAATATTGCTTCAGCAAACAATGTCTTTATCACACTGCTGTGTTGTATAGCATACCAGTATGAAGATGTCTGTAGATAAATAATAATAAATAAAAGGAAGTGAGTAGTTGATATCATCTAATGATTGTTTCTTTAAAGGGGTATCTGTGTAAAATGTTAAATGTAAATGTGCAAGTGGCATGTAAGGTTAAAGTGAAGATGCACTAATCATTATTGCCTCTGTCAACATTGTTGTAGCATTATCCAATACTCAGGGGAATTTCTTCCTGAATGGAAATTTTGTTGTCAGCCTGTCTAAAAAGGAAATCAGTATGTATGGAGCTAATTTTGAGTATAGTGGTTCAAATAACACTGTGGAGAGAATAAACAGTACTGGCCGGCTTGAAGAGGACATTCTTTTGCAGGTGAATTTTTAATATTTAATAAATGGTAAGCACCTTTATTTGTTGGACACAAGAAATAAGGGGAAATTGACTGAAAAACATTTTTATAATCTTTTTTTAGGTGTTGTGTGTAGGTAATTTGTATAATCCTGATGTTCGCTATTCATTCAGTATTCCGATAGAAGAGGGAAATGATCTGTTTACTTGGGACTCATATGGGCTTTGGCAGGACTGCAGCAAAATGTGTCAAGGTATTGTCATTTTCTTGTCGAGGTGATGTGACATTTAAGTTATTACAAAAGTTCCTCTCATAATCTTTCACACTATATTTCTTTTTGATTTCCCTGTTAACTAACAGTGTACTTATGGATGAAATACAGCCTTGTATAGATCAACTGATACAAAACTAATTTAATTTAATGGTCTTAACTGTACTGATGTTACTGTTAAAAACATAAGTAAATTCTAATTATTATTTCCTCAGCTTAAACATATATTACTACAGTGGGACAACTCCAACACTAATCTTACTCTGAAATAAGTAGAGCAAGGAAGGAGAGGATGGAAATTAAAATTCCCCTGGGAAAGATTGGGCTAATTTTTAAATAAAGACCTAAATAACATCTTATGCCATCTTGGTTTATAAATGTTGTGTTAACACTTTTGAAAACATTCTGCTTAAGGTCTTCGCAGGAGGAAGGTAACATGCATACGAAGGAGTGACCATCTTGTAGTATCTGACCAAAGATGTGAGCATATAACACCTCCCAGAGCTCTAACAGAACAGTGTAATACAGAATGTGAATTAAGGTAAAAAGAAAAAGTGTTTACAAAAAGGCTGGTTGTAATCTGTACCTTTCTGGTTGATGCACCTTCATAAAATGGTATGCATAGATGAGGATTTATTTTTACTAAAATAATGGAATTTTCTGTATATTTTGAATATGCTTTTATATCTTAGAAGTAATTTATAGTGTATGTTTCACAAACTCATTTAGATAATTGTATATAGAGTCTTCATTTCATTTATTTTTTGTGCTAAGATGTTTTAAATTAATTTTACTATAATTAAATCCATAAAAAAGAACAAATATGCTTCATTTTTCTTTTCATGTTCCTGATGCTAGTTGGATACCTTCATAATTTTGATTACCTTTACAAACTAAAACATATTTAGTTTTATATAATAGTTTATACTTATAGGTGGCATACCATTGGCAAAAGTGAATGCTCAACTCAGTGTGGCCCGGGATTTCGGTCTTTAGACATCCACTGTATGAAGTACTCTGTTTCGAAGGGACTGAATGTTCCAGTAGATGATAAATACTGTGCTGATCAGCCGAAACCACCAATCCGAGAAGTCTGTCATGGAGACTGTCTTCAGGCAAGCTGGCATTACACAGAATGGTCAGAGGTACAAATTTAGAATATTATATTTTTCTAATTAATTCTTGCATTAAAGTGTGTGATTTAGCTTGATAAACTACGGGTGGATTTCTGTGGATTTTAAAGTGCTTGGTATTTTTAATGACACCATTTTTAATTTTTTTGTATGGTTAATAGAGCTGGAGAAGAAATACTAGATTTGTCTCAACTTGTACAATATAATGTATAAATTATATGTATAATATGTGTATGTATAATATAATGTATAATAGGGTTGGCTGTAGAATTACGTAGAGTTTAACAGTCTCCCCATCTATTGCTCTTGAATACTGTCCCCCTTTATTTGTGGACAGGACTGTGCTTACCACACAGCCTTTACAGGGTCCCTTTGCTATTCGTTGTCAGGTGTGATGGAGCACACTTTCATCAGTGCTGAAGGCCCAGTTGAGGTGAATGAAGAGAGGGCACCATCTTGGGCTTCATCTTAGGCAGCTAATGTCATGGGCCAGCTTTGATCTGTAGATGTACAAAAATGGATCTGTATACCTCTTCCTTGATCTCTACTGATATTATGTTCTGTTTATTTTATAATGATGGATTTTTTTGTCTTTCTCTGGGTTTTCTTTTTTAATAATCAGTGTTCTAGGAGTTGTGGACGAGGTATGAAAAAAAGAGAAGCTTTTTGTATGAACAACTTTGGCCGTCAGCTTGCAGACCGAGAATGCCATGAACTTTCAAAGATTGTTACTCAGAGCTGCAATGAGTTCTTGTGTCCCCACTGGATTGCTAGTGATTGGAGTGAGGTGATAGTTGGATTCTTCATTTACTTTGAAATACATTTTAAATTTGCATATTTAACAAAGGTTTTACATTTTTCTGGCTCAACATGTGTAAGACATGGTGTAATTGTTTCCTAATTCTGTCAATTGTGTTATTTTTGTTGTTAATTGCCACCAAGTTGACTTCAGCCTATGAATGAGAGATATCCAACGGTTGGAACAGACCAGCAGCTTCAGCCAGCTTCAAGCCAGCCTGAGGTGGGGCGTTTACATGCCCCAAGCCCCCAAGTTGCCTGGAAGTCACACCAATGATTATACACTGGGCAGCTTCTGGGCAACTTGGAGGCATGACGTTTAGACGCCACATGTCCCCAAGCCAGCTGGAAACTGGCTGAAGCTGTGGTTGGGTGGCTTCAATCTGCCCCCAATAGGAATGGCTCTTTGCCACTCCTATTTGGGCTGGATTCTGACTAGATTGGGACTATGGGCCTCGGCAGACGGAGGCCCCGGAGACGCCGCGGGTCGGAGCGCCGGTGGAGCTCAGCCTCCACACCGCGGCGCTCCTGCGGCGAATCTAAAAGGAGCTCCAAATTGGCGCTCCTTTTAGATTTCAGGGAAAGTGCGCCCTAAAAGTGGCGGGCGCACTTTCCCTGACTCAAATGCCGCGGTGCGTCCGGTCGCCGCGGCGTGAGGTCATTCCCGGAGCGCCGGCTGTGCGAAGGGCCGGCAACTCCGAGGGCGACCTCGGGAAGAGGAAGGGGTGCCGCTCGTCTGGCTGCCCCTCCTCTTCTGGGCCCGGAAGATGGCTCAATTAGCCGTCTGCCGAGGCCCTATGGCATGTGTTTGCTATGGCTCCAATCTGGCTTTGTCAGGTGCGGCTTGAAGCTGCCCCTTCCAGGCTGTCTGTTCAGCCCCCAAGTCACCCTATCAGTGACAGCCCTCTCAGGTCTTGCAGATTCAGGGCCATTGGTTTCTTGATTGCATCTATTCATCTATAATGCAGTCTTCCTCTTTCCCTACTGCCTTCTAACTTACCAAGAATTACTGTCTTTTCTAGGGAGTTATGTCTTCTCATAATATGACCAAAGTACCACAGTCTCAATTTAGTCATATAGGCTTCTAGGGAGAGTTCAGGACCATTTATTTGTCTTTTTAGTAGTCCACAGTATCCACAGAACTCTTCTCTAGCTCCACATTTCACATGAGTTGATTTTCTTCCTACCAACTTTTTTCACTCTCCAGCTTTTACAACCAGCATAGAAACTGGAAAAACAATGGCATTGACCATCCTAACTTTAGTGTTCAATGGTATATCATTACACTACAGGATCTTGTCTAGTTCCTCCATAGCTGCCCCTTCAAGTTCTAGTCTTCTGATTTCCTGATGGCAGTCTCCATTCTGAGTAATGACTGAACCAAGTTATATACAATCTTTAACTCTTCAAATGTCTTCATCATCTACTTCAAACTCATACAAATAATCTGTAATCATACTTTTTGTTTTCTTATTCTTCAACTGTACACCTGCCTTTGTATTTTCTTCCTGGACTTTCTTCAGTAATCATTCCAAGTCTTTGCCATTTTCTGCTAGTAGTATGATGACATCTGCATATTTTAAATTGTTGATATTCCTTCCTCCAATCTTCACAATGTTTTCCTCTGACTCTAATCTTGTTTTATGTATGTTCAATATACAGTCATCTAACGACATTTGCGGCTTTGACATTTGCAGTTTTAATTATTTACGAGGTCAAGGCCACTGTGTGTGCACTTCTCCTCCTCCCTCCCAGGCTTTTCCTGGAAGGGAAAAAGTGCAGGCGAGAGAGCAGCCGGGAAGGGTGCGTGCACCAACCCTGCTGTTTTAAAGGATGGATAGCTGCCTTTCCCCAGGCAGCTATCCACCCTAGAAAGGGAGAGGTGGATCAACCCCCCCACCCCTTTCCAGGATAGATAGCTGCCTGGGCTAAGGCTGCTATCTGTCCTGGAAAGAGGGAGGAGGATCAAGGCAGCTATCTGCTCTGGAAAGGAGGAAGAGAATCAATGCCCCCACACCCCATTCCAGGCAGCTATCTGTCCTGGAAAGAGGGAGGAGGATTACCCCCGCACACACTTCTGTCCAGGACAGATAGAAGGCAATGGCAAACCTCCTCTGAAGAAAATTTTTCAAGAGAACTCCATGATAAGTTCTTCTTAGGGTCCACATGAGTCAAAACAAGTTGAAGGTACACCAAAAACAACAATTGCTGTTAGCGAGCACAAGGAGATTTTCAGAAGGGGAAGAGTGACGAGAGCGTAGTGGGATGCTCCTGTCAGTTTCGCACAATTGTGTGGAGATTATCAGATGACATCATGTGACATAGTGATAATTGTCTCATAAATAGAGAAGTTTTCCAGCCACTTTTCATTCATAGGACTTCCTCAGAAAAGCAGCTGGAAAACTCTATTCACGGAATAATGACAGGATTATCACAACGTCATACAATGTCGTCTGATAATTTCCATGAAATTGCATGAAATTGATGGGAGCATCCTGCTATGCTCCTGTCACTTTTCTCCATATGAAAATCTCCCAAATTCCAAAGGGAGCTGGAGCCCCATAAGTTTGTATTTGGGGGAAGGAAGGTGAGGCTGGGGGGTAACTTGGGAAAGTGAAAGAGGGAGGCCCCTCTATGAAAGGAACAAGACTACCTGAATGGGGTGCCTAGCGAAGAGGGCGGGCAGGCAGGCAAACTCAGCAGGATTTCCACCTGAGAAAGGAAGGGCTGTGTTGCTGCCTTGGCAGCCCATGCCAAGAAATGTCCCTGCAGCTGCCCCCCTCCTCCTCCAGGATTTGCCTGGCAAAGGGAGTGAGAGGTGAATAAAAGGGGGGGAGGGAAGAAAGGAACAGGAAACCCTAGGAGTCTCCAGAGCATTGATAGTATACAGTGCAAGGGGGAAAGGAGGAAGAGCATGTCCCCTTAACTTTCTTGCCTTCTAGCCTAGGTAGCTGGCTTAAGCTAGTTAGCCAAGGCAAAAGGGAAAGAAGGCCTCTCCTCCCTTTTGTCTTGAAACCAGCTGGTGTTTTTCTTTCCCAAGGAAGCTTTCCTCCTTGGACTCCCTGTAGGGGGAAGCTGAGTAATTTTTGGTAAAAAGGTAGGTATGGCAAGTATTCAAAGTCGAGTTAAAGACCACACTGTTTAGGGAAGCGTTCTCAGGGAGTCTGTGATCGTGACCTGGTTGTTCCTGATGTGTGACTTAATATTGGATATTTGTTGTTTTAACTTGTTTTTTATGATGTTTTAATTTGTTGTTTTAACTTTTAGATTGTATGCCACAGGCAGGCTTTTTATATATTTTGGACTTTACTTGGTTTTGTACAGCGCCGTGTACATCTACGGCGCTTAATAAATAAAGCTAATAATAATAATAATAATAATAATAATAATAATAATAATAATAATAATAATAATATTTGGTGCCCAAAGAGGAGACGGAACAAGGAAAGGGTAAGGGCAGGGTCCCTTTGCTCTGTTCCAGAGCGAGGCAAAGCTGGAGGAGCCATGCTAGGTCTCTTGCCTCTCAGCCTGGACAGATATAGCTTGTTTCTCGCACAGCTCTACATTCGGCCTCCCCCTGTCCTGTCCCAGAATGGTGTACACAACAAGTTTCTTGCAACTAGGGTTGCCATAATTCTCTTCCACAAAACCTCAAATTCAAGTCTACAAAAACTTATGCTATAGCTTTTTTCACACAGGTCGGAAACACATTGCAGAAATAATCCAGTTTGAAACTGCTTTAACTGGCTCAATACTAAGGAACCCTGGGAACTGTAGTTCTGTGAGACATTTAGCCCTCTCAGTCAGAGAACTCTGGTGCCACAATAAACTATAAACAATAAATTGTTTATAATTACCACGATTCCCTAGCACTGACCCAGGGCAGATAAAGCAGTTTTAGACTGGATTATTTCTACAGTGTGTTTTGGACCACAGTTAGTCTCAAAGGTGCTACAAGATCCCTTTGCATACTGATATTTCAGATTAAACTAACATGACTTATGGTTGAATCTGCACTGTAGAATTAATGCAGTTTGACACTGCTTTAACTGTCATGGCTCTATGTTATGGAATTCTGGGCTTTGTAGTTTGTTGTCACGCCAGAGCTCCCTGGGAGAGGCTACATAGCTCACAAAACTACAGATCCCAGATTTCCATAAAATTGAGCCATGACAGTTAAAGCAGTGTTAAACTGAATTATTTCTGTAATGTAAATTAAACCTATGTCTCTGAATTCTAGCCACTTGGAAGAGTACTTAGTAAAGGTGGGTTCCCCTCCTTCCATTTTTATGAGGGGGAGGAAGGGAGAAAATCTCCCAAACAGCTATGAGACAAAGAGGGACTCCTACTCTAGGAATCATATTCAGGAGTTGCTATGCTGGCCAGCCCATAGAGGAAGGCATAATAACATCCAAACTCTACAAAACAGTGATAGCTTTATTGGACCACCAAAATGCACAAAATAGATGAAGCAAGCTTTTGAAACTCAACTGGCTTCTTCATTGGGCAGAAGTGTTAAAAACCAAACAGGAAAGGTATCACTGTTTTGTGGATTTGGGAGGTTATTGTTTGCAGTGTGGCCAACACAGCTACTCCTGGGTATGCTTTCTAGATTTCAGGGTACTGCATTTTAGACACAACAGGAGAATCCTAAACAAGAGGGAGCAAAGGGTTGAGACTTAACCTTTTGAGTCTTTACCTCAAAAGTCAAACTTTTTTAAAAAAAAATGGGACTGCATTTGACGTGTTTTAAGCAGCATTTAAAAGTTTTTTTTTCAGATGCAACAACACAGGGACTTCTTGAGAAATTCAATATTATCTGCCAGAGGAGGGGGCAGGTATTTTCAGAGTAGAGAAACAAGGTTTCTCATTGTTTTGCTAATTGATCTATTTGCAAATGTTATTTCCTAGGCTTCAATATTTGTCTTCCAGATGCCCCCCTTTTTTCAAACATACACAGACATCTGTGGAGGAGAAAAATGGAGGAAAGGGGAGTGCCAGCCCATTAGCATGCAGCTAAGAGGAAAGAGGGGCTTTGGACCTTAAGAAAGCCCCCCTTTTTTTCATACACACACACACATTTCTATGTGGGAGTGGAGCTGGAGGGAAGGGCAGTCCTAAGCAAGCAAAAAGTTCTACCGTATCACTACACATTTACCAGGACACAAAAAAGCTTTCTTGCTGCTCCAAGCCTCTACTTTCCTCCTTTCCCTTCCCATCTCTGGGCAGGAATAATTCAGTTTTCACTCCTGCCTTCAGGAATCCAAGACATGCCTGCTTTTCAATCCAAGACTTTTACAGTTTTTCAGCAGTATTGGCAACCCTGTTGCCCACAATTCCCATCCCCACAATTCCCTGCCACCCTCTTTTTCCCTCTCAGTGCCCCCTGCTGCTCTTTTTCCCCTTAGCACCCCTCTAGAGCTTTCCAAAGCCTCCAGGGGGGTTTGGGAACCACTGAATTCTAGAGTAAACCCATTGAGTCGGTTTGCTGAGTGGTAAAGTCAACACATACATAAATCCTGTTTATTCTATTCTAGTTGGGACTAGCAATTGGATGTAGGTCTTGGTTCACAACTCTTGATTTCTTTATGACCACATGAGTCTTTTTACAAACCTTGTTATTTAAAAGGTCATGTCATGATCACAAGTTTTACCTTTGATGTGAACAATCTGTTAGAATTTTATGATAATTTTTTATTAACATCAGTGTTTCTAATTACATGAATGTTAACAAATATATTACTTTTATACTTGCTGGAGAAAGTGGTGCCATAAAGATGGTGCCAATGAACTGATGCTAAAATTCATTTGCAGTCTCTCATGCTTGATAATGCAGTGTCCTGTGACCTGTGGGAAGGGAACAAGGCATAGACAAGTATGGTGTCAACTGAATGATGACCAACTAGAAGATGTCTTCTGCAATCCAAACTCTGTACCAGAATCTGTGAGATCATGTGAACTTAAGGAATGTGCAACGTGGCAAGTGGGCCCATGGGGAGAAGTGAGTACATTCCCCCCCACACACACTAAAATGTTGTTTTGTGGTAATCCACTTCATTCCTTTGTGGGTAGAGATATAAATATAATGAAGTTGGTGTTGCTTGGAAAAGGATTTGTTGAAGAATGACTTCAGAAGGCTACAACGAAGCCTCTGATGAGCAGATGGATGGATGACAACTAGACAATATAGAAGCTTATTCTTTATTTTTTATATCTTTATAATTATAAATACACACACTTAATTTATGTTCCACAGTAATTTACAATATAATGTAAAAAGTAAAAGCAACTTCATTCCCAGTGTTCTCCCGTACAGTATCTTCTACAAGCTATTTCAATGTATAAACCATAGAAATGCCAGAGTAATGCTACTTAAAGTGGTGAACCATGGACCATGAACTATTAACAGTCTATGGCAAGTTTACAGGAAAGAAAGAAACAGTTATATACAAGGGGCAAAAATATGCTACAGTTCATTAGCACATTAAAAAAAATCCAGTTCCCCATAACAAGTAGCCTGTGTTAAGGAACATATTTAGTAGAATGATTGAGAATGCATAGTCACTGGTTTGGAAGGAAAGTTGATGTCAGAGAGCTTGGTAGGGTAAAAGTAGTGATAATTGGCAGAGGAGAGGGAAGATAAACAGTGAACGCAAAAGTAGTTGAGAGCTTTGAAAACCACTACTAGAAATTTCCAAAGCAGCATAAGAAGCTGATGTAGAAATTAAAGGTTTACTTCAAAAGCTGAAAAGAATGAATTTTTCATTGATTTCCTTGTTAGATCCTTGTCTTGTTTGTGCCACTTGTGCTGAGAGCGAATACTAAGTCTAAGGTTTTTCTGTTCCAATGTTCTCATATATAGTGCTCTGTTACATGTGGCTATGGATACCAAATGCGTGCAGTCAAATGTGTTGCTGGCATTTATGGAACTATTTTGGATGATGATAGAGAGTGCAGTGCTGCTACACAACCAAGAGACAGCCAGGTAAGCAAAGCAAGAAGTTAAAAAAAGTGATTAATCAGAATTGAAATGAATGTCTTTCTACCCTCCCCATCTTGCCTTCTCTAAGGTTTCTGAAATGTACTTTTCCCCGTAAGGAATGTGAGATGCCATCTTGTCCAAATCCCGTTAAGCCATGGACAACTTCAGTTCCCATCAGCCAAACTGACAAAGTGATTCAGTGGAGATACGGATCATGGACACCAGTGAGTAATACTACAGGAAGGATGATAGCTCAACAATAAATGAAACTATTCTTTACTCCAAAAAAACAAACTGGAGGCTGGAAGCTGATTTTAAGATTGATCTGCCATTGATAAGATAAAGAGTTGGAAAGTTCCTTCCCTTTTTCCCAGTAAATAATTTAGATCATTTTTTTCTTGGCCATTGAAGCATTGACTTATGTTTCCAATAACTGATTTCCAGTTATTCCTGTTGTTGTTATGGCATAGGGGCAAAGAGAACTTGCAGGCATGGACAAGGAGGATGGGATGCTTCAGGCCTTTGGCACCGATGTACGGATGGATAACACATCAAGGGGCTTGGTCTGTGATTTCTGCTCAAGTCCTGTACCCCCTCTTTTCCATTGCAGTTCTCTTCCACCCACTCTTTGATTTGCGGCTAAATAGGAAGTTTTTTTTCTGACTTCAGACCAGGGCCTCATGCAGATGGGCAGGTTGGAGTGGCCTCTGGCCACTCCAGCTGCGAGCGAGCCCTGAGCAGTGTGGGACTGTGGCGACCAGACACTGTGATTCCAAGACTGGCTGCTGCCATGGTCCACAATGGACCACTGGCGAGGAACAGTTTTTTACTGGCAAGGAGTAGCTTGGGCTGCCTTAGGCAGCTGTAGCACAGCTTCGGCCTAATCCGAGAGTGTGTGTCATGACAAACGTCATGTCCCCAGATTGGGCTAAAGGTGGCACTTTTGGCCAACTGTTTCAGGTGTAGGTGAGTCAAGATTTTGCTTTACAGTTCTCTACTCTGCACAATTAGTGACTGTGGAATCTTGAGGAGGTTAATTTTGATGCATCTGTTAAAGAATAAGAAGAATAAGTATTATTATTTCTTACCTACCGCTCCCCGTTGATTGAGGTGGGGGACAACAATAGTTAAGAAGCAACATCAGTTAAAACACTTGTTAAAACACATATTAATTTAAAAGGACAAATAAAATGTACACATATTAAAACAATCCACATCTAAAATTTAACACTTAACATTCACAATTTTAAAATCTGTTAGATTAATTTGGAGAAGTTTTGCTCTTATGATTGTCTTGCCTGACCATAACAGGGCTTGAAGCTAAGTGGTTTACACTCCTGCCTTTGTAACTAATTGCAATATGATAGTAATAGAAGGGTACGCTGACAGTCCAAAGTGGCATTCTTGGCTTTATGCAGTGTCTGCCAATATTTACACACAATCAGATGACATAATCAGATGTTTTTCAAATACTGTAATGAATAATGTGAAATTTATTTTTTTTTAAAAAAACCAGTCTCTAACTATATTGTAGTACCTTAGAACATCTTAGCTAAAGAGATGACCCTGCGTACAAATTTCACAAGTGTTTGGATGTGTTTTGCAGTGTTCTGCATCTTGCGGAAGGGGAAACCGTGCTCGCTATGTAAGCTGTCAAGATGGACTTGGCAGAGTAGCAGAAGAATTGTTTTGTGCCCATTTACCAAGACCAGAAGAACTTTCGAACTGCTTTAGTCCATGTGGTGTTTGGCAAGCTGGAAGTTGGTCACCTGTAAATATTGTTTTTTATAATTACATTTTTATTTTCCTTTATTATACTAGAAACCAAATGTATGCCTGGGTCCCAAAGGAGCTTGCTGAGTTTAATTTCTGAAAAGGCTTGCTTGGAGCTATTTTGACATTTGTTTCTCAAGTATATATATGGGTTGAGTCCCCCTTATCCAGAATTCTGAAATACTCTAAAATCCAATTTTTTTTTTTCATGGCTGGCTGAGATAGTGATACCTTTGCTTTCTGATGGTTCAGTTTACACAAACTTTGTTTCATGCATAAAATTATTAAAAGTATTGTATAAAATTACCTTCAAGCTATGTGTATAAGGTATATATGAAAGATAAATAAATTTTATGTTTAGACTTGGATCCTATCTCCAAAATACCCCATTATGTACATTTATGTAAATATAGGTATTCCAAAATAAAGTAAAAAATCCAAAATCCAAAATTTCCAATCCCAAGCCTTTTGGATAAGGGATTCTCATCCTGTATTTGTTAATAGCAATTTTAAAAATAGTTTTCATTGGTTATCAATTTTTCATGTTTTGTTGTGTCACATAAATGTTGGGTTAATTTTTGGTCAGTGCACAGTTACATGTGGTAATGGAATAGTAACAAGGGAAGTTGTCTGTGTCAACCACCATCAACAAATTGATGAGAATTACTGTGATCCCGAAGGCCACCCTGCAAAAGAACAAGAATGTAACATGCCACCTTGCCAGCCAGATTATCGTCATATTCTGGATATACATGAACATCCAAGTCATCAGGATTATCCTCCAATTCACAACGTGGATCCTTCACATGGCAATGTAAACTCAAGGAACCAGCACTCTTTTCAAGGAAGTCAGTGGAGAACAGGACCATGGGGAGCAGTAAGTCAATTGTCTGTCACCTATCTGTATCTTTGTGGAAACATTAGCAATAGCATTTACATTTATATACCACTTCATACAGAACTAAGCACTCTCTAATCAGTTTAATAATAATAATAATAATAATAATAATAATAATAATAATAATAACAACAACAACAACAACAACAACAACAATAATAATTATAATAATACAATTTATTTTTATCCCTCCCCTTTGTGACGCAATCGGGGCGGTTTACAGTATTAAAACCAAGATAATATACATACAAAACCCCATAACCCTTCCACCCCTTAAAAAGATATTAAACAAAGAACAATATAAAACAAAATAATATAAATGACAAATAACATAACAATCATAATAACACCAGCACAAAAAGGGGGAAGAAGGATTAATTCAGGTTGAGGGGCCAGGAAAACTATTCAGGAAAGACCTGCTGGAAAAGATCCGTCTTAACAGCCTTTTTAAAGCTGTTCAAGGTGGTAATAAGACTGATCTCATCCGGCAGGCCATTCCACAGTACTCGAGCGATAGCAGCAAATTCCCTCTGGGAGATTGCAGACAGCCTTGTTTTAATGGGCTGTAGTAGATTCCTCCCAGAGAACCTGAGAGCGCAGGGAGGATTGTATGGAAGGAGGCAGTCCTGGAGATAGATTGGACCCAAGCCATTTAGGGCTTTAAAGGTCAT
>CM034708.1:152657643-152678035 GCA_020142125.1 Phrynosoma platyrhinos | reverse complement strand
AGCCAATTGCCCCCAACAAGCTGGGTACTCATTTTACCAACCTAGGAATTGATGGAAGGCTGAGTCATCCTGGGGCCCTCTGGGATCGAGCTCACAACACTGTGGCTGCAGTACCAACATTTAACCACTGTGCCCCCAGGGCTTCTTAGTTGGGTTTTATATATCAGAAATTCTGAAAAAAAAATCTTCCTAGTTTTTTTCTTAAGAATTATCCTTTAGCAACTCTTGAGTGGCTTCTTAAAAGGGTGGGCAGAGGTTTAAGGACATTGACAGAATAATTGTTCTACACATATTGGTTGCATGTATCTTCACTCATTTTTAGAGTTGTTAATCTTGGCTTATTTTCTTCTCATATGCAAAGTGACAAAGTTTTCTTTCCTCTGAGCAAGATTACAAATGTTTTTGCCTTTCTTTCTTTCTTTCTTTCTTTCTTTCTTTCTTTCTTTCTTTCTTTCTTTCTTTTTGCTCATATTTCCTGTTTCATGGCTTTTTTGACTGTTTTTCATGAGAAGAAAAATGTTTTTGTGTACAAGATATGATCTTTTCATAAATATTTCATAGAGTCAAAACAGACAGGCAGGAAAAAGTGGCTCAATCCTGAGTTTTCTGAAAGTGGGTCGAAACCCTGCATCAAGTGGTGCTGCACGGTTTTTGTTTTTTGTTTTTTTGTGTTGCCTCCCAACCATGCATGTGCACCATCGCACAAACACATCACCTGTGACCCAACCAGCTCCCTCTTTCTGCCCAGGGACCATCGCATTGGATGCCTGCCCATATAACTGGCCACACAGTTACACATGTAAAAATTGCCTGTAAAGTGCATCAATGCATCTGTGTGCTTAGTGATACATTGGTAAAGCAGAATCATGGAGGCCCTCCCATACATGTCCCCTTCACTCCCTTCACTTCATGCCCCTGTTGGACTCTCTTGTCTGTGTATATTGTAGTTACATCCATTGAATTATTGGTGATCACATTTTTGCTTTGCTAGAGTCCCATACCAGCATCAGTCCAGTGATGCACATTTTCTGCCTTGAGTCAGAGTATCCTAGCTTCTTTTTGCTCCACCTTTAAGCTTTGTTTCGCTTTCCATATGCTTTCATGTCATGTGTCATCAAAAAACCCCACCTTCGAAGCAATTAGAAACCGCTTTATTTGCCCAGTGCAAACTACTCCTTATACATATACCTCAAAAATATTTCTTTTCACAAAATGTTGTATTTCTGCAAAAAGGAAACCAAAAAAGGTGCTGCTCTTTTCACTCTTACACAAGGAGGAAACAATCTTGTAGTGTTTCACTATTTTTTTTAGTGTGGTGTCTTGATAACATGAGACACTTCCTCATCAAAGACAATTTGAGAATTTTTTTACATACTGGGAATATTTTTTACATACCTAATTGCTGTTGCCATGTAAATAACTGTTGCACAATTTTTAATGAGATAGTCTTCCCTATTCCCTTCATTGAAAAGCTGTGTACCTCTACCTCCTTTTCCTGTTGTCATATCTTCCTCCTTTTCTTCCACCATCCTTTTTTACGTTTTCCTCTTCTAACTTTTAAAAGACCATTTTCTGTTGAAATCACATCTTTATTGCTCTGAGTTATGGGACTGGGGCCTACACATGCACATGAATATACACATACACTCATCCCCATGTTTAAGGATGTCAAAGTGTACAGCCTCTGTTGAGATCTAGGAATCAAGGATAAGATGGCCATGGATATGAGAGTGGCTTGTGTATCCTCTTCTATCTAGATAAACACATATAACTTTCCAGACTGTGTGTGGACTGTTTAGTCCACAGTCTAAAATTACTTAATTGTGCCATTGGATGTAAAAGGAGATGTAGTGGTACAGTTTACAATTTCACAGCACATGGTGAGAATAAATTGCTACTTGCCCAACTCCAATTTAGTAAAGCTAATTCCCCCCCCCCCCCCCCATATATATATTTGAAACATGAGGAGCAGGGGAACTTTGTGTCACTAGAGCTTTTTATTATTATTAATACTCCATTAGCATAGCGGTCAGTAGTGCCTTCTGGAATTATTCTCCCATGAAGTGGCCTATTTCAATGTCCATGGCTCTTTAAAGAAATTGATTTATTTTGTACATCTTTTATTTTATGTGACAGTGCACACAGCTAAGCAGTTAATCTTCTGGAGTTTGTAAATCACCATATTGTATTCCGCAGATGGTACAGTATCTGTAATGCATTTATTGTCTTCCTAGTGTTCAAGTTCTTGTGCTGGTGGATTTCACCATCGGGTTGTGGTTTGCCAAGATGAAGATGGACAAAGCACTAGCTATTGTGATGAGACTTTGAAACCACCAAATTTGAGCCATTGTGATTCTGGTCCCTGTCCAAGATGGAATTATGGGAGCTGGGGAGAAGTAAGATGATTTGTAAAAACAGAACATCTTGTTTACCTAATTATGTTTTGTTCATAAAAGTTATTAGAATAACATTTGTTTGTTCACTGATTATTTATTCATACTTTTCCTACCTTATAAATTGAACAGCTAGTATTCAGTATCTTAATATTCAGTATCCAATATCTGATAACTTAGAACATGTCTTCATGAGCAAATGACCCAGTTTCTTCCTGCCCTCACATTGCCCTGTCCAGACAATGCAGAGCCAAAGGCCCGATTCAAATGCAGATTTCCTATACATGGGAAGGTCAGTCCCAAAGCAAATCTGGACCATTCCTCCCTTAATGTGCTTTAAGTAAACTTACCTTTTGCTCTAGATTTTCTCAGAAAATTCAAAGCACTTAGGAGTGATGCTGGGTGGTTGTCTACACAGCATCCCATTGTATTGCCCACCAGTGCCATCACCAGTGTGAGCTGTGATGAGGTGCCCAGCCATGTGATAGATGCTGGACAACTTGCACTAGGGGTACTAGAAGAGCCCTAGTGGTGCAGTGGTTAAATGCCTGTACTGCAGCCACTGACTCATAGACCACAAGGTTGTGAGTTCAGTACTAGCCAGGGCTCAGCCTAGACAAAGGCCTGCATCCTTCCTGAGGTTGCTAAAATGAGTACCCAACTGTTGGGGGGCAATGAGCTTACAGTTGTAAACCGCTTAGACATCCCATAGCGCGATATGAAGCTGTATATAAATGAAGCTGCTTTGCTTTGCTTTTAGTAGCGGGCAGCACAGGGTTAGACAACCACCCAACATTGCTCTGGAATGGGCAATAAATGGTGGTAGGTTGGGGCAACTTCATGCCAGAATACTCTGGGGGCATCCAGTACTCTGGTCTGCCCTTAGAAGTAGCACGTTCACCATATCTTCCTGTTTAATGCTATTTTTAAAGGTACACTTATATTTAAATTCAGTCCTGATTTCCATTCAGGGTACAGCACACCTCGCTGGGACTAAATACACCTAGTGTGGTGTACTTCTCAGTAGACATGCATCTACTGTGTATGGGTCTGACACCACAGATGTTTTAGGCTACTAAATTAATGTCATCATTGCTTTCTAATGTTTAAACAGCAGTTGAATGATCCACCTCTTTTATCAAACCTTTTTCCCCTGATTATGGGAGGTTGCTTGCCCTACCATCTCATGATATACTCCTTAAATTTCTGTCTCTTATGGTCAAGGTATGTCTTTTCCATATTCATGTAAAGTATGCTCAAATTTTGCTTTCCTTGGAATCTGGGCAAGATATGGAGTGTTTAGTAATATTAACAACATCATGATCCACAACAAGGGCTCATCTTGATAATAAACATGAGTACAAATGCCTTTTTTTGTTTTTTTACCTACAGTGCACTCAAACATGTGGTGATGGAATAAAGACACGATTAGTGATCTGCCAGCTTCCAAATGGCCAAGTGCTGAGTGATCAAAGCTGTGAAATACTAGAAAAACCTCCTAATACAGCACAGTGTAACAATATACATTCATGTCCTAGTGAAGTTTCATGGCATCGTGGACCGTGGAAATCGGTACGATAATATTTGTTATCATATTACTTTTCCTTTCTCTTTTGTCAGTACATTTTTTGTTATAAAATTGTACATAGAGGTTTTATTTAAACACAGTCAGTGTACATTTTGTATATATTTTTTCAATAATTAGTCCACTTCCCAACCTTGTAACTATTATCTTACTTGAAGTCCTAGAGGTGGCTGTTCAATGGCAGCCTTTTCATTGACTGTAATAGGAGTGGAAATTATGCTTTATATAGTATTAAAATAATTTTGCAGAATAAGATGGCCTGCTAGCACAGTTCTGCTGGATTCAACCACTTTACAAATGGCAGTACAAAGATAGCATAAAAATACTGTTTCTTCCACAGTCACATGCACAATGGAAGACAGCACTGTAGTCCTTCCTTATGTTAAATCAGGAAATCAGCTTAATCTAGCACGATAAATCTTGTGTTAGTGCAATTACTTAGTTCATTTGTAATTAAATTTACTAAACTAGTTTTGAAGACTATTTGAGAAGTTACATAATCTTTTATAACAAAGTTTATATATTTATTTTTTGTATATAGAAACAAATGTATAAAGTCTTGTTATACATGTCAGTTACCTGTGACATACACTGTCATCAATACAGTGTGTAGTTAACATTCCTATGTTTTGGATAGAAAAAAAAATGCTAATTAGTGTCTCCTTGATATCAGATGTGTATTCAGTTGTGATAGATTGCCTGTTTATCATTAGCCTTATTTAGGCAGACTATGGTTTGTTGTTATAATATCATGAGAAAACATGACTCACTATAAAAGACAATAATGCTAGGGAATGTAGAAGGCAGCAGGAAAAGAGGAAGACCACATTGCAGGTGGATAGACTCAATCAGGGAAACTATAGCCCTGAGTCAACAAGAACTGGCTATTGAGAATAAAGTGTCCTGGAAAAGTCTCATTCAAAAGATTGCCATAAGGTGAGGCTAACTTAAAGGCATTTAACTCACACCTAGGGAAGCTCTTTCTCTTTGTATACTAGGGCAGGAAACTTAAACTTGCCATTTGTAAACACTATACTTTCACAGGTTCAGATTAAATGTGAAATGATGGTTTCAAACAAACCACAAAAGGAAAGTTTAAATTACCTCCTCTTGTACATTAAGTGAACAGGAAATACATGAACTAAAGATGTGTGTAGGGTCCTGCTTATTATTACAAGTGAACAAGATCTGGTATCATAAAAAAAATAACAAATATAGTTGCTGTTATTAATGTTTTATTGATTGCCATTTACAAAGATTGGGATTCTTTGAATGTTAAACAGCTAAGGAAGTTGAAATATTAAAAAATAATTTGGCTCGGCTATGTTCATTGTAATGAAAAGTTCTAAAGGTAATTTCTTAGCAAAAACTACAATAATCCCATTTTTGGCAGAATGGAATTTGATACCAAAGTACTGGTTGAGTCTCCCTTGCTCAAAATTCCAAATTTCAAAATATTCCTAAATCCAAAATTGTTCACATGAGTGGCTGATGGTTTTTCCCTGATGATTCATTGTACACAGTGTACACAGACTTAGCTTCATGCACAAAATTATTACAAATATTGTGTGTGTGTGTATAAATGTTGAAATTTTAAGTATAAAACTAACAGCAATCAAGACATAACATAAAAAACAAAAAGAGAAAAAAACATACTAAACATATAAAAATTTGGTATCCCTAAACTGCCTCTTTCCTTGGCATTTATTAATACTTTCCATTTAATCCTAAGGTTGTTTCCAGACCAAAGAAATTTGAACAAATCTTTCTGCCACTTTGTAATCGGGATGTTTGAAAGAATTGTTTGAAATAAATATAAGATTTTTTTTATAAGATATTCATTTTCATCACAGAAATTTCCCCTAAGATCTGCCCACTAATTGCAATTTGTCTACTATTTCAAGAAATTATTTCAGTAGTTTCCACTGGATTTTTTCTTTCTTTCTGAATATCATATTCACAATTCCATTAAAATT
This sequence comes from Phrynosoma platyrhinos, assembly GCA_020142125.1. Classification (NCBI taxonomy): domain Eukaryota; kingdom Metazoa; phylum Chordata; class Lepidosauria; order Squamata; family Phrynosomatidae; genus Phrynosoma; species Phrynosoma platyrhinos. The sequence goes on along the minus strand of CM034708.1, from coordinate 152,672,081 downwards.
TCCTAGAAGACACAATTTTTTGTAATTTAATTGTACTATTCTATCCTTCAGTTTTTTATAAAATGTATATTTCTTATCAACAGGGGTATAAATACCAGTCAACAATTTATCCTTATTAAGACAATTCTTCAAACTAATCTCGACAGCTACATACCTTTCCTTTTTATCAGCTAAAATTAATTTTGATGATAATTTTGTTTTTGCATAGATAACCCCATTCTTTTTTGTTTGTCCTGGAGATATAATTCCTCCTCTAAACTTTTTTGTTATAATAGTTGATCATGTCTTTTCCTAATTCAAAATTCTTGGAGACAAGTGATACCTGTGCTTTTTTAAAAAAGAGAATGATATATTATTTTTTGTTTTTTCCTTGAGTTCAGTCCTTTTACATTCCATGTGATATATTTGATTTTCATTTCACTATAATTGAGTTTATTTATTTCAAAATCTAATCCCCCCTGTCCATCTTTCTTATTCAGATAATAAAATATTGTGTATAAAATCACCTTCAAGTTATAAGATATATAAAAATCATAAATGAATTTCATGTCTCCATGATATCTCCAAGATAACTCATTATTCAAAGATATAGCCATGTTAGTTTGGAAAATCAGTATACAAAGGTATATAAAGTATCTCATTATGTTTATGCAAATATTCCAAAATCCAAAAAACTCTAAAATCCCAAACAGTTGTGGTTCCAAGCATTTTGGAGAAGGGAGACTAAACTGTAGTATCAGTTAAGGCCAGAACAAATGGCCCCAAAGGGGCAGCTTGAAGCCACCCTGCCAAAGACAGATTGGGGCTGTGGCAAACACTCACTGTGGCCCCAGTCTGCCTTGAGCCTTGCTCAAATTTGGCCTTTCCCAGCCTTGCCACAGCCCCAAGGTGGCTTGAAGATGCTGTGGCACCATGCAGCATGTAAATGCCACACCACCGGAGTTTCTTGAAGCCACCTATGTCTGGGCAGCCACCCAAAAACTGGGCGGCTTGCAGACATCTTCAGAGCATATGGCATATAAACACCATGCTCCCAAGAATACTGGACATGGGCTTTAAAGGGCTGTCTATTTCAGCCCATAAGCTAGTTAAAGAAATCTGATTAAAAGATTCAATGAGTTATTAGAAATCTATGAATTTATGAACAGTGATTTTGCAAAAAAACTTGTTTATAAAGTTCTTGTTAAAAATGGCAATATTATATCCAGCAAGGATTATACCTTTTTAGTATTCCTGTTTTTAAAGTTATTTTATCAATTTTATATGCTGGTGCATTGTTTCATAATTTGTAAAACTCTTACAAAAGAGTTGTAAAACTTTCAGTCAAAGTCTCCTGAACATTCAAAATCAGAATATTTTTTTTCACTTACAGTGCATTCCTCTACATAAATCTTAATGGGATTTCAGTGGGAAATGTAAGCACCTGTTGAAGTTCTCCAATTGAAACTATTAAGTGTTTTAAGTGTTTTCAACTCCTGGTATCTTGCCTCCTGGCATTTATTTTCCTTGATGATTCCCTGATATCATGGTTGCCAACTTCTTCATTGATAGTGTTATAATTAACCCAAGAGTCATAAGTATCTGGAACACACTTAATGGGCACTCTGGAACATAAATTCAAATAAGATGAAGTACAACTTTCAAGAGTAGAATAGTTTACTCATACAAAGAGGGAAGGACACTTCTGTAAAGTGTAACTTGGAGGCTAAGCAGACAGTCAGGAAGTAATGGCCTCTGGCCATACCAGCTGCAGTTGGGTTGGGACCATGGTGATTGCATGGCCCGCTCCCAAAGTGGGCCGCTGCCTGAAGTCCCAAGATGTGTTGCCCAGGAGCCAAAATGGCTCCTTTTTATTCTAATCCTTTGGATTAAGGCTGCTTTAAGGCATGCTTTAGTGGCGTGCATCATGTAAAATCATGATCCAGCTGCTTTAGGGGCATGCATCACGTAAATGCCATGCCCCCAAAGCTGCTTCATTTAGCCTGTTTGTTTCAGGCCTTGGAGAGTAATACAGAATGATAAATTTTTTGTTCTTCATTAGAACATATACATTTACTTTTTTCTTAATTTTAATCTCCAAAAAATGCCTCTTCTGATTTCAGCTAACTCTAAATTGTCTTCTTTTCTGTCTCATAAAGGTTAGAGAGATTTATTAGTGAATAATTGTCTTGATTGTCAAGGACTTGATTTGACAGTATGACTAACAAGTAATGTAAAACAATATCAACATATTACTCTGACAATTATTTCTATATCCTCCAAATCCACTAAAAATGGCCAGCTCACATCCCTCAGAAATATTTTTTGCAATTAAATTGTATTTGTTGTACAAAAATATTTATTTTTATACATTAATGTAAAAACATTTAAAATTAATAAAGATGTATTCGATTTCCCTCTCTCTCATCCATCCATCCATCCATCCATCCATCCATCCATAATGGCACTACTAGATTGTTTCCAAGCTCTGATCTAGAGCAAGTTCATCTCATCTAGGTCTTATTGAAGTCACTGACAGTTATTCATAACTGACATTTCACACTGATTTCAATGTGGTGCAAGCACAACTAACTCTCGATTTAACCCATTCTTTTTGTTTCACTCTAAGGGTGATATCGATCACTGGCATTATTAAACAGTTTTCTAGTTTTATTTTATTTGTAGGGCCTGAACAGAGAGGGAAGATAGCATGGACTGAGCCTGTGCTATCCTGCCGCCAATACTCACTCAGATTAGTCCCTGGGTTGGCATGGGGTTGGACTGGTTTTCACACATCCGTCCCTGCACTGACCCAAGGGTCTTTCCTTACCTTGATGGCATGTGAACCATCTGAGAAGCCCCCAGTCACCCTCTCTGCAGTGGAAATGGAGTGCATGGCTGCACCAACATGGCGAGGCACCCTGTTTCTGCATGAGATAGGGGAAGTGGGGGGCTTCTCAGACAATTCACATGCTGGCAAGGTAAGGAGCACAGGAGCAATGTCAGAACAGCCCAGTTTCACCATTGAGTTTCTTAGAAACCCCATGCAGCACCAGGGCGATTTTACCCTGCGGTCAGACAAGATCCTCCAGATCTGTGTCTGTACTGGCAGGATTGACCCCAATCCCACTACCAGAGTTAGACAATGCAAGACTAGGGGAAACCCAGCCCATTTGGCCCATGTGCACAGCCTTGTAAAGACCTATTTGGTAATGATTGCCCTTTTATGAGTTCAAGGTTTCAAGCCTTTTCAACATGAAGCAGTTGGCTTCTATCTACTGTTGGTGTATAGGAGGAAGGGTCATATTAAATGTATATATGTAATTGATTATTTATTTGAACCATGTTAATGTAAAGATAGAATTTTGCATCATGGAAGTGTCTCCATTCTTTTTATCTATTGTCTTTAAATATTTATATGTTTAATAGAGTATTTTGTATTAAAAGGGAAGTCAGGATCTTGGCTGGCAAACTACAGTTTTATACCTCTTCCTCTGCTGCTGCATTTTGTCAAACACCAGAATACCTCAATACTGATACTAGTTCAAAGGTTTATCAACTAACTTCAGTCTTGTTACATGTTGATAACTTTGTAAAAACTCTGGGAGAAAAGAATGGTCTTTCTGAAGCTGAAAATACTGAACGTTTCATCTTCAGTACTGCATAATTGTGTTGAAAAAGGAGGGAGGTGTGAAATTGACATTTCCAAAATTCTGAAACAAGTTTAATGTGTTGATTGTGTTTTGTTTAAAATGAAATGTCCATGTTTTGGTTACAATACCTTGTAGTTAACAAAATAAAACAATAATGTATGTCTCATAATTTAATTTACCTCTGTGGATGTATTTGATATCTGTGTAAAATAATTGCTCTTTGATTTCTTTGTTTGACATTTTTTCTTGTGGATTGAGTATTGTGGCTATGTTTATAATTAAATGTACTTTTATTAATACAATTGTCATTTTTAACTCTTGTTCAGTATTAACCATTTTTGTGGAAGTGTTATATTAACATTTAATGAAGCTTTGTATAACAATAGATGTTCTGCTTTCTTCAATGTCATTTTTTTTGTGGGGAAAATTGTCACAACATTCTTAAATAATTAAAGATTGGAATCTGTAGATGTTGTCATGGCCTTTATTGTGGACTTAATGTTTATTCTAGAACATATATTCTAAAACAGGAAACTATTGTTGCACTTTGTGAGGGCTTGGTATGTAATTTACCATTATAGAATCCCTAGCTGTTTTCCTATTATAGCAATGTATATTCTCTTGCTGCTGTTTACTAGACTAAATACTAGACAGTTCATTTGTAACCAAATGAAGCTTTTCTGAAAAAAAAAACCCTTTTTCTGTTAAATAAGTCAATATAGGCTGTACTCATAGCTAAATGAGTCAATATACAGGTGATATTCCTGTGCACATACTTTAGGAATTATTTCTGTTGAACATAGTGAGACATTGGGCTTGTCTATACTGGCCAAAAACCCCAAACTCACTCCGTATCTGGTGTGATGAGTCCTCATGACACATGAAGTGATGAATCCTTCTTTAAGATGTTAATCCAGTTTAATAGAAAATACTATTTAGTTCAGAATTTCCAGGAAATGAACCCAGGTGTCTTGAACATGATGACAGATGGATCTGGAGTAGTGCAGCGGCCCATAGATCTACACATGAACTGCATTGTTCCTCAGGCCTGTCCCCTTCAGTGCCACTGCTGTCATTGTGATCTCACTGGCCAACGAGCTCCCTGCAAGAGCCTGGCCATTGCTGTCACTTCTGCTGAGGTGCCCCACCATCTGATCAACAAAGAAGGGACACACTACTCACTCTTCATTGATCACATGAGTGTCCCATTCTGACTTTAGCAGAAGTGATGGCGATGGTTTGACTCTTGCAGGGAGCTGCTTAGCCAGTAAGGCAACAATGATGGCAACTGCACTGAAGGGGACAAGCCAGTGGGACAATGCAGTGTCACCCAGTGGCCATTCTGCACATATTTGGCCCACATTCTGTTAACCCGAGGCAGCTCCAGAGCATAATATTCTGGCTTAAGGGGGCCAGCATCCTTACTTGAGTTAATGGGCTTAACATGCAGTGTTATATGACTTGGATTGCAATATTACATCAGTTTAACAACTTGCTAAACAGATTGAAGATTGAAATAAGAGTTGATTCAATATGTTATTCAAACTGTGTATCAATAACTGTATAACCAATTTGTGCCCTACAACCTCATGTTTAGTGTTTTAAGGCCTGTTCTGCATCTTTAATTAGACAGATAGATATCAGTTTTAATCACTAAATTAAAATATTATGAAAAATAGGCAACTGATATGTGGTGTAGTGTGGTGTACTTTGTCTCTGCACCATGAAAATGAGAGGAATGAGGGTTCTTGTCCACCTGGTGCTCTGTGCAATAGTTTAACAAATTATACTGGTGAAAATGTTCAGTGGTAAGTGACCAGTGCAGTTGCAGATTCTCCAGCCAGATTTCATTGCCTGTGCTGTCTTTTGATTTTTCACATGGTTCTGTTCAAATGGATTTTGAAATGACTAAATCACTACATTTAATAATGAAATTGAATAAACAGACAATATGTGCACAAAAGTTGGAAGCTGGTAAAAGTTAACTGGTTTGGACTACAACTCCCATAATCCTCAAGCCTAAAGAGTTAGTAGCATGCTGATTGTGGGATTCTAGAAGGTATAATCCAAAAAGTATTTTTTCCAAGTTCTGCTAAAAACCATGGGTATATGATATTATATAAATACAGATTAAACAAATGGATTGGGCAACTTCACCTAAATGTTTCATAGAATCCTACATAGAGTTGGAAGGAACAAGCCATGCAGGAATATGCAGCTGAAGCATTCTTAAGAGCTGGCCATCAAACCTCTGTTTAAAAACTCCAAAGAAAGATTGTCCACTACCCTTCAAGACAGTGTATTCCAGTCTTGGAACAGCTCTTATAGCAAATAAATCCTTCCTAGTTTAGATGGTCGCCTCACCTAGCCCGTTGCATGCAACTGCATTCCACTAGAGCTGGTTTAGGGGCAAAGATTTGCTGGGGAATGCTGCCAGGCAGACACTTGTAATCAAGCAAGGAAGTAAAACCAGCAGTAAAAATGGTACTGAAGCATTTAGCCTATTGGAGCTTCAAGAAAAATGTGAAAGACAACTAGATGGTTTTATTTTATTTTCATACCTGAAAGCTCTTTTCTCTCTCTTAAAAATTTAATTCTGAATATATACAAATTCTAGCTGGCCAGTAACTTTTCAAAGGTTCTTTGAACCTTGTGGCAAAGTGAAGAGTTCTGGAGAATGGTAAAAAAGGAAGAGCAGGAACAGAAAGGAGGGAAACTAACTAGAAGAGTGACAGTCCTTTATGAAATTTCACAGGCTACATAATCTCTGTCTTTGCCAGAACAGTTTGTTTATTGCAGAAAATACATAGAGTTCTAAATTTTATTGTGCTTTCATGCTACGAAATGTAAATATGACACCTACAGCATATGCATTCACTTGTATATAGCAATGGGCCAGCTGCTGCATTTGGGTGATATTCTTTGTTTTTATTATTTAAAGAAGAGGGTTTAGCAGTTGTATCCCTCTTACCATAGAAACACAAAGACTTTGAACAATCCTAATCAATCCCAGCTTGCACTGTTTGATGTGTTAATATTTTTAAAAGAACCGGGCATATGGGACATGTTAGTTCAGTTGAGATAAGTAATATAATCTTAGTATAAATAAGAGATTATTTGGCTTCAGTTTAGTCCATATGTTTGATGCTTAGAATTTTTCATGTGCCATTTTGCAGTGCAAGCATTTTGTGTTAATTTTGCAATAAAGTATTTTGTTTATTTTTAAAATTCCCCAAAAGTTAATTAAGGTTAGAATCCTACACACATTTAAACACTGATATGTGGGTTTGTGCTATGTTCCAAAATATGTTATTGCCCAAGTTGTCTAAAGTATTAAAATGGCAAAGGAGGGGGGGGAAGAAGAAGAAAGGATAAAATCAATATTGGTCTATCTTTTAAAAGAAATGGTAGCAAGCAGTCAAGATGCTAATTTTCCATTTCTGTTTCTGGCAAATTTTAAGGGAATGGGTGCAGTATAATCTTTACAATAATTAGTTGGACAGCAGGAACTTGTACTAAAAAGAATAATGAATTATCACAAAGAATATTTGTAGCAAATTTCAAAAATCAATTGTAGTCTATTGGGTCAATAGGCCATCATCATCATCATCATTAGCATCTTCCTCCTCCTCCTTTCAATTAACCAACAGATGTTATTAATGTAAGCTATTCTTATATTAAAAATCAGCAACAATATCAGCTGTGCAGACAGTGTGGCAAAGTGGTTTGAATGTTGGACTATGACTCTGGAGACAATTCCCTATTTGGCCATAAAATCAACTGGGTGACCTTGGGCATCTCAGGTAAACTCTGGAGAAGGCAATGGCAAACCTCCTCTAAACAAAACTTGCCAAGAAAATTCTGTGATAGGGTTGGCATAAGTAAGAAACAACTTCCAACACCAGCCTCTTAACAATAGATAAAATGCTTAATAAGCACAGCAGATGAATCTGTTCATTTGACAATCTGTTTCCTTGTATGTACATTTCAATTTCTGACCAAGTTAAAACAGTAAAATGACAAACATTATCTAGCTAATCATTTAAAAATGTATGGCTGGCACTGTTGCTTTTTTGTCTTATATTTTCCACAGCTGTTAGACCCCTTTTGCTACTTCTCTTCCCTTACTAGTTTCATATTACCTGTCTAAACTCATGGAGAGTTATTTTTTTCTTTATCCTCATTGAATTATTGTGACTTCATTTTTTTCTCTCACAGTTCTATGTATTAATTATTGTTGTGTGTGTATCTGTGTGTGCACATGCATGTTTTCAAGTCACCTGTTATGGCAATCCCATGAATATCCTAGTTTTCTTAGGCAAGTAATAGTCAGAGGTGGTTTTCTCAGTTCCTTCCTCTGAAATATATTGTCCCCTGGTATTTGTTGGTGGTATTCCATCCAAGTAATAACCAAGACTGACCCTGTTTAGCTTTCAAGATCAGATGGGATCTGGTGTCTTTAGGGTATTTAGGATCATTAATTGACAACGTGGTGCATCAGTAGTATAAACCTATGGCTATCTCCTAAAATATACATAAAATATACATCAGTATATACTTTCCATTGCAATTCAGCTGTAAACAACAAGGATTGTGCAAATTGTATCCAACATTGGTACCACATTTTAGAAAATTACAATACACGTGCATGTTATTGTTAATTACATATTGATATGTGTGTATGAATATGTATGTTAATTATATGTTATGGCTTTAGCATACTGCTGTTGAAGTAATTATGTATTTAAAAAAAACTCTGAAGATCACAAAACTCTGAAGATCACAATCAGTATGGAATTATAATTTCCCTTCCCCCTTTCTTTAAATCCTGATGATTTTGAACAGTGAGTGTTCAGCACAGGCTTATGCTTTACCTTGAATCAGATGATACTTAAAGATGCTTAACTGTAGCTAGATTGTGTTGTGTGTTTAATTACTCACGCTGAGTAACTAGACAGACATATCAAAAGATTTATTGTCTTGATATGATATGAAATTCCAATTCAAGCAAAGAACACCAAGTAACATTCTTACCTTTTAGTGTTGCTCTCTTCAGTGAATATAGTTTTCAAATGGGACGGTGACAATAAAACTGGAAATACAGTGATTGACAAAGAAGCACAACTAATATTGAGTGAATGAAAGCCATTGAGGAAGGAGTGGGTATGCTAAGACAGACATATTTTCATCTGGGTACTTGAGATGACAAAATGAAATGATTAGGTCTGCCGTACAGTTTATGTTAACTAAAAAAAGAAAGAAAAACAAGCCTTTGGAAGATAATAGAGAATACATGCTCTGTTTCTTCAAAACACCTGCCTACTCCTTTATTTAAGTGCCACCATTTATCACGTTCTGTTTACAGTGCAAAGACTCTAATGTGGAGCTTTGGGATGCTTTGATACTTAATCCTTCTAAAGCTGGTCTTTGAAATGCCTTTATAATGATAAGGTTTGCAAAAGTGACAGGTCTTCTGTCTCATCTTACTCAAGGGCTTAGATAAAAGAGAAGAATGCTTTGCATGGGATATTGTATATTCTTCAGAGTGCCCTTTTCCTCATTATAAAAGTCACCCAATGTAAAACTTCTGGGTTTTACAAGTGTAACATTTTTTAAAAAGGGTATTTACATCACCAGTTTTAACCATATTTCCTGGGAAGTCCTGTTGTTTTCTGTGGAACTTTATACAAGTTTCATAGTCAAGTGGGTCCATATGTCAGTTTATTGAAATCTACTTGACTTCTGTCCCAATAAATATGATTTATTTGAAATTCTAGGACACCAGCCTCAGAAATATTTCCATTTTTCTGAAAATGAGAACTGTATCCTCCATTACTTATGAGAAAAATCAATTCACTGAAAAGTGATGACTTTGCCATAAACACAGGTACACTTTAGCCTTTATTGATGCTAGTTCCATCTTGACATTAGGAAAAGGACCTGTGTATGGAACTCTTCTCCTGTTTCTCAGCTCTAGTTGGTGTTAGTCTTTGAAACAGCATTGACCTGGCTCTAGCTGCCTTTTAAATTCCAGTAATTTCAGCAATCTGGTGTTGCTCTGGGACTTTCTAGGGAATTTAAATGGTAACAAGTCCTACACACAGGAACTAGTCAGAGCATCAAGAAAAAGGTTTGAGGGACCATGGTGGCACTAGTGATGGGTGCTGAGAGGGAGATAGGATCTTTCCTGCTACCCACAGTGGTGCCAGTCTTGCTATTAATGCCACTTGATTCTCAGTAATAGGATTCCAACCAGTAATTGTAGTTGTACAGGTTGAGTTTCCCTTATCCAAAATGCTTGGGACCACAAGTGTTTTGGATTTCAGAGGTTTTGGATTTTTGAAATACTTGCATATACATAATGAGATATCTTGAAGATGAGATGCAAGTCATTTATATTTTGTATACACATTATACATAGTGTGTGAAAGTAATTTTTATACACAATATTTTAAAAATAATATTTTGGATGAAAGAAAGTTTGTGTACACTAAACCATCAGAAAGCAAAGGTTTCTGTCGCTATCTCAGCCCACCCATGTGGAAATCTGGATAATAGAGACTCAAGCTGTATATTATATATTGTGGATACCTCTGATTGGTGAGATGCTTGTTCATATGGAATTTTTTTAAATGGAGATGCTATTCCAGCTACGAAAGTGCTTATAAGTATTCTAGAAATACTCTAATCCTGTCCTATTTACTTACGGTGTGTCTTTGTGTATCTGCACACTTTTTTCCTCTCTGTAATATGAATAAACAGAGCTGTTGCTATCTTTTTCTTTCCTTCCCCAATTCCCATCTCTGTACTTTCCCCCCATGCTTCAAGAAGCTGGTCTTGACAAAGGACTTCCTTTCCTTTCCTTTCCTTTCCTTTCCTTTCCTTTCCTTTCCTTTCCTTTCCTTTCCTTTCCTTTCCTTTCCTTTCCTTTCCTTTCCTTTCCTTTCCTTTCCTTTCTTCTTCTTCTTCTTCTTCTTCTTCTCCTCCTCCTCCTCCTCCTCCTCCTCCTCCTCCTCTCTTTCTTTTGTACTTTATGTATGTGATATGTCTATGTTATGTATGAACAGCTTGATTGAATATATATACTTTTATACTCTTTTGAAAACTCAATAAAAATTATTTTAAAAAAGAAGAAACTGGTCTTGACAAAGGTTCTGAAGACTGGCTTCTTTAATAAAGCCTCTCTGAAGAGTTGTAGTCACATGACAATTCAGCATTGCAACATACCTTTTCTCATCCATACCTCTTAAATTAAAAATATATATAGAGAGAGATGGAAAGGACCTCAGGATTATTTTCTGTATTGGATTAGATGATCTTTGGGTGCCTTCCAACTCTAAGACATTTTCATGTTTCTGAGATTTGTGTAAGAGAAATGGTGGATTGAATAAAAGTGATAGGAAGTGCAGGGCGGAAACAGAGAGAGAGAGAGAGAGACAAATATGTAAACATTAAGCTCAATGAAGAAAAGGTAAAAATGGTCCGTTAACACAAAATCAAAAGCTTGGCTAATTATAGTCAACCGTCTGTATCCACGGATTTTTTATCCATGGATTCAAATATCCACGGTTTGAAAATATTTTAAAAATGTATAAATTCCAAAAAGAAAACCTTCATTTTGCCATTTTATATAAGGGACACCATTTCACTGTACCATTGTGTTTAATGGGACTTGAGCATCCATGGATTTTGTTATCCACAAGGTGTCCTGGAACCAAACCTCAGTGGATACCAAGGCCCACGGTATCTACAACTCAATGAGAAGAGCCACAACAATGTATAAAACATCATGGTGCCTGAAATAGTAATACTTTATGCAAACATGATTGGCTTCTGGAAGCATGGTAAAGAGCAGAATGATCACCAGTGATCCTTTCTGCTTAGATTTCCCCATTTTCTTTAATGGTAGCACCTTAAATATAGACAACAATGTACCCTGCATCTCTATAATAGGTTGCAGGAAAACATAAACAGTTGGACTCAGCCATGACATTATGGTAAGTAATGACTAGGTAAAATGGCTGCATCCATTTCTGGATATTTTTTCTAAAATGCAACTCTAGAGTTTCTAGAATAATTTGGTGAGCTGAAGATGGAAATAGACTAATAAGACAATACTATAAATCAGAGGTGGACAAAGGTAGGTGCATATGAGTCCCAACTCTTCCCCTAGACTTTTGTCCCCTTTTCCTGGCAAAAGAAAGGATGAATAACCATTCCTGGGATCCTTCAGGAGTGGCAATTAACCTTTCAAGTAGATTGCAGAAGCCCCCTGCACTGTCAACCTTGAAAAATGCCCATTTTCCAAAATGATAATTCTGATAATTTCTGGGGGCTTGGGGGATTGTTTCTTTTACTTTCAGGGGTTGAAGACTGCCAGAAATAGTGCAAATTGAGTCCACTTTTAGGGTTAGGGTTAGTGCTAGGGAATCATGGGAATTGGTTTTTTTTCTGAGACATTGAGCCTTCTCTGTCAGAGAGCTCTGATGCCACAATAAAATACAGTTCCCATGATTCCCTAACCCTAACCCTAACCCTAAAAGTGGACTCAATTTGCACTATTTCTGGCAGTCTGCAACTGTCCCTTTGACAGTCTATTTGGCTCCAAAGGGTCTTGGAGTAGTTCCTGAGCCCGACAAATTTATCTATCATTGCTATAAATGTTTATTTAAAAGTTAATTCTATCACATTTGGTAACCTGTAACTTTCAGTCAATGTGTAGGATCATATTCTAAGTGGAGTTGATCCAGCATAACCTGTCCTCGTTCCAATAACTGACCAAATGATTATTTCTATTGTAGAATAATGCTAAAGTCAAATGACATGAGGCATGTTTACTTTTATGATGTGTGCTTTTTTAACAGTGCTCTGTGTCCTGTGGAAAAGGTTTAAAGGACCGTGAAGTATATTGTGTTAACAACTTCCAGACTAAACTAGGAGAAGATGCATGCCAACATTTGAAGAAGCCTAGAACCCACAAAGTTTGCAGAGCTGGCAGATGTCCTGAATGGAAGGTGAACAGGTGGAATGAGGTATCTATCTTGCCCTCATGTCACACTGAAGTTTCTACAGTATGGTGGAGGAACGGTCATATCTTCCTCACTGGTAGAACAAGAACAGCAACAAATAATGTGGTTCATAAAAGTTGTATTGGGGGATTACATCATGCAAATCTACCAGCCACCTCTGCTAGATTATCAAAGCAGCTTATGTGAATGCCGTAAGTAAAAGAGTAGCTAAAACTACACATAAGATGCTTCAGAGCAGATTTGGCTGGTAGATCTGCTGTTACAGGGCAGTGAAGCCAAATAATAATAATAATAATAATAATAATAATAATAATAATAATAATAATAATAATAATAATAAAAATAACATTTATTTCTATCCTGCCCCTCTGCAAACAGTAAAATACTTATTATTTTACTGTTCCTCCTCAGTACAGTAACAATTGCTCTGAGTTGAATGGGAACTCTTCTGGCTAGAAGTTTGGCACCAGCAGAGCTCCTGTTCAACTTGGTGTACCTGTGCGAGGAGGAGCAATAAAATCAGATCTACTACAGCTCAAAAAAGCACTGGATTTAAGTCTCTTTTATGAAATCCTGGAGAACCAGGATTTTGCCTATTCTGTTATTCTGTTAGTGCAGAATAAATACAGTAATACTGAGGTCTAAGCCAGATGAGACACTGCAATTAGCAGCCCCCTAAAACAATAGCTGGAATCCTTTTAGGGTGTAACTTTTTAACTATGTGGCTGTTTCCTATTTGCACTTACTGTCAGGGTACTATTGCCATAATAACAAATGTCCCTGAAAGCTACTGGAAAAGCCACTTCATCATTGTGAATGGCAGAGGTCTGTGGTGTAGTGGGATGCTTCAGTATGATGTAACCAGCCCCATCTTTCCAGTGAGCAATGGTGCAAAAGCAGAATCAGGTGCCCTTGTGGGTCCTGTTGCAACTCTGTCATACCTCCCTCACTGGCAGGAAGAGGCTGTTCACATCATCTTGCAATACTCCACTTGTCAGTGCCACAGAATTCTGTTGCTCAGCATGGCTGATTGGCTTTTAAGGTGGGTTTCAGAGCAGTGGATCAGGGGATGGAGCATTGCTGTGATGTTGTAACTGTGCTTCTGATGCAGGATTTGAGTCAATGTGTTCTTTATTGGTCAATATTTTTATATAGGTAGCGTACTGCACATTAACATTATCCATTACTCATGAGTAATAAGCAATCCATTACTGCATTCATTTCAGTGTTCGAAAATATAGAAAAGATAGAAATCATCTAACTAGCCTAAAACATATTAAGAAATTTAACAAGTTAAAACAGTTCAAAGACATGTACATGTATGGATATGGGCAAAATTATTAGCCCTCAAAAGCTTTAATTTTTAAAAAGGAACATATTTTGTATTGGCACAGTGCTGAATAGCATCGAAGGGGTAGGCGAGTCACATAACTGGGGATTCACTGCAGAGAAGGCCCTCCCATGTTCATACACAGAACCCTTCTCCCACTGGTGGGAAACATAGGAGGAGAGACTCACTATCAGACCACATTCCTCAGACAGGTATATACGGGCCCATAACAGAATTATTTTAAATCAGGGGTAGGCAACTTTTTTGAGCCGGAGGCCGGGTTGCTGTCCCTCAGACAATGAGGGCGGGGGGCGGGCGAAGCACCATAAATAAATAAATAAATAAATAAATAAATAAATAAATAAAATTAAAAAATTAAAATAAAAAAATTAAAAAAATGCAAAACCCCTGTGGAGATTTTCCAAGAAAACTCCAAGAACAAGTAAT
>CM034708.1:152614742-152633752 GCA_020142125.1 Phrynosoma platyrhinos | reverse complement strand
TACCCCTGATCTAGACACTATATTTCTACTGATGCAGCCTAAAATTGCTGAACTGTTGACTCATGTTCATCTTGTGGTCCACCTGGATTCCTAGATCCCTTTCACCCATAGTCTCATTCAGCCAGGTGTCCCCCATCGTATATCTGTGCTTTTTGTTTTTCCGCCCTAAGTGCAGTACCTTACATTTCTCCGTGTTGAATTTCATTTTGTTAGCTTTGGCCCAACTTTCTAGTCTGTTCAAGTCGTTTTGAATTTTGATCCTGTCCTCTGGGGTATTAGCTACTCCTCCTAATTTGGTGTCATCTGCAAATTTGATAACTATGCCCCCAATACTGTCATCCAAGTCATTAATAAAGATATTGAATAGCACTGGGCCCAGGACAGAGCCCTGTGGCACCCCACTAGTCACTTCTTTCCAAGTTGAAAAGGAGCCATTGTTGAGCACCCTTTGGGTTCGACCAGTCAACCAATTACAAATTTGTTAGACTTGGTTTTTACAATTTGTATTCCAACAGCCTCTGGGCTGTAAAAATTTGAAGAAAAGCATGGAAAGAGAAAATATTGATTTTTTTTCTTTTCCATAATCTAGAATCAGAATGACCAACTTTCACCAAAGCCTATGAAAGGCATACATTTGTGTTCTATATTGATGTTTTTAAAGTCGTGTTGCTATTCAAAATGGTAGGCTGCAGAATGGTATGGATCTGCGACGAGCTTCCAGGAAATAACAGAAATAGGATAATAATATGGTGCAAATATGAGCAGTCTCTGGCATACTAGGAAGAAGAAAGATTTCTGGGCTGCCACATTAGGTAATTTGAGAAGCAGTTTTAAAATCACATCTGCTCTTGGAATTATGTGCATAGCTCCACCTGGTGGTAATGAACTGTAGTGGTGACAACTCTTGCCATTTAATACATGAATTAATGTATTATAAACAAGCATAAAATCCAAATGTAAATATGTTTTGATGCAGAATATTGTTTTATTTTGTTTTCAGAAATAAGTCACTTTTAGCACTACAGTATACAAAAATACATATTGTATCAGCAGCAATTCCTTCAAAATACTGGTCTAGGACAGGAGAAGCAATGGTCTGATTCATTATAAAAAGCTTCATGTTTTTCTGTATTTAATCCCATATAGGATTACTTGACTTCTTTTTAATACACAATAGTTTTGTTTCTGTTTATGGTGAATTGTTTTACTAGCCCTTAATTTTATAGCATTATGTTTATTCTGGCTATAGAAGATTCTGTACTTGGTGAGGTTTTTAAAACCAGTTTTCCCTCAGATTTGTGTATGGCTGATATTTCTCTGAACACACATTGCTAAAGCCAAATACCGCAGCACAAGAGAGGCACCACCTACTATACGAGGGGGTATCGTTTTAATTATCACCTTTAAAATTTGACAGTTTGTTTTGATTTGTAGTAGTTAACCTACCTCTAGGCAGCCACCATCCAGATTTACATATTTTTCCCAGCGTTTCTTGACCCTCTGAATACTGTTATTGTAGAAGTCTGTAGATTGAGTATTAAACCACTCTTCCACTTCATGAATGATGCCATCTGTGTTGTCAAATTGGTGACCCTGCAACAGATTTTTCATTTTTGGGAAAAGGAAAGGCCACTTGGTGATGATGACACTAACCAATTTCATCAATATACCATAATAATTTCCAGCTGATAATGATTACATTACGATATTCCCTCATAATTTATATCTGTAACCTCCCCTTTAACATAACAGCTGTGCATACATTTAGCTGTCTCATGGCCAGCACCTTACTAGCAACCAAGAAACTGAGGTTAGAGTTGCCAGAGTGAAAACTGGAGAGGGTCCTGTTGCTTTAATGGGCGTGCAGAAGAGGTATTTCAGTAGGTATTGCTTGTCATGCAATCATGTAACAAGCAACATCTGCTGAAATCCTCTCTTCTACACAACTATTAAAAGTGCAGATGCTCTCTCGAGTTTTCTGTCTGATAACCCTAAAGAAGGCGTGTTGGAAATTACCTCTGTTATTCCAAAGTTAATAAAGGTTAATACAGACTGTTCACTATAGCTGGCAATTATAATTACAGTATAACAATTACAGGAGTATTAAATAGTAATAATAATAATTATTAATAAAACAGATAATTCAATAATTCATATAATGTTGTTTATAGACAGAGTGAGCCACCATGGTGCAGTGCTTGGAGCATTAGACTAGGGGCCTTTGCAGACTGCTAGAAATAGTGCAAATTGAGTCCACTTTAACTGCCCTGTCTCAGTGTTAGGGAATCATGGGAACTGTAGTTTATTGTGGCACCAGAGCTCTCTGACAGAGAAGGCTCAATGTCTCAGAAAAAAATACTGCTCCCATGATTCCCTAGCACTGAGACAGGGCAGTTAAAGTGGACTCAATTTGCACTATTTCTATGACTTGAAAGTACACAACAACAAAAACAATAAAGACTGTAAGTCCATCTAGTGAAGTTGCTTATTCATATTAAATATGAATTGCTCCAATTTACTCAATCCTAGGCTGCATCTACACTGCAACAATATTTACAAGATGCATAAAGTCACACTCTCTCACAGGCTCAGCAGGAGGCCATGGCAAATCCCATCTGAACAAATCTTGCCAATATAACGCTGGGATAGGTTCACCGTATGGTCACCATAAGTTGGAAATGATTTGAAGGCACACAACAAAGAGAAAGTTCTAATAGGAGAATTTACACATTTCTGCTAGATCTATATATTGCCATATATCTTGATTAGAAACCAGTGTTTGGAAGCAGATATTTGTGGCTTTTATTTTTTAAAATGCCTTCTGTTGTGCCTGGAAGATGTGGAAGACTTTGCAATGCCCAACTGTTGGGCGGCAATGAGCTTACTGTTGTAAACTGCTTAGACATCCCATAGCGCAATACGAAGCGGTATATAAATGAAGCTGCTTTGCTCTGATGAGTCACAAGATGTCAGAACAATATAACAGAAGTGACAGAACAAAAGCATAATTTTTCTTTGAATAGGTGAATGAGACACACAAGCCTACTGAAAAGACCACTAACATACAGGGGCCCCTATGCTTTCTGACCTGGTAATTACTGTCATCATCCAGAATTTCAGTGTTTTCCAATAGCATTTTATGTCCTGGTTGTTTTATAAAATGTTCTGCAACTGCTGATTTTTTTGGCTGGCCCAGTCTGAAGTGTCTCTCATGTTCCTTGATTCATATTTGGATGCTGCGTTTGGTGGTCCCTATGTAGACTTGTACACAGCTGCATAGTATGTGGTGAACAGGTCAGAATGCACAGGGAGGCCATTGAAATCCACAAACATCTGGACTACTTAAACAGGGAAGAAGAAACCCTGAAAGTAAACAAGTTTGGCTACCAGTCCTGAAAAACACCAAAATCAAGACTCAGCACATGCAAATGAACACAAGCCAAGGTCAGGGGGGTTCCCAGCAGACAATGGATTACTGTTTAAATGAACACAAATCCCACCCTGAGGCCTTGCCATTCAATAATAAACCAACACACAGATTAACATGTAAATCACTTCCTCCTAACCAAAGGTCTGAAGATGCCAGCCACAGATGCAGGTGAAATGTCAGGAATAAATTCCTCCAGAACATGGCCACACAGCCCAAAAAACACACAAAAAGCTATGAATACCAGCTGTGAAAGCCTTCAACGTCACATCCCGCCATATATTTTAAAACTTGGCAGTGTGAACTTGGCAATGAAATGCTTCTATTTTGGCCCATTCACGTAGCGTGGTCATATCTCAGGGGAATGCCCTGGGTCTCCACTTTTCATGGTTCATCTAGGAGACAAGGTTGCAAATTCTCCAGTTTTCCAGGCAAGAGGAAAGGACTATGTATAAATCTCCAGGTCAAGTATTAAAACAAGTTTGTAACAGTTTGCAAGACTTAACTGATTTGTTGCTGCAACTTGTAAAGACACTCTAGAAGATATATGTGTTTAATTAGCTTCATTTTCCTTGCAAGTCCTTGTAACGTTAGAGCTTCCTCTCTGCTCCGCTTTGCATCCATCATCTGGCTAGAGGCAAGTGACTTAGATTAAGGAGTTTATCGCATGGGGTTAAAAGGGTGACTTACCTCTTTCGGCTTGAATCTTCTCCTGGGATACATCTGGGTGTTATTATACCTAAGTCGCTGCTGATTCTGCCATGATGCCACCGGCCAAACCCGGGTAAGATGCCAGTCCAAGCTGTGTTCAGCCATGAAGCTTCTGTTTTCGAAAAAGGGTTGGCTGAGCGCAGCTTGGGAGTTGCAGTTTACCTGAGCTGGATTTGGCTGGTGGATTTGGTGGTGATTTACATATGATAGTACCTGAAAATTCAAGCCGGAAGAGGTAAATCGCCCTTTTAACGCCATGCAATAAGCTCCTAAATGTCCTTTATACCGTCTTGCAGCGTAGGTGAGAAGGAATAAGCCCTTTATTTCACCTTGATCTGGAAACTGACCCTTTAACTAAGATTTCTATCTTAATGTCAAAACAGGAAAATATGTTCTCTGTGTGTATGTTTGAATGATAAGCTGTGAGCAACTATGGTTGGTATTTGATGTTTAACACTTAATGACTTCACCAGAGTCCATCCTCTATGTCTCAGGTTTTAGCCCAGAAATTTCAGGGTCTGGAATGATCCTGAACTGGTAACTCTGTCCACTGATGTAAACTAGCTGGGGTTGTCTCCAGCTTATCTGAAAATTGAAAGCAGCAATTGTTTTTAAGGAAAGGGGCATAGTGTTTTGAGAGTTGGACTATGACTCTGGAGACTAGAGTTTGATTCCCAGCTTGGCCATGAAACCCACCGGGTCAGCTTGGACAAGCTACATGCTCACAGCCTCAGGGGATGGCAATGGGAAACCTCCTCCAAACAAATCTTGCCAAGAAAACCCCATGACAGAGTTGTCTTAGGATTGCCATAAGTTGGAAATGACTTGAAGGAACATGACAACAACAACAAACAGTACAATCTTGTACATGGCTACTCAGAAGTAAGACCCACTGCGTTCAGTGGCAAGTATTTCCAAATGAGTGAATATAGGACTGCATTCTTACACCACGTAAGAGAGGTAAAACATCAGAGAGCAAGAGAGACTTTTAAAGAACCAAGAAATCTTGGGAGGTGGGATGAGAGGAAAAAAAAATGAAGATTATGGGCAGAAATATATCTGGATATAAGACTGGAGAAGTGGGAGGGCATAGAGATTATTCATTGGCATCACATTAAATGTATATACATCTGTAAAGGTCAACATACACATGCACCGAATAAAGCCCTCTTTTCCAACTCCTAATCTCAATTAGCAGGGCTTTTACAAAGAACTCTCACATACCTCCAATCATTGTGTTATCTGATCATAGGACTTTCCTTGACTGCTTCTGCACACATATATTTCCCTCCACAATCGTGCAAAGTTGCCCCAGGACAGCATAACCACATTTCTATATCAATTCTATGAAAGCTGTATATTGACATAGAGATCAATAAGAATCTTTAGAAGCTAAAGCATAAATACTAATAACAGCAATAAGTAGCTCTCAGATAAATGCATTTTGAAGTTAACATGAAGTAAGCATTTATGTTGGTATTAAGGTGGTGGCTGTGCTGGAACACTGTAATATGCAGTACCTGAATCTGGCCATTCAGTGGCAGCATTCCTACATGGTTAATTCCAGCACTTTATTGAGCTATTTGGTAAAAAAAACTCAGGTCTGGAGGATAACTTTTGTCAGCAGCTGACCATTTTGGCCTCACTGCAGAGGAAAAACATACCTTTCAACCACTGGGAAATATTACCTAGCCTATCATCTCTTGATTCTGTACCTACAGTGATTTCCAAAACTGGGCCAAGCTGTCTTGTTGCTCTGTGCAAAGGACAAGATAGTACTGAAGGGAAAACTGACATGGCTTTGCATGGGCTAACCCAGAAAAATGCTTGTATCACTTTTGAAGTGTGTGTCTTGTGGCATGTCTACACAGGCCAATTACATTGGTTGACCCTGCCCTTACCAAACCCTGTCTACACGACGCAGGGCCAAAGCCCTGATTCAAGTGTGGACTGTCTTCATGAGGGAAGGCCATTTCTGGACCAAATCTGGTCCATCCCTGCCCAAGGTGGTGTAAATACCTGGAGTACTCTGGAGTGACACTACACAGCTTTCTACACACAGGTTCTGCCATCCACTGCTGCTGCGGGTGCGAATTGCTCCCTCTGAGGTCAAGAGGTGCCTGGCTAAGTGATCAATGCAAGGTACCTTGTTTCTGACCTCAGAGGGGGCAACTCATGCCAGCAGCAGTGGCACTGGTTGGCACAGTGAAAGCATGTGTAGACAGCCACACGCTTCAAGATGCAGCAGTAATGGGAGGAATCCAGAGCAGTTCCAGGGCTACAACTCTCCAGGAGCACACTGGATGTAGCCCTTGGTCTCAGGAGCCCTTGGTCTCAGGAAATTTCCTCCAGAAGAACAAGCTGACATTGTAAAGGTTACATGGTAAATCTCATTCTCCATGATGCCAGGGGAATGGATGGTTTACCTTCAAAAAGGCTGTACATGGTCAAAACTGCTTTTGAATTTGTTAGCTTGATGGTTTTTTTTCTAGTACATGTGCTTTGCAATACAGACTTGGCAACTTTGACAAACTAGATTGTGGCTCCCATTCTGTTCAGAGTCTGGTCTGTCAGGGTGGAGGACAGAATTGAATGTTTTTCTCTAAATAAAGCTGGATCCTTGATTCACCAGTAAGACCTACTGATCTTTCCTGGCTGTTGAACTGGCAACAGAATCTTACTTAAACAGTGGCAAATGAATAATGTCCCCCTCCATACCTGAGGCATCAGGACAATTTAGGGAACCTATGATAGGGTTTTGTGACACATAGGGTGATGTGAGAATGTAGTTTCAGTTAGGTAATCATAAAGAAAATGTATACAAAATTGCAATATTTGAATGTGGGAAAAAGAGAAACTAAGAACTATAATGAAGAAAGCTAGTTTATCAAAGTGTTAATTCATCAAAGAGTGCTTTTAATCAATATTTAGTAAAACACTCAACAGTCAAAACTTCACATTTTAATTTATATCCACATCTTAAATAAACAAATAACAGGTCTTTGGTTATTTACTGTCCTCTCCCAATGAGTCTTTTAATTGGGTATTACGTACTTTATCTTCATAATTATGTCTTAAATGCCTTTTAAATTGTTTTGAAATCAATGTTTTTAATTTGATTTCTTTTAAAATGTACTTTACATTATTTTAGCCCATCTTATAAAACCACCATGAGTTGCACATTTAGGAAAAGGAAGGAAAATCAATCAATCAATCAGGAAAGAAAATTCTGTCCTCCTGTAGAGGGTGTCACGGGCCAAAAGCTGCATGACTGAGACCTGGAGGAAGAGTCTGATGAGGAAGCTGAAGAAGTGACCCAGGCAAGTCTTCCAGATAGGGAACTACCTGCAGCTCTCCCTGTTGTAGAGCAGCCACAGCCAACTCTCCCTGCTGAAGAGCCTCAGCCAGCTCATCCTGTGGAAGTGCAGCCTCAGCCAGCAGGACAAGGGCAAGACTCACCTGCTGAGGTGAAGACACAGCTAGGATCTTAAGTCCTCAATCAAGGAGAAGGGACAAAAGAATAAAACAAAGGATAGAAGAAAGACACTCATCTAGGCTGCAATCCAAACAGCAATAAGCAAGCTCTGATTAGAACCAGCTGATGTCAGGCTATTTAAGAGCTACGTTTGCCAAAGGTGAGTGCTGGAAGGAACTTGTCTGTTTCCTGGCCAGCATTCTTGTTCCTGATACCTGTTTTCAGGCTCCTGCATTTCATACTTTAGATTTCTTGGCTTCTTCGACCCCTGGACTGTGCTGACCTTGATCCAGTTGCCTCCCTTGACTTAGATTGTTTGACAATGCCTTTCTCATAACGGACTCTCACAGACAAAGACACTTTCTAGTTGCTGGTAGTTTGCTGGATCTGCCTGCATTATCAGTTTGTGGTTCCCTCCCAGCCAGCCTGTGTGGACATAGGTACCAACCAAGTTCATGAGGAACAGAATGGACGCATCCATTGCTGCCCCTCAGTATCTCTTGTCTATGGCAGTTATTCATTTTGATTAATGACAGGGCATTAATGGTCCACCATGTTTTGCTTAATTTTCTGCTCTCTCTTACAGACAGAGTTGCCAGATCCCAAGACCTGGCCCTGAATCTTCAGTTTTTGTGAGTCATCTCCAGCCCAGGGCAAGAGGAAAAAGCTGTGTGTAAATCTGCTGCTCAGCAAATAGAGCAGCAAGTTGCTATCATTTCTGAGACTTTGTTGCAGCAACTTGCAAAGGGTCTCCACTGAATCTCTGTATTTATTTAGCTTCCTCCTTCCCTCCCTGTTGTAGTGACACCAGGGCTTATCCTCTACTCTGCAGACCTGGCAATTGTGCATCCCCTTTCTCTTGGTAGGGGCACAGAAGGAAGGACCTTAAATGGTTAATTTGAGTGTCTGGGCAAACTAATGGGGAAATGTAGTCTTTGAGGTGCTGATATCCCAAGTCAAGAAGTACAGGGTGAATGGTGGTTCCAATTAATAAACAAGATATTTGTTTAGGGAAAACAAAAAGAAATAAACTCCTTCTAGGAAATACATTGATGGATATGATAGCTACATAATGAAGCTATATTATGCATATTGGAAGAATGTCAGCAAGGACAGACCATACTAACAGCATAACAATGGAATGGAGGTAAGAGAGTTTTCATTTAGATCGTCATACTTGCAGTCCCACTGAGAAAACTAGACTGAAAATATATGCAACCATATGGATTGGATTGGTTGATATCTCCTCCACCACCACTACCACCACCATAATCACTCTATGTCTATCATGCACTCACAAAATCCTGAGCCATCTCAGGTATGGCAATGTCTGCTCAATACTTGGTATAGACATCCTAGACAGCAATAAACAAAACAAAAATCAAGGTGAGAAAGATGAGAGTTGTACAGAACACAGGAACAACCCCTGACTGATGTTCAGCCCTACTTGTCATCATCAGCAAAAGTAAGGCAGGGACAACTATAAGATACCAATCCTCCAGACCCATTTGTCCTCTCAGATCTTGAATATACAGCCACCCCTCCAAGTCCATGGACTTGAAATCTGTGGACTTGATGATCTGTGGAGGGGTGACTGCCATTGAAGTGAATGGGGTGAGCCCCATGGCACCTGCCCCACATCCCAGTCATCTCAATGGAGCTTAAATATATGCGAGTTAGGAGAAGTGACTGTACATGCCAGCTCAGCTCCCTTACTCATAAACAAATCATGAATAAAGGAAATTTTATTGAGTGCCTGTCATTCAACAGTATAGTCCCAAGGTTTGGGTGAGAAAGGACAATTAGCATTTCCCAGTTTCGAGAAAAGGTTGACAGATGGCTGTCAGTGCCATAACCACCCACCTTTCTCCTCTACCACACCATGGACCTTTTCACACTACATAATTATAGCCCTATAATTCCACTTTAAGTTCCATGGTAGTAGTCTATGGAATCCTGGGGTTTGTTCTATGGAATCCCTGGCTGAAAATCCTAAACAACTCTCTAGACTACAAATCCCAGGATTCCACTGGATTTTGTCATGGAAGTTAAAATGGAATCAGAGTATTACAATTGTGTAATGTGAAAGGACCCCTTGTGTCCTCCTGCCTAAGACCATTGGCATTGCAATCTCCTTGTTTCTGCTGGGTGATCTCTCCTCCTCACAAACCCTTGATACAAACCTTTTGTAGGCCTAGACCTCAATGAATCAAAGCAAATCCTACATGAAACCAATATCCCATATGCCACTATGTGCAATTTTCCACTTCCTACATGTTAAGGGGATGGTCCTTGCCTTGCACATACACATCCTGCCCTCAGGAAAGAGGTGGCCCACCACTGTTGAGGCTTCCATTGCCTGGCAAATAAAGGCCATCCTGGAGATAAGAGACAGGATTACTAAATGGGGGGCGGGGGGGGGGAGGAAGGCTCTCACTCAGCCATCCCAGACATTGTCAATAAACAATGCAGCAAGGCAATGATAAAAAGCAGTGGTCAAGACTAGAATCTCACCTGTTTTGCAGAACATCTTGGCTACCTTGTCTGTTGCCTCAGGGACTGAAATAGTTTTGCACTGGGTCTGAAAGATAAAAGTCTTCCCCAGAGATAAGGCACATTTGACTCAAGTTATGCCTTCAGCCCTCAAGGAGGAGCTCACTCTAGCTGGTGATGTCAGAATCCCAAATAACTGTAGTATAAAAAACTGTTTTGCCAGCAAGCCCAATGACTGATGCTGTGAAACTCATTGTTCATTGATTTATCATTGATCCTACAAACTCTTGTTTGGAGATGAGCAATCAATACGTGGGAATTAAAACCAGAGAGTTTTACTTGTTTGCCCAACAGTTCCTAGAAATCCCAACCAGCAAGGCCACTGACCATGGGGGGTTGCAGACTGCCAGAAATAATGCAAATTGAGCCCACTTTTAGGGTTAGGGTTAGTGCTAGGGAATCATGGAAACTGTTTTTTTTCTGAGACATTGAGTCTTCTCTGTCAGAGAGCTCTGGTGCCACAATAAAATACAGTTCCCATGATTCCCTAACCCTAACCCTAACCCTAAAAGTGGACTCAATTTGCACTATTTCTGGCAGGCTGCAACCCCCCCCCCCATGCCAGCTGAGGGATTTTGGAAACTGTAATTCAAACAAATATTTCTTATAAGCTCTGCTGCCAACTCACATGGTGGCATCAGCCAGCTTCTCCGCCTTAGCCACATGAGGCATTGCATTAGTGCCAATGTAGGTGGTGTGGGTGTGAAACAAGCCATGTGGAGTACCATCTTTGTGCGAAATATCTCTCTTAAACTGCATTTCCCTACATACATGTAACATGTGGTCAGGCCTCAACATAACACTTTGGTGTGTTTAAACCATAAAACACAATTGGTCCATTAAAATGTTTCCCAAATCCACAGGAAAATACCTTTTTTGGGACCAACCAAATAAGCTGTAAATTGTAGGCAAAGGTTTTAGATCTCCTCCAATTTAGTACAAGAAGGCAGAATATTCATTTAGGAACACGAAATAACAAACCATTTTGAGAGCTGGGTATGTGATGTTTCTGCCACAGGCACTGCTCCCTGGTTGCTAAAGTATGACTAAAGATGTAGCATTCCTGGCAGAATTTAAAAGGAGAGGAAATTTGTGGTTTTTCATGATTTAAAGTGGCGCCCACTGCCTTCTTTATTAATTCCAAGTGATGTTTTATTAACAGAGACAGAAACCTGCATCTGAGTCCAAATTTCTAAATCACACCACTTTCTTCTTTGAATCCTTTGGACAAGAGTGCAATGCAAACAGTTTCTGCCAAGCATTCATAAAAACTACTGATGAACTGAGATCTTAGCGCAGACTTTCATGGTTGCTGAGATTTAGGAGGCTGGCACATGGAAGAGGATTCATTCATCCCAAATTAAGATGTCTTTTAAACAAATACTTTCCAGTATCTTGGAGTCAGTGGCCTTTTTGAGATATTTGGCATATGTAACCATTTTCCTACATATATATTCTAGCTGATTTACTTATCAATTCCGGGTAGCTGACTAGAAGGTACACAAGTTACAGAATACCAGCACTGAGTTGAATTCCCTTGGATGTCTATGAAGTAAAGATTAAAAATATGTACAAATCAAGAACTCTTAGAGGGTTGTTTTTAAAGGCATCAAAAAAGGAGATTTAATTATCCCCAGTGCCCTATATCTTATGAATGCAAGCCTCTTCACATTCGCCTTAGACTATGATTTGCTGAAACAAATGGCTCTTTGGACTTCACGTGTAGAATTGTGCTGCAAAATTCTCTCTCTCAACTTAAACGGGAGTTTAGTCATTGCTTTCAATGGTTGAAGGCACCTGGATCCTTGGCATTCTGGATGCCATTTTTTATTTTTGCTGATAGTGGTTTGTCTTTTATGAAGTAGGTAGAAGGGATCAGGTTAGGCTCAATATTATAGGGCCTTTGCAGACTGCCAGAAATAGTGCACATTCAATTGAGGCACTGCCCTGGCTCAGTGCTAGGGAATCATGGGAACTGTATTTTATTGTGGCACCAGAGCTCTCTGACAGAGAAGGCTCAATGTCTCAGAAAAAAATGCAATTCCCATGACTCCCTAGCACTGAGCCAGGGCAGTGCCTCAATTTAATGTGCACTATTTCTGGCAGTCTGCAAAGGCCCATAGTCTCTAGTCTAATCTCAAGTAGTGTGGGGCCAGCATTTTTGGCCTCAGGGTGCTTTTTCAAGCAATCATTGCTTTTGGGGGGTGATGTGTCTGTCATTACATTGGCATGCAAGACCTCCTTCAGTCTAGATGTCACCTGAGCCAACATTCTTCCTGATCAATGCTAGTTCGAACATATTCCTTAGATTAACATAAGAAAATAACTTGTGTGCTACAATGCCAAGTCTCCATTATAGAGAAATGAAGACAAAAGGACATCATATAAAACCCAGTGTCTATTTATTTGTTATTTTGTATGGCCTATGCACCATGTACCATCCTGCCACACAAAAGAAGGGGGAATTGGTACTATTATAAGGGGTTGATAATAAGATGCTGCCTCACCAAGACATTAGCTGAAAATACATTGTCACATTCTCTGAGGTGTGGTAGTGCTATGGGCCAAGCCAGAACTGGAGAAAATATGTGTAATGGTGAAAGTCACTGTAAAATCTGGTGATGAAAAGTAGCACATTCAGTGAATACAGCAAAAGGAGTGTTGGATGTAGTTGGCAATGCCTGAATCAACACAGATCCAAAGCAGCCAATGTGTCTTCATGCCTGTATCCTCCTTGGTCTAAAGATGGAACAATCAGGTAGTTGGACCCAATAATATACTATCAGTTTGAGGTTATGAAAACAGAAAGGTAATAGTAATTATTTTAATTTTCTATATCTTTATTGGTATCTTATCTATACACTTTCCAAAACTGGTGTGAAGAAGTGTGAACTCTTGCAATATAGTTCTTTGGGTTTTGCTTTTCATTAGCCTCAGCATCCTGTATCAAATTCTTGGATCTATACTAACATCTTCTAACAAGTTTGTTCTTGTCTTTTTTTAAAGAGGGCAAATTTTGCTGTGATGGTTTTGATGGGAAGATTTCTCTTCTCTGATTGTTTTAAAGAGTTTTAAAGGTTTACAGAGTTACAATGCAAAAGTGCTATTTGAGCAATGCATTATGACAGTTATAGAGCACTATAATTCTGTTTTTTAAAAGATGGAGAAGAGATGGGAATATGTTGTTCCCATATGTCTTAGGTCCAAAACACACTGTAGAAATAGCCCAGTTTGAGACTGATTTAACTGCCCTGGCTCAATACTAGGGAATTCCAGGAACTGTAGTTTTGTGAGACATTTAGCCTACTCTGTCAGAGAGCTCTAGTGTCACAATAAATTACAATTCCCAGGATTCACCAGCACTGAGCCTTGGCAGTTAAAGCAATCTCAAACTGGATTATTTCTGCTGTGTGTTTTGAACCTAAGAATTATTTTTTTAAAAAACACCTTGAGGGTCATAACAAAATGCTGCAGCTAGTGCCAGGAAATGCCAGAAAACAGACAACTGAAACATTATTTATATATATATATATTTTAAAATGCCCTGTAATATTGCAATCTCTCCATACATTTGTCAATACATTTGCCCCATTTGGAGGAACACTATTTGTTTAAAATAATAACCTTGTTCCCGATAAAGCCATATTTCCAATTGCATAGAAACCTATTTCTTCTGTACATCTCATTGTCCTGCCACAACAAATTATGTCCATTTGCACATTAAAATGATACCCTTTTTAAATTTTTTTTAAATTTTTTTTATAAATTTTTTATTATGATTAAATAATAACAACCACACCACCAAACCTTAACAAACATGATTACTACCAAAAAAAGTGGAAAAAAACATATTACATTTACATACAAAAAACAAATAAACAATACACATTCATATACACAAAAACATTAAAAGACTTCCCGGGTTAGTGAAGCTTAGATATTGCTTAATACTTTATTAAAAAAAATGATAGCCTTTTTTAAAAAAAATAAAATAAAATCCTAGAATGAAATGCTGTGAAAATTAGTTCACCATTGAATGTAATCCACACTAATTCACTTTAGAAGAAGAACACGGAGTGACTTTATTATGAACCTTTCTGGTGAAACAAATCCAAGAGGCGGCTATGGATGTTTTTGCCAGATTAGTTCACTGTGATAGGTTTGAAATCAAGCATGCCCTGCAGGAAATTCTAGTGACACTTGGGAATGCACTTTGATTTGTTTGGGAAGTTGCCTCTGAGTTTATTGATAACAGTGGAAAGAAAAGTTAGTTATTGGCCTAGAACATAGTCCCCAAAGTACCCGTTGGGGAGACTGGTAGATCTCAGTTGTCATTTTTACATTAAACACATGCTCACATATAACTAAAGCCAGAATAAGCACATTACTATGCTACTCGCAAGCTGTGTATCAGATGGTGACTGCCTAACAACTGTCCTAAATGAAGGGAAGGATATATCCAGTTTACAGACAGAGTTACACACCACATGGCCAGTAAGTGAACCTCTGCACCAGTACTGCAGTAGTAGTAGTAGTTAATATGCATTCTTCGCCTTGGATCTTGGAATAGAGGGAGTTATTTTACTGTATTGTATTTGATGCTTATTTAGTATTATTTTATTTTATTGTTATTTTCAAGGTGCAATAATGGGTAATAATTACATAGAGAGTTGCTTAAAGTCACCTACACTTATTTTCTCTGCAAGACTTTTCAGGCAGCACAGTGGAAAACTTATAGACTGGGCTCTTTAGCATAGCTTGGGAAAGCTACATTGTTGGTCTATGTCTCCAAAATACTGGAAGATTCTCAGAGTTACAGTTCAAAGAATGAACTTGCTTTGTGAATGGGAAAAGGGGGTTAGCCACCTTCCTTCCTCCTTTTTTTTAATTTATGATTCTGCTGTTCATGCCTGTGATTTTTCTGATTGCATCATAGGCAGATCATCTCTAAATAAAAGAAGAACCATTTCCATTTCTGCATTCAAAATGTCGAACTGGAGGGAACTGATTTCTCCAAAGCTGTCACCCATTTACCTCATCACTGTGACATATCACAGCACTTTAGATAGCATTTGGAAGCAAACAAAGGAACTTTTCCTATTTTAAAAAGACAAGACTTTCACAGAGGAGAAGAAGAGGAGGAAAATATTTACATAAAGCATTTATTTTTCTCTGCACAGTAACAAACTACAAAAAAACATTTTTCTCCTTATAGTAATTATGACCCTATACATTTTAATTCAAAAGACATGCGAGCTCAATAGAGCCAGTTGGCTGATTAGTTGTCAAGTCCATTTTCCTTGATTCATTTGGTTAAGTACTATAAAGCAGGAACAGGTAACTGTCACCCTCCAGATACTGTTGGACTGCAGGGGCTTTAGTAAATGATGAGGGATGCTGAGACTGTAGTCCAAAAATAGTGTGAGGAGGCACAGTTGCTAACTTCTACTCTAGAATATGTTCACCATACAGGAAGACAGATATTGTATGAATATTAGGAAAGAATGCTTGATGGTAAGCATGGTTCAGCTATGGAATCAATTAGCTTTAGCAGAACTGGACAAATGTTAGGCATATGGCACACCCTCCAACTGTCCTGATTTGGAAGAGACAGTTCCAATTTATAATTTGTTGTTACACTTTTTCAGCTATCGTTAAAATGTCCCATTTTTCTCTCTCCTAATCCTCCCTCTTACCTCTTTGGCCTCAGCTTACTTTAACTGCTGCAAATGGATTTCAAAGTACAAAAGTAGTTTGCACTCAGCCATAGGAAGGAGAGGAGGGGTCAGAATCATGTTCTTCCCAGTAGGCTCAGGTAAAAGCAAACTGCTGCAGCTTCTCCTAGATAGTGAATTCTTCCCCACTAGTAACTCTTGCCATCTTGACCACACTGGGAAAGAACATACAGTTGCCCCTCCCAATTCATGGTGGTTCGCTAATATTGGAGCCCCATTGAAACGAATGGCGCGTATCCCTGTGGTGTGTGCGCAGGGCTGTGTGCGTGTGCGTACAGCCATTTTAAACATAGCCACTTGTCCCTCCCTGTGAAGAGCGAGACCGCAGACTCAGAGTCCATGAATGGGGAGGGACAACTGTATAACTTATCCCGAAGCCAGTGCTGGCAGCCCTCAAGATGTACAGTTACCTCCAGGGAAATACTTATTATTAAACTTTGGTAGCTGTTAAATTGAATACAGAGAAAAATAAAAAGCCCAGAATGGAACTTTTACCATTAACAGGGATCCTTACTGCAACTAACATGACATTTTAATAATCTATTATTGGTAAACAATCTTACTTACACATATGTGTGATTCTCCTTTCACTATCCTGCCCAAACTTTGTATCAAATATCTCAAGCCCAACAGATTTCAATACTTCGCCATGCACATTTGTCTTTGAGTTGCCACATGAGAGAATAGCTGTTGTGGGTTGCTGACTGAATGACCTGCCTCATTAAGTAACAAGTTACATGGGTCCAGAACACACTGCAGGAATAATCCACTTTGAGATCATTTTAACTGATCTGGCTCAATGCTAGGAATTCTGGGAACTGCAGTGTTTGTGAGACATTTAGCCTTCTCTCTCAGAGAGCTCTGGTGCCACAATAAACTACAATTCCCAGGATTCCCTTGCACTGAGCCAGGGCAGTTAAAGTGGTCTCAAACTGGATTATTTCTCCACTGTGCTTTGGACCATTGACTCAGCTGTATGACTGGCCCAGAGTGGCTGAAATGCAGCTAGACCCTGATACTGGGAATCAAATCCAATCTTACAACTGTCCTGATTTGGTAGAGACAATCCCAATTAATGCTCTGTCATCTCACCTTTTCAGCTATTTTTTTCCTGTTTATTTCTTCTTCTTCTTCTTCTCCTTCCCCTTTCCCCCTTTGTCCTCAGCTGCTTAGTTCAGTTGCAGCAGTCTAAGTTTAAGGTGGTGATGGAGAAGGCAGGAAGAGGCAGGAACTAGTTTTTCTCAGGCAAAAGCAAACTGCTGTAACCTCTCCTAGCTTGTGTGTTCTTCTTTATTAATATCTCCAATGTTGTTTGGGCCCAAGTGTCCCAGTTTTCATCAGTGAAATGTTGGAAGGTATGCAATGCTCTTTGAAGCTTTGCCACTGCCATGACATGTTCTAACTCTATTTGCATGTGCCACAGTGTGAAATAAATAATATAATTCAACTTCTGATATGGCAATGATGCCCTAAAGGTAAAGGTATTCCTCATTGACAAGGTTGTCAAGTCGTGTCTGACCATTGGGGGCGGCGCTCATCTCCATTACTAAGCCAAAGAGCCAGCGTTATCAGAGACTACTCTGTGATCATGTGGCCAGCATGATTGCACAGAACGCTGTTTACCTTCCCACTGAGAAGTGGTACCTATTTATCTACTTGCATTTGCATGCTTTTGAACTGCTAGGTTGGCAGAAGCTGGAACTAGTGACTGGAGCTCACCCCATCATGTATCACCCAGGCCTCAAACTACCAACCTGCCGATCTTGCAATCAACAGAGTTGGCATCTTAACCACTTGAACCACCGCATCCTACAATTATGCCCTATTTCACCATTATAATCTTTGATACTTTCTTTTTGTAAGAGTTCTTTGATCTATATCTATAAAGAGGAGAGAGAGCACTTAATTTCCTGCCCCACAAAGCCTTGAGCTGCCCACTGCCATTTGTGTGTGTGTGTGTTTGTGTGAAAATCACAGGATAGGAGCAATAGTTTACAATCAGATGGAAAAAGACAGTATGAATCTCTCAGCCATCTCAGCATAGAAACATATATGGAAGTTGCCAGGTTTCACAGTAAATGCGGACTCTGTGATCCTCTTTAGACATGTTCTCATCAGTTTTGCCTGAGCCTCAAATCTGTGGTGCAACCCATTTTATTATACTCATGTCAATAAAGTGATTAGGAGCCTTCCATTAAAACTGTAAAACTGTACTTTCAGTCTAAATTTATTACACCATAATGTCTGAATCACTAATGTAAGCACTTGGATGGGCTCCAGGG
This sequence comes from Phrynosoma platyrhinos, assembly GCA_020142125.1. Classification (NCBI taxonomy): domain Eukaryota; kingdom Metazoa; phylum Chordata; class Lepidosauria; order Squamata; family Phrynosomatidae; genus Phrynosoma; species Phrynosoma platyrhinos. The sequence goes on along the minus strand of CM034708.1, from coordinate 152,615,569 downwards.
CTTTCATGAGGAATGACGATGCTCTCCAAGATTAAAATGGATGAATCCACAGACTGCAGATTTCATAAGCCAGTGATGGGTGATAAGATCCACTGAATCATGCTGTCTAGTAAATACACATTGTTTTTAGTAAAGATAACATCACTTTATCAGAAATATGGACTTCTTACATTTAATGTCAACCTCTGATCAACAACAACAATTAATATTTACAACAGCAACAGCAAAATAGAATTACAGGTTGATCCTTATCCAAAATGCCTGGGACCAGAAGTGTTTGGGATGTACCTAATGAGATATATTTGTCAGTACCAATTATCTCTGTTCCAAGGACTCCGACAGTAGTCTTGGTGAATGGACAAAAGTACTTTATTGCAGACCTAGGACAATAGTGATCAACAAGCGTTTAGGCTGGTACTAGCCTTCCCTGCACTCTTGTCACTATATATAGACTGGAGCCACATAACCCTGCTTGTCTGCAATGTAACATTTTGATTTCTGCCCGGTAACTGCAATGTAACCTTTTGATTTCTGCTTGGCAACTGTAGTAAGATTCCTCCCAACTGTTCTTAGAAAACGGCACCAAAATCCAAACTCGCCTAATACACATGATGCAATCTCTCTCTTTTTCTCCCCCCAACACAACCAATATAATTTTTATATATACATTTCCCAACTTCATCCATAATGACAGAACCAAAACTCTTTTGGGTTCTGACAATCTTGGAGATGGGGACCCAAGTCTAAATTCAAAATTAATTTATATTTCATATATACCTTAGGCAACCTAAGGCCTGGGGGCCGGATGTGGCCCCCCGAGGCCTTTG
>CM034708.1:152595090-152607584 GCA_020142125.1 Phrynosoma platyrhinos | reverse complement strand
AAACTCTATATTTTGACTGGAAAAATGGGGGGGTTGTCTTATACGCCGAGTCGTCCTATACGCCGGAAAATACGGAACATATGATAACATCTGATGTATCCCGGGAGAAGATTCAAGCCGGAAGAGGTAAGTCGCCTTTTAACCCCATGCGATAAACTTCTTAGACTGGCTCTCATTGCATGGCAGGAAAAGGAAAGCTTCAGGATGGACCTGCATAGGACACACTACATTATTCAAGCAAGTTAGCCAAGTCTCAAGAGTACAGGAAAAAGCACTCCTGGAGGTTTAGGAGAAGCCAAATAATTTAACTGGAAAACAGTGAGCATGATTCATATATGTGAAAATATTGTCCGATTCCCTCTGCCCCATCCACTTCATTTACCCACTGTAAATTTCACTAATAAAACAAAAAAGCATATTTATTTCTGTCTTCCTGATCCCATATTTCCAGCCATAAAATACCTCTGTCTATTTTGCTAACAGCCTGAAGATGACAGCATTGCCACAGTCACCATACATGTAAACTTGCTATCAAACAGTGTTGTACTTCAGGAGGCATCCTGTCCCCATTATTTGCCTTTGGGGGAACTCAGCTGACTAGCTTTTACCTAGAGCCAACAGTGTCACAGTATTCTTGTCCCAGTTATTCCACAGCAGCGGTAAGAAACAGATTAATACTGGTGAGTGCTTATCTAGGAAATGGTTCTTCACAAAGCAGAACCATTTCTGTAATCCCTTTTCAAAGAAATTGTGAATCTCATTAAACACTGCGTTCCTTAAAAAAAACTGATTAGGTGTGATCTTGTGATCAAAGGCATTCAAAAGAATGTAACCTTTTTCTACAGAGATAGACTGGATTCGCTATTCCACATGGGCAATACAGTTCTTCATATACTGCACGGCATCTACATTTCTATCTGTAATCACATGTTATTTAAAGTAAGTCCACTTAATTTTATTGTGACTGAGATTAATTTTAAGGGTTTATTTTTTTTAAAAAAAATCCCACCCCATTTTGATTCCATTCTGTTTCTGGGAAAATAAGGTTGCCACTATTTTGTTTCATTAGTGCATTGGACTAGTGGGGGCACTCATGTATTTCTGTAACACAGTTGGCTTCATACACTCACTGGAAGAACTGCAGAAACCACACTGCACTAAAATATTAGAGCCAAGTTCTTTAGAGCAGGCAGAAGAGAGAGAAAATTAAAATACCTGCCACATTCTGGGAGTATTGAGCAGATAATGATCTTGTTTTAAACTGTTACATGATGGCAGTAAATGGGCAAAGATACAAATTAGGACTAATTGCCAGCCAAGTTCTTCAACTGAATAGACATTTTAATCATGATTCCTCATGATTTTCATCTTCTGTTCCAGTTCTCTGTACTCACATGTTTGCCACACAAATTAACATGACTCATAGCTATTAGTGTCTGTCTATGACCTTTAAAGTCATTCACAGTGTAGGATCAGGTGATGTGAAGAGCCATCTGTCCCTATATGCACCTTTCTGTATAGCAAGTTCTCCTTTAAATACCCTCACTTATCAGAGAAAGGGCCTTCTCAGAAGTGGCACCCAGTTTTGGAACATTCTGTTTAGAGAAAGCTGCCCGCCTCCCACTTCATCTTTTCAGCACTTTTTTATTTTTCCATACTTGGAACATATTTCATGCCCATTTATATTTTCATAGCTTTATTCTTTTCATAAATTGTCACTAGTGTAGGACTAGTGTAGCACTATAAAAATATTAAATTACTCATGAGAACAGTCCAGTGAATAAAAAGAAGTACAGTAGGCCTTCTGTATCCATGGATTTTTTATCCATGGATTCAACCATCCACGGCTTGAAATTATTCAAAAATAATATAAATTCCCAAAGCAAATCTTGATTTTGCTACTGTATATAAGGGACACTATTTCACTATGCCATTGTATGTTATGGGACTTGAGCATTCACAGATTTTGGTATCCACAGGTGAGGGGTACTGGAACCAAGCCCCAGTGGATACCAAGGGCCCAAACTATCTTGTCTTTCATGAGCAGTACACACCCATGTGGAGTATGATATACACATAATTCCTGGATGTGAGAACAACATATGCACAGTGGCTCAGTCTTGTCAACATTCAGCTCCAATTTATTGGATCTCATAGAACTCATTTTCAGCTCCATCTGATCCACAACCTTTGCATTTATGTTGATTCAAACAGCACACAGGGAGAGCTGAGTGTCATCACCATACTGAGAGCAATTGACTTCAAACCCTATTCACCTGTGGCTTTTAATACAGTTAGCCCTCCATATACACGGATTCTTTATCCATGGATTTAACCATCCACAGCTTGATTTTTTAATATATATACATAAATTCCAAACCTTTAATTTGGAATTTTATATAAGGGTCACCATTTGACTATGCCATTGTATTTAATGGGACTTGAGAATCCATAGATTTTGTTATCTATGGGGGGCAGGTCCCAGAACCAAACCCCAGCAAATACCAAGGGCCCACTGTAGATATTAAAAACCTTAATGCAGGGGTAGGCAACCTTTCCCCTTTAAGGGCCGAGGGACTTCAGCTTCCAGAATCCCAGGAGCTATTGGCCAACATGGGACTATTGACCAACATGGCTGAGGCTTCTGGGAGCTGAAGTCCCTCGGCCCTTAAAGGGGAAAGGTTGCCTACCCCTGCCTTAATGGATCACTGCATATTTATATGGTAAATTTAGCCAGGACTTACAGAATATACTAGACTATAAATCAGCCTCATGTATAAGTCAAAGGCAGGTTTGGGGGCCAAAATTAATGATTTTGATATAACCTGTGGATGGCAAGGGCGAAACTTAGGTGCATGTAACGAAGCATCTAAAGGATGAAGCAAATGAAAACATTACCAAACAACTTACAACTTTATTTGTTACTCCTGCAAATAGGCTTCACACTCCCTTAGGTTTGGATCCAGGCATTGACTGACCTGCTTGCTGGTTGCTGAGCCACCATTAGCACAGAGCACTTGCTAGCCAGGCAGCCACTTGGGATGACAGAAATGGGATTCCACATGGGCAGATACCACAATATGGTGGTTACCCTGCCATCTGACAGTGGGGCAAAGTTCAGCACGATACTTGCTATCCACACTTCAAAAACCCTATAAGGACCCCACTTTATCTTTCTTTTACAAAGTAAAATCAAATAAATAGTATAAGAACAGCAATTATGAATAGAAGGAGAGAGGGTATGGATTAAGCTGGTTATCCAAAAGAAGGTAGGGGATGGAGGGTGCCCACAAACAGTGTCTCTATTAGTATTGGGTGAATTGTCTAGCTCAGAGAAGCTTACAAGAGACTGGCTAACCTGAGGATCATTTGAATGTATTTGTACCTGAACTAACTAAGGAGGACTCCATATTTGGATGAATAGGAAGATTTTTATTTGGAAATATGCAGAAGTGCAACCAAACACATGACAGTAATTCAAACAGACACACCATTCAGGGCTAACCAAAACAGAAGTATGGAAATTGGATAGTAGAGGCTTAGGGCTATCTGGAAGACAAGACCACAGAAAGTGGAGTGTGGCTCAGACGGTGTCTGAGGGTGACACAGCAGTATAAGCATCTCTTTGTGAACACGGATGCTAAGTTTGGATGTGATATTTATATCTGATCCTAGCCTCAAGGGGTGCTAGGTGGTATCTTCCAATGTAAAAAAGACCTCATGGTCTTCTGAGGGAATCCCCAATGGGATTCCAGAATAACTGATGGCTTTCATTTCAGAGTAACAAAAACATCTATTGGATTTAGGACAACCCCAAAATAGATGGATCAGGAAGTTGAATGGGAATATGGCAGGGGTAGGTAGGAAGTGTTGGCTTACTTGTCTTTGCCTTTTTTTTTTTACCCCTAGTGGATATTCAGAGAGCCTGGGAATAGGATGGAGAAATCAGCAAACCCATTTATCTTTTATCTTGGTATTACCTGGATGCTTCCCATGTCTTTGGGTCCACATCTCCTTCCCATGGGAAAGTTTCCTGGTGTTCCAAAGGTCATTGTGACCTCTTAAGAACATACCTGGCTCCAGATATAAAATATAAAAATATGGAGACCCATTGTTCAACCTGGGGTATGTTGGGTATGCTATCAAGCTCCAATAAAGACTGAAACCATCATACTGGGAGGCTAGCTTAAATAGTTCAGTCTCCAACAGGACTGAAGACTGTGGTCTGACTCCACTGGTCCTACCCACCAACCACTGGTTGGTTTTCCTACTCCTTCTCCACCCAAACTGCACAGGCCTCTGGGAAAGAGAAGCAAGCAAGCTGTGCCATCTAAAATGTTGCCAATTACGCTGCATAGCCACAGTGTTGTGGTACCAATCTTTTTCCTTTGCCTCAGCCAAAAAACAAAACAAAACAAATAAAAAAAAACATTTTGATCTGGCCCTGGAAAAGACAAAGATCTATACAGTTGAGTATTAACAATCTTATTCATCTTGTCTTCCCCAAGGATTACGGCCCATTTTTAAGCATAATTTCTATATAAGTGCCTATAGTCAGTTAAGTGCTAGTTTGCATATCTCTCACATAGTTTTAGCACATTTCATCTTCATTTCATTTCTTGTTTGTTAGCTTAGATCCAAAACACTGCAGAAATAATCCAGTTTGTGACTGCTTTAACTGCCCTGGCTCAGTGCTAGCAAATACTAAGAACTGTAGTTTGTAGTAGCACTAGAGCTTCCTGCTAAAGGCTAAATGTCTCACAAAACTACTGTTCCCATAATTCCCTAGTGTTTTGTAGTGTGTTTTGTACTCACATCACACTTTGTGTCCACAGCATCAGTTAATCTACATTTAAGTCTGAGTTTGTTCGTCTTCCATTTCTTATAAGCTTATTGCACAGCACTTATAAGAATGGGAACGGATTGGGGCAAAAATGCATTTTTATGGACAAGAGAACATCACTGATGCTGCCGGGAATCCCCAAGGCATTCCCCAGTCATTCTTGACAACTCATTGTCCTTCAAAAATCAGCTGCCAGGAATGGCTGGGGAATGCCTTGGGGACTCCCAGCGGCATCGGTGGCGTTCTCCTGTCCAGTAAAATGCGTTTTTGCCCCATTCCATTCTGTTCCCTTCCTTTCTGCTCCTGTTCCTTAAGTGCCATGTGATAAGCTTATTAGTCTGCAGTTCTTGTCCCCACCCCATGTTTGAAGGGGATATGTTTACAGATATTCTCGCCATGAAATATTATGAAACCTTTAGCATTTGTTAGTAAACTTACTTCATATTATAAAAATGACTTTGGTCCAAACCACACTTCAGAAATAACCCAGTTTGAGACTGCTTTAACTGCCCTGGCTCAGTGCTAGGGAATCCTGGGAATTGTAGTTTATTGTGCCACCAGAGCTCTTTGACAGAGAAGGCTAAATGTCTCACAAAACTATAGTTCCCAGAACTGCCTAACATAAATTCCAGGCAGTTAAAGTAGTCTCAAACTGGATTATTTCTGAAGTGTGGTTGGGACCTAAGTGTGTGGATTGTGGTGGTGTGGCTGTTGCTCACATTCTGCTTGCTCATATTATTCACTTTGTTTATGAGATATGCTACACTGTATCTCATAATACAATACAGATATACTATTTTACATCACTCAATAAGAACTACAATTATTTATTTTAAAAATAAATGCATGAACCTCCTTATCTTGAGATTCTGGATTCTTTTCCTATCACCAAAATCAATGCACACTGTTGGCTCTCTTCTATGTCCTGCCGGTTTGCAGCAACAAAAATAAAAACTAGGCCCACTAGAAAAGCCAACTATCAGTACTGTCTGAGGTGCTTGACCTCAACAGTAGCTATTTGCAGCAGAGTGCAGAAGCATAAACTCAAGTGGTAGTATTTGGCAATATTGCACTGACCAACCTTGAATGATGCACAGACACATTAGAATTCTTCCAAAATCCTTGGATGCTTTTATCACCTGTTGCAATATGTACATGTTATATTCAAACTCTCCTTTAACTCTTTCCAACATTCACTGTCTGAGATACAGCAATCTACTCTCTACAAACAACACACCAGAACTCTTCTCTCTCCAACCCATTCTTCAACCCACACCTGCATTGGGTTTAAGAGCACTTATATACAGTGGTGATGACTAAGAGTTGAAATCTGGTGTTACTTATCATTTACAGCCATACAAACTATTTTACAATGTCTTAAAGGAACATTGTTCCCAACATACACACAGTGATGGCTATCAATAGTTTGAGGCTCAAACAATAATTGACAACTACCTGGCAAATCCCAACTGCTAAGATTATCTGTTGCCCAAACCAAAGACAGCTCAACAGCCAGTAAGTACCATCAACAATAGTAGAAAGAAAATAAATTTATGTAGAAAATGTACAGCACATTAACCTTTTCAGTACTATACCCATTAAAGTGCACTTATATAGCTAAAATACATTAAATATAAAGCAAATGAATGCTTTGGGTTATGCACCATGAAATATATCAACAGAGGAGATTATTGCATGCCTTAAATAATACGTACCTCTCCTGAATTTAACTCTAATTCATGCTGCAGCCATGTTTTATTGCACAGCTTTTTCAGCGGAATCCAACTTCAGAGTAGATCCCCGTTCCAATGTGTATTTGAAAATGCGCTCTGATGGCTATTTTTCCAAGTTGAAAGAGTCTGACTTGGGAAAATGGCTGCTGGAGCGCGTTTTAGATGCACATTGGAGTGGGGATCTACTCTGAAGTCAGATTCCGCTGCAAAAGCCGTGCAAGAAAACATGCCTGCAGCATGAATTAGAATTAAATTCAGGAGAAGGAGTATTATTTAAGGCATGCAATAATCTCCAAAGATGTTTAGAATACAAGTTCAAATATGATAGCCTTGTTTAAATATTTAAAGGGATGTCATATTGAGGAGGGAATAAGTTTGTTTTCTGCCGCTCCAGAAACTAGGACCTGGAACAATGGATGCAAGCTCCAGGAAAAGAGATTCCACTTCAACATTAGGAGGAACTTCCTGATGGTAAGGGCTGTTCGACAGTGGAACACACTCCCTCGGAGTGTAGTGGAGTCGCCTTCTTTGGAGGTCTTTAAGCAGAGGCTGGATGGCCATCTGTTGGGGATGCTTTGATTGGGAGTTCCTGCATGGCAGGGGGGGTTGGACTGGATGGTCCTTGTGGTCTCTTCCAACTCTATGATTCTATGAAAGGAAACTGCTTTATATCAAATCAGACAACTAGTCTATCCAATTATCTATACAAGGGGTGGGCTGTTTCCCAGTGTTGAGGCTGCATCAGTTTCTTCTGAAACTGCATGGGTTTATATTGTTTCTACCTTCACCAAAATTTGGCAGCTTTCTTCAGGGGGTCAGCTGGTGCCACAGTTGTTGCTGAATGATTTGGTATTTATAGCAGTTGTCTGCAGTTCAGGAGGATGCCAGGGCACTCCAGAGCCAGTACTTCTCCCTTTTTGTGGGGGAGAAAAATCATGTGTAGCCATTTTGACCATAAAACCAAATCCAAATGCATCTTCAGGTGATACTTTAATTAAGCCAACCAAATGGTACTAGCTATCAAAAGCTACTGGCTTTTTCATCTAATACAGATGATTTTCTTTTTAAAAAAATGGAAGGAAAGAAAGGTGATAGTGTTAGGGTCACAGATCGGAATATTGCTTGCCTGCAATGTTATAGAAAGATAGTCTAGGCAAGCTATAAAGTGACTGAGAACAAAAGTACTAAAAGTAAGCAAAGTTTCCTTTTTCGATTTGAAGCCTCAAAATGCCTTAGAGATTTGAGTCTGTCTCTATGTGAGACTCCCAGAACCTATGTTGGCAGACTGCAGAAATCATCTCAGGAAGCACCTGTAGGTATGGAGATATTAGGTGGTGGCACTGAATCTTGGCAGTACTCTCCTGTCCATTCCTAGCAACAAATGGAGTTGATTGTGTCCACAAAAATCACCCAGGAGACAGCATGTGACTCAAAGGCCATGAGCTGACTATCCTGGTCTACATTGCTTGACAGTTGCTCTCCAGGGTTTCAGGCAGGGGACTTCACTTGGAGCTGCAAAGGGCTGGAGTAGGGGCCTTTTGTATGCAAAGCATGTGCTCAGCCACTGAGCCACAGCTTTCACTTTGTAAGAAAGTTTGTAAAAGCTTTTGGATAGTTCCCATTGCTTTTCCATCTTCACAGCTCATCATAAATCAGTTGATCTGGCATTCACGATTCAGATTCAGATCTCCATGCTGGTGTTAGAAGCACCTGCTTTCTGAATAGTCACACTTCACTGTTTGTCTGGTTTTAATCCCTGAAAAAAACAACACCAAAAAATAGAAATCTCCTTCCCCAGAGAAGAAAAGATATATCCTATTGTTTCACTCCCACTACAACTGACCAAATCTGTTCATAGTTCTCAGTAAATGTAATGTGATTCTTATCACATAAAATACCATGTGAATAATCATCCACAAATGCTGCCAAAAGGCAATAGAACACAATCTTATAATGTTTACTTGAAACTAATAAGCTTATCGTATGGCACTTACAAGAATGGGAATGGAATGGAACGGAATGGAAGGGAAAGGAAAGGAATGGGGCAAAAACACATTTTACTGGATGGGAGAATGCCACCGATGCTGCTGGGAGTCCCCAAGGCATTCCCCAGCCATTCCTGGCAGCTGATTTTTGAAGAACGTCCTGCCAGGAACGGCTGGGGAATGCCTTGGGGACTCCCGGTGGCATCGGTGGTGTTCTCCCATCCAGTAAAATGTGTTTTTGCCCCATTCCGTTCCCTTCCCTTCTATTCTCGTTCCTTAAGTGCCGTGCAATAAGCTTATCTGTTCCATTGAGTTTGGTGGGGATTGTTTCCAGGAATCTGAGCATAGGATCACAACTTGTTTGGTGCTGTTAGACTGAAAATCCTTACCAGCATACTTGTGCTGGAGGTCCAAGCTTGTTGCTTACTCCTTCTCCAATGACTGCAGCCAATGACTGCAACCAGATGGTCCTGCAGCGTATCCATGCAGCCACTGAGTGGCCAGGGATGGAGCTGGTACCACTGTATTTCTTTGAAAGATGCATTGTGCAAGGAGGTATTGGAAACCTCCTTGTGCAACTGCCCCTTCCCAAAGTACTTATGTTGCTGTAACCCCTGGTTAAAGTATTTTAGATCACCTTGAGAATTTAGGCCTTAGTGCCACATGAACATCACCTTACTCCAAAAATGTAGATGGACATTTTCGAGATGGTATATGGACAAAATCCAATGGCATATGGATTAAACAAAAAAGTCCAGATGGCTTTCTGACTTTAAAGCAGGTGGTGATGATGGTAGTGGAGGATGAAGGGGAGGCAGAGAAGGAACAACCTCCTTTTGGCTGCAATTCTAAGCAAACATATATTAATAAGTAAATACATCTGAACACAGTGACACATTTAGAAAACAGGAATAGGATTTTGCTTGTTGTTGTTATATTTATTTTTATCCCACTTTCCTCCCAAGACTGAGACCAAGTCTAAAAAGTTTTACAGTCTAAAAATCACAGTGCAATTTAACATTTCTTTTAATGCTGGCATTTTCTGTTACCTAAAATATTAACCAGTGTTCCTACTTGGGGTGAGAATCACGCAGTCCCTGCATTCCTCACCACTGGCTATGTTTGTTAAGGCTACTTGGGCTGCATCTGCACTGCAGAGTTAATACAGTTTGACACCACTTTAACTGCCATGGCTTAATGCTATGGAATTCTGGGATTTGTAGCTTTGGGAGATATTTAATCTTCTTTGTCAGAGTGTTCTAGGACAACAAAAAACTAAGTCACAGCATTCCATAGGATTGAGCCATGACAGTTAAAGCAGTGTCAAACTACATTAATTTTGCAGTGTGGCAGCAGCCCGTGATTTGAAGTCCAACATCATCTGTGGGAAATATTATTAGTTTATTTGGGTGAAAAATATTCTATATTTTTTGGCAATCTTTGAATAGCTACTTCATTCCATTGACTAGTCAATAGACTACTTCTATTATTCCAGATTTTGTTTCATGCCTATTCTCACAGTGTTCAGTTTTTAATGAAGTATGCTTCTATTTTCATACCAAAAGAGGAAAAAGCACCTGAAGATTATTTTCAGACTGCAAGATAGAGTAAACCCTAATAAGCACAATGGGATTTGCTTCTGAGTAAACATGCATAGGAACTTAGAGACACTGACAAATTTCTACAATGCAAACATTTCCAAAGAGCTCAATCAGTCAATTTTAAGATTTCATGGTACCCTTAAAATTTCCCCATTACATTCTTAAATCTTCTCATTGTTTCAAGATTTGCATATTTGCACAGACCAAACCAGTTTAAAAGTGGATTGATTTTATTAGGGTTTCTGAGGTTATGGGGGGGGGGCAGAGAATCACATAAAGCACACATGATCAAGATAGATTGCCTGTGAATTCTTGAATTGTAAAGTATATGGAAGTCCAGTCTGATGCAGGATAACTCTGAAATAAGTCTCATTGTGTCAAATGATGTTTATTCTCCAAGTGTGCATTTGCCCACCATCACTTGCCCAATAAACTCCCAAGGACATGTTTTCTAAGTATTTTGAGAGAGAGAGAGGTGTTGTGGCAAAGACCAGGTGCAAATCTGTATTAGTTTTCCCAGGAGGTATTTATAGACCCCCTATTGTAAGAGAGAGAGAATGGCAAATTTGCTTTGTTGGATTACTAACTCATCCAGCTGTTAGGGTTTGGGGAAGTTTAATTCTGACTTGAAGGCTATTAGCACTACATTCCTGATGAGCAGATATTGTTGATAAAGGTGTTGAAAGAAGCAAAGGCAAATATACCACAGCAGAAGATGCTATATTTAAGGCAATCATTTGGACCAATTGAGTTTCATGGAATTTCATGGGCAATTCTTTCAACTCCAAACTTTCAACTCCCCATTTTCCCCTCCCCTCAAAACAGATCCAGCTGGGTGCACTTTGGAAATGGGAAACCCAAACACCTGTGTGTTCCCTAAGGCTGGGGGTTTGGTTGGTGAGAGCAATAAATGTTTTATGTTGACAGAGTTTTGGAAGGTGTGACTCTGGCCCTGGGGTGATAAGTACAATCTCACCTGAATGAGAAGAAAGGAATAGGTGCCAAAAAAATAATAAATCTATGCCTATTTTGATTTAATTTCAAGTAGAACATACAACAGAATACACAGCAAACAGATTCAGGGGTACCCATGTTGGCCATGCAGCAAAATACTACAAAATACACCAAAGAGTAATACCTTTGTATTACCTTTGTAATACCAAAGAGTAATACCTGTCCCAGCCCCGGATTTCCACTGCCCCGTCCCAGATCCATCCATTCTTGCTCACTGCCCCTCACTCCGGGAACCTCCTTCCCTTACAAGTATGACTCAACACGTCCCTAACCAGCTTCAAAGCCGAGTTAAAGACCACACTGTTTAGGGAAGCGTTCTCAGGGAGTCTGTTATCGTGACCTGGTTGTTCCTGATGCATGACCTAATATTGGATATTTGATTTTTTTTATCTTGTTTTTTTTATGTTTTAATTTGTTGTTTTACTTTTAGATTGTACACTACAGGCAGGCTTTTTATATATTCTGGATTTTATTTGGTTTTGTACAGCGCTGTGTACATCTACGGCGCTTAATAAATAAAGCTAATAATAATAATAATAACAACCTTTATTAGCTGACCAAAATGTACAAAATGCATCATTCAAGCTTTTGAAGCTCCATTGGCTTTTCATCAGGGAAAAGATGTTCTAAAGTCATATAGGAATAGAAAAGTGATTATGGTAGAGCAGGGGTAGGCAACCTTTCCCCTTTAAGGGCCGAGGGACTTCAGCTCCCAGAAGCCTCAGCCATGTTGGCCAATAGTCCCATATTTGCCAATAGCTCCTGGGATTCTGGGAGCTGAAGTCCCTCGGCCCTTAAAGGGGAAAGGTTGCCTACCCCTGTGGTAGAGTCACAGGCCTACATTTTGTAGGTACGAGATGTTGCTTCTGTCTAGATCATCTAGACCAGGGGTAGGCAACCTTTCCCCTTTAAGGGCCGAGGGACTTCAGCTCCCAGAATTCCAGGAGCTATTGGCCAACATGGGACTATTGGCCAACATGGCTGAGGCTTCTGGGAGCTGAAGTCCCCCGGCCCTTAAAAGGGAAAGGTTGCCTACCCCTGATCTAGACAGAGGGAGCATCTTGCAGCATCCTGGCTTCAGAGCTACCCTATTTTCCGGTGTATAAGATGACTGGGCGTATAAGACGACCCCAACATTTCCAGTTAAAATATAGTTTGGGATATACTCACCATATAAGACTATCCCTCTTTTCAACGCACACCAAATAAAAATTTAAAAAAAAAATCAGATTTGCTTTCAGTGATGTATTCTGGGGTATGTACAATTTGTGGCCAAATAAGTGACCCTGGGAATGTCACACACTCTCAGCCTCAGAGG
>CM034708.1:152580697-152594990 GCA_020142125.1 Phrynosoma platyrhinos | reverse complement strand
CTGAAGTCCCTCGGCCCTTAAAGGGGACAGGTTGCCTACCCCTGGAAGTGATATTGGATTATTCCTTTCCAGCTTAAGTATAGAGGACATCTAATCCTGATAGTGTGATCCTGCAAGTACTTACTCAAAACTAAGAAGAACTAAGATAAATGGGTATATTATTCCAATAGATTTGCTGTGTGTGAAAATCAGGCCAAACAAGAGAACATTCAAGATAGCTTTGAACAAGTACCCTGACCTCCTTTTCTAAAGCATGAAGCAACCATAAGGAGGGGGCAATTACATCAGTCCTGGGACCTGTGCAATAATCATCCCTCCCATTTTGCACCATGGATGCAAATTGCCTGCAATGTACTAATGTGGCAAAGACAGTTCATCATTGCAAGTTTTATTCCTTCGTGACAGCAATCTATAGCTAGAAGAAATCCCATGTTTTATTTTCTCTCATGTTTAAGTTTAAAAACAAACCAAAACCAAATATATTTTTTAAAAAATCAAGGTCCATCCATCCCTAATTTGAAGATACTAATTTTGGTAACTTCTTCAAAAATTAACTAAAACAAAATTCTCCCACGTTTGCATCAGCCAGATTCAATGGGAAATTTATTCCTAGCATAAAGGGAACTACATTGTTACTGCCTCCCAAACAGATGTGAAAAAAGCCTCTCAGAAACATGGTGGTAACCCTAATCCAATACTACTATAATTTAAGACACATGAATTCAAATGTGGACTTTGAATCCAGGCCCTTTTAAGCAGAAAGCCTGGATAGATAAATCTGCCGGCATTGGTTTCTCCTATATGTAGAGATTTATTCCATCTGGAATGTGAAGGTATTTGCTGATTTTGTTAAATCCTTATCAAAAACAAATGGAAACAAAATTTTCAACCATTCCAACTGCAGTTATAGAAATTGCTGCTTGCAACTGTGGCAGGTGTCTAGTTGGAACAGAGCCAGAAAAGGTTACTTTTTAAACTACAATTCCCAGAATCCTCAAATGGTTCTGATGGCTACAGATTCTAGTAGTTCAAAATAACATCTCTAAGCTTTGATGCTGAGTAATGTAGTCTCTTCCCTGTGTGTCTGTGCTTTCAAATCATCTGTTGACTTATGGAGACTTATGAATGTTGTAGGGTTTTCTTAGGCAAGGAATACTCAGAGGTAGTCTTGCCAGTTACTTCCTCTGAAATATAGCCTACAACACCTGATATTTGTTGACAGTCTTCCATCCAAGTACTAACCGTGTACTTAGCTTCCAAGATCAGAAAGGATCTGGTGTCTTTGGGGTATTTAGGCAGCCTTGGTCCTTTCCCTGAAGGATCCAATAGGTGGCATGGCTGAACAACTATTGCATGGAGACCAAATAACAAACAAACAAACATCAGTGAACCAGTTTACTTATGTGAAACCATCCCTCATATAGCAGAAACCCAGCAGTCCCTGTGAAAGGGGAATATTTATGAGATAACAACAGCCTGTCACAGTGGTCTGTAGTTTGGATTATGACTCTGGAGACCAGGGTTTGATTCCCAGCTGGGTGATGAAACCCATCAGGTGACCTTGGACAAGTCACATGGTTTCGGCCTTAGAAGAAGGCAATGGCAAACCTCCCCTGAACAAATCTTGCCAAAAACACACATGATAGGTTCACCTTAGGGTCGTCATAAGTTGGAAATGACTTGAAGGCACACAACAACAAAAACAACCCTTTCCATGGGAAAGACTCTTTACAACCAGGGCTACAGTAAGCTGTGCCAAAAGGAGACCATCCCCTGATGAAGATGGTGCTGACGATTACTTTCATTTTCTTCTCAGAGGTTTTGTGAGGCTTGGGTGCAGCTGTGCCTCATCAAGCCACTTCTTATTCAACTTTACAAGGGCCCTGATTAGTTTAGAGCTTGTTTCAGCTGCTACCTATGGATATTCTGACACTGTTCTTTCTACAGATGGGAAGACAGAGTATTCAAATGCAGCAGCAAAGTTTCTTCTGGCTGACAGACTCCTTTTCTCTCTCTTCCCAATTCAGGAGTTATGATTCACACTGCCTGAGCACTTTGCTGCACCTCTCTCTTAACAGGATTTCATTAGATTTCATTATATCCTTCTGTGGCTCAAAGGTTCATGACACTATTTGTTTCACATTCTCATGCAAAGCTGTTGCTTTGCCAAAATCAAGAGTCAAGAGAAAAATCCCTTTAGCCTCATAAAAGCAAGTAGAGTAAAACCAATGGTAGCTGATAGTAATTTGAAGTGGGACCTAAAAACAAACTGGAGAGAATCCTTGAATAGGTAGAAGACTTATGAAAGATTTCTGCAGAGGCCGGCCCTGTTGAGAAATGGTGAAGGCCAGGGCAGCAGTGAACTAGGACCAGCTGCATGTGCCATGTCAACTTTGTTACTCCTAAGGTTACCTTTGCTTGTCAGGTTTGGTAAAAGATGTTGTCCCACTGGCAATATTGAAGACATATCCTCCAACTATCCCACTTTGTCAGGGACTGTCTCAATCCTGTGCAGTCCTACTTTTTTGGCTGCTCCTTCTCTCCCTTCCTCCCACG
Source organism: Phrynosoma platyrhinos (assembly GCA_020142125.1). Classification (NCBI taxonomy): domain Eukaryota; kingdom Metazoa; phylum Chordata; class Lepidosauria; order Squamata; family Phrynosomatidae; genus Phrynosoma; species Phrynosoma platyrhinos. The sequence goes on along the minus strand of CM034708.1, from coordinate 152,592,434 downwards.
TTCCCCCTTATTGCTGTAAATGGAGTTCAAAATCCCAAAAAAATAGTTTGCCCTCTATTAACTCAGGAGGGGGAAGAAGAAGAGGCAAAATTTTGCCCTCTTCTAGCTTGTCCCTTCTTCTCTATTAATAACTTTTGCTATCCTAAATGCACTATGGTCTTATTTTGCCACATGTATCCTGGTTTTCATCTGTGAAAATTTGGAAGGCATGAACTAAGACCCACCTGCTAGTCCAATCCACTTCTGTATAAGAAATGGGAGTGCGGGATGCCTCCTTGTCTTTTGTCTCAAGAAACAATATATCTCGACCTGGCCCTCTTTGGGGCCTATCCCAAGGTGGCTCATCCTCACCCTTGAAGAAATGCACTCTTTTATAGACTAGTTAGGGCCTATGCAGACGGCTTAAAAGGCCATCTTCGGCGCAGGGAAGGGGAGGGGCAGCCGCACGCTCGGTGCCCCCTCCCCCTCCCGAGGTCGTCCTTGGAACAGCTGGCCCTCCGCATGGCCGGCGCTCCGAGGAGGACCTCCTGCCGCAGCCTTTCCATGCGCTGTGGCGGAAAAGTCAATGAAAGTGTGCCACAGCCTTTTGCGGCGCACTTTCACTGACTTGTGAAAGGACTGCTAATTTCGCGCTCCTTTCAGGGTTGGCGAAGCTGCAGCGCAGGATCGAGGCATGGGGATGCCTCAGTGCTGTGGCGCAGCTTCCCAGGGCGGCCCACAGCCGCCTGTCTGCTTAGGCCCTTAAGCAACAGTCTGGGTGAAGGTTTTCTGTCCCATTTGTACCATGGTCTGCCGTTCTCCCATCATGCCATGCATTTCCACTTTTCTCATTAGTTTTCCTCCTTTTCCTTAATCTCTGGGCTCAGATAATACAATGAGTCTCTTAGTCTGTGATTATTAATGGCCAGATGTTGGCTTCAAGGGCATTTAGCCTTGTGGGCAAGTAAGCTATTTTCATTTCATTCAGTGTAAGAGTTAGTGGGAATGGTAAATAGGTGGTTTCAGTTAAGCTAGAGACAATATACTCTTGTGGTTAATTCAGGAGACAGTCATAATAATGATTCAGCTTCCTTGAAGTTATTTTCCAAGGGTTAGCCCCTTTCCTCCCACTTCAGCCATTTTTCACTACTTCAGAGGTGATGTACAGCTGAACAGACTTGTGCTGGATTAATAATTTTTTGTCATGTTTGAGCTGCCTTACTGATTGCCAGGATGTATTTTGCTAATAGAGCCAGTTGTCATTTTCTGCATCATTTCACTTTGGTCTTATCTACAGCCATGAAGATAGTCCATATATAGCTGTGCTTGAATACAGTGGGCCCTTGATATATGCTGATATTTGGTTCCAGGATCCCCCATAGTTACCTAATCCATGGATGCTCAAGTCTCGTTATATATGTTGGTGTAGTAAAATGGTGTCTTTTAAAAAATATATAAAATGGCAAAATCAAGGTTTGCTTTTTGGAATTAAAAAAACACACACATATTTTCAAGCTGTAGATGGCTAAATTGATGGATGCAGAATTTGTGGATACAGAGGGCCAATTGTATTATACTCTATGATTTTGAGAAAGTGGAGGGCAATATAATATATGGTATAATAAATCTGTTAGTCTTGGTGGCTAGAGTCCCGTATGGTCTTTACATATGCATAAGCACAAAGCAACAATGCTGCTCACTGAATTCTGTTGCAATCTTCTACTTGGCAGACATCAGCCACTGTGGTCTGTTCCTCTGCCACTTGGGAAGCAGGTGGCTGATGTTTTCACCCTCTCCAGTGAAAGATTCCCCATTGCATAAAGCAGAACCAGGAGACTTGTGGCAATTCCCCCTTCATGCCACATTGTGTCAGTGGGTTAAGTGAGAGCAGTAGCCAGCTGCTTTCTGAGTGAAGGGGAATGGACCTCCATTAATCATAACAAAAACTGGAGCACATGTGGCTACATAGTAACCATGAATACACAGCAGTCATGAGTGTGTAAATCCAGGTTACACATTTATAATGGTGATACAGGATTCTGGCCAAAGGTACAACAGTCTTTGTTACCTTGCTTGCTTGAAGGCACAGAAGGGATTCACAATAATCTGTCTGCAGCAGTGTTGATTTGATTGGGAAAGCAAGGAGAGCAGAACAGAACTGAGATGGAGACAGGAAGTGGGGCTCCTAAAATTCTATGCATATATTACAAGGTACCCTTTCACGTATTCACTGAATGCACCAAGTGGAGAACTGAGATACTCCAGTTGGCTGGGTTTTCTTAAACGTTCTGAAGACTTAGCAGAATCTATGTATGTGAATTCATAGGAATATGACATCAAAGTATTGTGTATGAAGGGGGGGAATCAAGGGGAATTGTAGCTTGAAGCAGATGGTGCAGCAGGGAAAAGACTGGGGCTGTGCATTACATGTTGAATGTATACTCATAAACATTTCACAGAAACCTGGACATGTGTGGACAAACAACATAAGAGTGTGGTCACAATGGCAAAAGTTATTACTAAGGAAGAACACAGAAGCAAGGAGAGGGTGAAGCAGTTTGATTTTGCTGGATCTAACTAGGAAGAGCAAGATTTTACCTCCTCCTCTCACCCTTGTTGAGTTAAGTGGGTGCAAACTTCTTCAGCTCTTTCAACTCAGTTTGCTGCAAGTGAAATAAGCTGGATACAAAGGGGTAAACTGGGAAAAGGAGAGAGAAGCTGGGACATTTTAAAAGCTGCTGTAGAAGTGGGATAACAGATTAGTTTAAACTGTCCTGCTAAATTGAAACAGTTGAAGGTTATGTAAATTTATCTTTGATGTAACACTGTTTCAGAAGGTTTTCATTTAAATTACATGCACCTGGTCTATGCACAGAGAACAAAAAAATGATGTCAGGTGCTCATGATGTTTTTCTCTAATTATGCATCTTAAATTTCAATCCAGCTTGGATTGTGATTTGAGACAAAACCAATTATTTTCATTTCAAGCCTCATGACTTGACCACTTCCAGTCACTCTGACTCTCAAAATGAAGGGATGGATAGTTCGATAGTTAGTGGAGTGATATAAAGATACAGTATGGATAGAATGGTTGTAGAGCTATGGAGTGAACGAACCCAAATTTGAATTTGGTCAGAAATCAACAAGTTATAGTCTATTTCTAAGCCAATATGATGTGAGCTGGGAGGGCCTCAGCCATCACTAAGGATTGCAGCACTTAGGAAGGCACAACATGACTTCAGATTGCATATGTATGGAAACATACATTTCTAAAATTGTCCTTTGTGTTAAAAATGCTCTTGAAAATAAACGCAGGCAACAATGAAAAAGGTCCTATTTCAGCCAATTAGTCCAATATGTCTGTTCCTAAGTGATAATTTCAAACATTATCATTGTATGCAGTCAAAATGATTCTTGTTGTTGGGTGCCTTCAAGTCATTTCCAACTTATAGTGACCCTACGAAAAACCTATCACAGGGTTTTCTTGATAGAATTTGCTCAGAGGGGCTTGGCATTTGCTTTCCTCTGATAGTGAGAGAGTGTGACTTGCTTAAAGTCACCCAGTGCGTTTCCATGGCCATGGAATCATTTTTTCTGTCACCTCTTCACTGCCATTTCATTTTATCACCTGTCAAGGAGATTCAGTGTGTCAACCAGGCATGGAACAACCAAAAGTTAAGAAGTATATTGATTTTCAAACTTTAGTTTAATCCTTTAATCCTCCTCTCTCAACTATAATTAAATCTGAGTACTTCCTGTAACAGCTGGCCAAAGACATCTTGCCACCTGAGACAGAACACCAAATGCCACCATCTAGCTCTCAAAACTGGAGAAGGACGTTATCACATGGGGGAAATCTGCTGGTTAATCCACACAAATCCCAAACAGAAACTGGATTTGTGCCTCACGATTTCACATGTTGTCGCACAGAAACTGGACAGAAACTGGTGTTATCTGAGATCTTTTGAAATTCAGTAGTTTTGAGGAAATGCATTTGCGAAATTACAGTAATTTCACATTTACCGTAATGTGAAATGCAAATGCGCATTTGGGAGCATTTCCCTGCTTTTCCCATGGTTCCACAGTGAGCATTCCTCTATCTGCGCATGTGCAAGAAGATCATTTCTAGTACATTTATGGGCTTTTCTCACTTGTGTGTGAACGTTAAATGCGCTTACTATAATTTTGCAATTAAGGTAATTACGTGTGAAAGCCATTTGCAGAATCAAGGTTTATTTTCAGTTTATTTTCGGAATGCCTCATTTCCACTTTATTATTGCTTTCTGGCCCACGTGTGATAATGTCCGAAGATTGCACAGTGCTCAAAATTAGTCAGGTTATAGCGGCATCTGAGGAAGAACAGTGCCTCTTCCTCTTTCTCACAATACCATTGTTGCTGTTGTTATTTACCATCAAGTTAACTTCAACTTACTATGACCCTATGAAAGAAAAGCCTCCAAGAGCCTCAGTCACCAAGATCCCTACTCAGGTCTTGCAAACTCAGAGAAACGGTGTCTTCCTTGATTGAATCAAACCACTGGTTGGGACATCTTCCTCTTTTCCTACTGACTTCCACTTTACTAAGCACTAGCATCTTTTCCAGTGAGCCAAAATGTATAATGATATGGCAAAAGTATAACAGCCTTAGTTTGTCATCTTGGGATCTAGTGAGAGTTCAGGCCTGATTTGCTGTAGGAGCCATTCATTTGTCTTTTTAGTGCTCCTTGGTATCTGTAGACTTCTCTTCCAGCATCAAATTTTAAATTAGTTGATTTTCTACAATGTTTTTTTTTTAAAAAAACAACCAAATAACTGCCACTTTGCAGCCTTTTCATGATGCTCATACACAGCTGCTTGAATCCCTTTGTAGGGTGGAACCTTTTGCTCTCATCTATCCCTTGTTCCTGTTGACCTTCCTCTTCCACTCCTCCCCTTTTGTATTTCCCTACTATTATTAATATTTGATGAGGGGGTGTTCGTGTGTGGATGATGAGTGTTGTAGTATTGCTCTTTGGCACCCAGCAGAATCTGCAGGACAAGCTGGCTGCTGTGATGCACAGCCACTTTGTAATTCTTACCAACAACTGTAGTTCAGCTTCCCTTCTTCAGGATCCTGTCTTCTTCAGTCAAGAAGACACATTTTAAAGTCCAAAAGCATAGCTTTATTAATGCATATAAAAAGTAAAAAGATAACTAAGTAAAATCCATTGTGATGAACTTGTCCAGTTCAGCCATGAAAGATTACATCTTTAACAATCCAAAAACATTAAGATCCAACATGTTGTAGTTAAAACCACTTTTTCCAGCCACACACATGCTCACATCTTGAACAATAAACAATTCTAGACAAAGGATTTTCTAGGCCCTTCCCATACTCCACCTTTTTAGGTGTTAATTGGATAATGTCTGTATGATGTATGCTAACCCAGCCTCTTGTTGTCCATCATCCACCACGTGACTATCTTTCCCAAGCTAACGATGTTTACGTATAATTGTTATCACTTGTTAACCATAACAAAGTCTGTGGCCTTGAATTGTATCTTTGGGAAAGTACATGTTGATGTCTGTGCAACCACCTGGTGTTGACTCACCTCGTTTCTCTAAATGTTGTTTGTGCTTTGCCCAAAAACTGTTCTCAAGTGGAAAATTACAGACACACACACATCTTTACATTTCACCTTTGACTGTATCCATATCCTAACAGGGGGAATGTTTGCAGGCTATCATATACTAATGCAGTTTCAAATGAAGTGCCATGTACATTGATGGTCCTGTCCAAATAAAACAATTGGAGTAATGTTTCTCACTTTTGTTAGATTGCTAGTATGAAACAAATATTATTTAACATTCAGATAAACCATCTGTAAAATAAAAAGGTCATGAATAGCAAGAGATGTGAGCAGGCACACAAGATTCTTGAGAGAGATGAAGTGCAATGATTGTCATTAAGAAAGTATTCATGCACCTAATGATGCATCTTCACCACCTTGACACAAGGTCTCTCTGCATGAAATATCCTGATGTTTGCCCATTTCATTTCTGTGCCTGCTTCACTGTGAAACATCAAGGTTTAAACAGGGGACATTGGATAATGCAAATCACTTTGGAAATGATGAGCCATTGTGTTGACTCTTATAGACTCATAAACATGTTTGCTTTAATTGAGGCATGGTAGGATTTGCAGCATGATCAAAAGTTGAAAACAGCTCAGATTGATGACTCCTCTCAGTCCATTTTCTGACAGCCCCTTTTTCAAAGCACCCATATTACCCACTTAAAAAATGGAAACCTGCCAACATTTGACATGGAGCGGCTGCTTTTGACATGCCAGATGGTACTAAAAATTCAAAATATTTCCTATAACAGCTGTATCTTTGACAACAAAATTAATACAGTCAGAAACATCCATGGGCTGTACGCAGGCCACACTGGCCAGACTCCTTGCCTTAATGTCTAACATAACAAGGCATTTTAGAGTTTTTAAAAAAATATATAGATCTGATCAGTTCAGCACTTACTGTCAAATATGTGTCTATGTCTGGTTTCCTAAACCAGATGCAAAGCTCGGTGTCTTTTTAGTTTAGCAGCTGCTCTGATAAGGCTGTAAAATATACCTTCCCCTAGAGTGACAATAAATGTGTTAACACTTTCTTGCAACTAGTCCTTTCCTAAAACTCATCAGCTTCTTGCCTCCAGCTCTGTCTTTATGGGTTTGGTAACATAAATCTTGTAAGCTATTTGACCAGGGGAAAAAAAACTCTTCAAAGTGTGAGTAGCACAATTTAGTATTTATAATTGTCTACATTTGATCATGGAAGAAAAGAAAATCTATCATACACGCGTACATATTTTTAAAAAGAAAGAATGATAAATTAACATTGTAGTCCCATGTTTCCTTCCTAAGAAGATAGTCCCAGATAAATTCAAAACTTCAAATCTGTCCCACGTTCCTGGGATTAAGCCCTATTAATCTTAATGGGGATTATTTCTGAGTAGATATGTGTCTTTTAAAATCGGTTACTTGTTTATCAACACAAATTGTATGGCTGCTTTAAACCAAAGTTTTAAAATCTAAATTTTCAAATTAGTTTTAAACTAGTGAATGAGAACAACAGATAGCTACTTAATGAAAAGATTTATATTCAACACATTACAACACATATTAAATCAAATAAAAATGCTATTAGAACCATTTGAAATGGTTCTGCCAAAAATAAACATCTATAAAATAATTTTTTTAAATTGCAGCAGTTAAAAACATTAAAAGTGACAAGTAAAATTGCTGTAATAAAGAAAATACCAAGCGCTGAAAGACTGGGTGCCTGAATCTCATCATACCAGAAGATCCACTCCCCCTGACCTTGTTGTTCTCCATTCATTCATTCTCCATTGATTCAGAGACAACTAGGTTTTTCACGAACAAATCTGCATTGTATGTTAAAGAAATGTTTTGGGAGGGGAAAGGAAAAGCACACCTTTCCTATGTCTTTCTAGCTCTTCCCATTCCCACTCTGTAACAATAAAGTATAACTATTAGTTAAAGCTCCTTGTAATCTAACTTTAGCCTCAGTTTTTAAATGACATGACACTTGCACACCGCAGATGTAGATCTGTGTTGAGCAACCAGATCTGGCTTAAGGCTCTAGAGGGGATGGACATGTTCAGTTTTACACATACACACATATACACATACACACACCCATACCACACACACCCTATAGGCTGCATCTGCCCATTTTCTTGAAAATTGTAACTCATTGAAAGTCTATTTTTTTAAAAAAAATTCTTTTGTGGAGTTTAAAGGGATTCCCTCCTTTAATATGCTTTCATGGGAAACACCTATTCAGAAAGCAGCATGGAAAGTGAAAATCCAAACTAATATCATCCATTTGGCTCTGCACATTGCGGAGCCAACCTGAAACTTGAAAATGTGCCTGTCTATATTATACATTTTGGGAAAAGGAGAAACAATCTAGGATGAAAATCTGTGTTCCATAGATTCAAGAGACTGGCTGCATTGTAAGAGCATGTTTCCCTTCTCTAAAATTTAACATGTAAACACATTTGAAAAATAAAGTGTGCCTGAACTTATGTTAAGGTGCAAAGTATCTAACAACCATCAGTTTATTTTGATGCATGAAACAAAACATTTGTCCCCCCCCCCTTGACAGTGAAAATACAACAGTAAGATATTAAATATTCAATAGTTTGATTCCCATTCACAACAACCACAATTTTTCTCAGGTGGCTTCTTCCTTCTGATTAATGGTAGGGATGGTCTTGGCTGCCATATTTATTCTGTGTAACAAGAAGGGGCCTGTACACTGGAAACCAGCAACCATTAAAAATGTGATTTCAGCAGTTTCAGCAATCACACCATTACTTTCTGAACTGACTATTCCAGGGATAGGTCTAATTGCATATTTGGATACACCTGAATCACACAGTTGTCCTCACTGCTCATTCCCCTAGTGATCTCACAAGTCATTGTGCTCCAAACTCTGAGCAGTGAGTTGATTGACAACCACAATTAAAATGGTAAATGTTTAATAGAGTTAAGAAGTCTTTGGATGTGATTTACCAGGCCATGAAGTCATACTACTGGATTACCAAGAAATACACGCAGTAGGCAGATTATGCAGGAAGGAAGACAATAATGTGCACTGAAAGTTGGTGCAACAAGTCTAGACATGTGCATAACTTTCATGTTGTTCTGTTTGATCTTTGCAGATGACATGCTTTATTGATACAAGAGTGAAGCAGTATTGCTTAAAAAGCTTCCGATGGATTAAGCCATGGTATCTGGCTTTGGGTTTGAATGGAAGAGTTCAAATAATGTATACTACTTGGAAACCAATCTCTGTTCTATGGTAAGCAGCTGCGTGCATAGGATAAGAGATGAATGTATAGTAGGCAAGACATGAATTAATCTAAGAGAATGAGGGAGAGATCCTAATTGTATAAGGTTCTCCAGCTGCTGCAAAGCTGCTTTAGAACAGTGGTTCTCAGATTTATATCTTATGTCTCAGCAATCACCCAGTAAAAGAACGTGGGTCCTACCATGATGGGAACAAAAAGGCTGCTTTCTCTAAGAAGGAAAATATATACTTACGGGCATTCTATTACTGTATTTTATTTTCATGTTTAAAGGACCTGAAACCAGTGGCTCACAAACATTGGTCCTCCAAACGTTTTGGACTTCAGCTCCTAGAATTTCTGACTGTTGGCCAAGCTAACTAGGGCTTCTGGGAGTAAAGCCCCAAAGCAACTGGAGGACCAAGGTTTGATAACACTGACCTAAACACTGCAGTGATATTGTTAGGAGTATATGGAAACAAAGACAAATAATAATTCTGTTCATGCAAAATTGTAATAATGTTGTTCAGCTTAATTTTTTTTTCTGTTGCAACAACAATAAAATACAAAGGATATTAATGTTTAAAAGGTAACAGTATTATTGGGAATAATGTGCTGGAACTAAAACATCTGTATCCCACTTTGACTATTTCTGTATTCTGCCAGTATTCCTTATACCACTGACTGAGAATCACAGTTCCAGAAGAATCAGTGCTCTGTGGAAAAACAGAAAATGGGAGAGAATAGAGAGCAAGTGCAGGACATTGTTGTTAAGAAGAGAGAAGGATGAAAAGCAGAAGTGGACTTTTTCTTTTTGAGTCACCTATAGATTGAATTCTATTCTCTCTCTTCTTAGGATGAAGGAAACATGTAGTTTAATGTCCTAAAGCCCTCCAAAATTGATTATTGATAGATAAAATAAGCCTTGGCTGCCCCAAAATATTTTGATGCCTGCTATATATCAGCAAATGGGATATTCAGTCATCCAATCAAGGTGCAAATTACCCATAGCCTGCAAATTTATTTTGGTACATGAAGCAGAAGATCCCGTAAACACCTCCCTCTGTTCTGACAGTAAAAAATAAATTTAAAAAAAATACAGTCATGGCAAAGTAAATAACTAACCATTTTCTCTCAGAATAAACTTGGTTTGTTGTCTGAGGCTGGATTAAGGAATGCTGAGACTCTCAACTCTGTCAAGTTCACAACATAAAAGTTTATCGCATTGGCTTTGCTCCTGTGATAGACACGGGATGTAACTTTAAGAAGGCGGATCTTACCACATTTCCCTGTTGCCTGGGAGTACGCAGCCCATTTGCAACCCAGGCTTCTGCTGCATCTTTTCAAGAATGGGAGGAGCCCGGAAAAGCCTGGGTTGCAAGCAGGCTGCATACTCCCTGGTGATGGGGAAATGCAATAAGATCCACTTCCTTAAAGTTACATCCTGCATCTATCGCAGGAGCAAAGCCAATGTGATAAACTCCATAGTTATTCAAATGATGTGTACTATTTTAACAGAAGGTTAGTTAGGTGGTGTTTTGCAGTTACCGTATATGTATTAAAGTGCCCCTCAAAAACTGAAACCAAGACTGCATGTGCACTGCAGAAATAGTGCTCTTTGGCACCACTTTAACTGCCATGGTTCCATGATATGGAATTCTGGGATTTGTACTTTTGCAAGACATTAAGCCTCCTTTATCAGACAGCTCTGGTACCACAATAAACTACAAATCCCAGGATTCCATAGGATGGAGGCATGGCAGTTAAAATGGTGTCAAATTGCATTATTTCCGCTGTGCAGATGCAGTTGTAGGTTATGCATGAAATCTACTTCATTTGGCCCAGTGGTGAAGCTGTCCCTGAGAAGAAGACACAGGAGCTCCTGAGAATACACTTTTAGGTAAACAAGGTGACTCAGCTTCAGATATGAGACAATGACTGTAAACACTCTATGAGGTTGCAGTTGTACTCAGTCTGTAGAAGTAAGCACCACTGAACACAATGAGGTGTATTTCTCTTCTGTGCCTTAGGACTCTAATTCTACAGCTGACTAACATAGCTAATCCTTCTGGAAATCACATATTCACTGTGTGATGTGAAGACCTCATACCCTATTACCCTGCCGGGTGTTCCATAAGCAGAACTATAAAAGTAATGCTAATTATAATGCACTATGGGAAGATGTGCTACAGGGTAATTTTCAACAAGCTCTTGAGGGAGGCCCCCCCCACCCACAACCTCTTTGAAGTATTTCCCACTTCTGGGTGCCTTTTACTTTTACGGAAGTACCCTTGCCATAAGAGGTTTTTTTAAGTACTTTAAAATAACCATGCCATCCTTCTCTGCTTAGAGTTCTTTTATTCATCCTGTGAAGTCTTTGAAAATTCAGACTGCATTCATTTTGTTATTATCAATGCTTTTAATTGGTTCTCTATAGCAGCCTTTTATCCAAGAATCACCAGGTTGTCACTTTGCAGCTTTGAGGTGTAAAACAGTAGACATGACAAGTATTGTTTTGGTTGGTTTAAATATCTTTTAGGAAAACTCAAGTTAGCTAGCAGCATAATAGCAAAAAATAGTTGAACCAATGGTTGAAATCATCACTAGCATCACCACCACTACCAGCACTACCACCATCTTACAGATCTTATCATCTGCAGTTTTGAACCATCACTGATTTTGATTCTGTCTTTGAGTCTAGGAATCAGTGAAGTATCATGGCATAAAGTATCACATTCCATGCAGTTATTGTAATTGTTCTTCTATGATGCTATCTATGGCAATTTCATCCATGTTTTGTCAGTCCCATTTGGAATTGCTTCCAGAGCACCTCTCATAACCACAGTTGTTTTCTTTTCTTAGGACGTTATCACACGCGGGTCTCAAAGCGGCAAGAAAGCGG
>CM034708.1:152542945-152554117 GCA_020142125.1 Phrynosoma platyrhinos | reverse complement strand
TTGAGGTAGTATGCAGTTCTACCACATCAAGGAACTCAGATTTGGAATTCTTGGATCTTTTTGAGCTTTCAGTGGGGCAAGCCACTGAACTATGTGTTCAAAACGCTGCCTGAGTAGCTCAGTGCACACTAAGCTCCCACTCAATTACCATGTTCATAAGTAGGTAGATTTAAACTTTCTTTTCCTGTCGAGATATAAGGACTTCTGCATTGGTGGCTCTTCATGCCTCAACTATCTGCACTATGATCACTGTTATCTGCATCACTAGTAATGTCAGGAAAATGTTGGAAACCACTGAACTGTAAAGTTTTCCTTATAGCCCAGCTGATTACCTTGCTTCTGTGCAAAAATGGGTGGGCAGGGTGCCTCCAACTTTGGCGAGTTGACCAGCAAATGGGCAAGGATTGTTTGCAGCCTTGAAGGTGCAGAAGAATATAAGGCTAATAAAGTATTTTCTTCAAAGAGTCCAGCTCTGTGCTCCAAGCTAGAACAATGTGCTATAACATTCAGCTTGAATAGATATCCATGTAAATCCAAATGAACATAACAGTCTTTTCCCAGCCATTCCCTGGAACATAATTCACATTCGGGTGAGCCTTTCCTTTAGAATGAATAAATGGGAATGTTATGTTGCTTACTTTGCCATCAAGCTGACTTTGACTTATGGGGACCCTATGAATGACATCCATCCATGAACCTAGGTCTTTCATCTTGTTCCCTGTCTTGCAAACTCAGGACCATTGCTTTTTTGGTTGAATCGCTCCACCTGTAATAATCTTCCACTTTTCCTACTGCCTTCCATTTTATTGAATATTATTAACTTTTCCAGTGAATCATCATGTCCAAGGCATTGCAGCTTCAGTTTAGTTATCTTGGCTTCTAGTTCAGGTTTGATTTGATCCAGGAGCCATTTGTCTTTTTAGCAGACCATGGATTTTAGCAGACCATGGATTCAAATCCATTGATTTTCTTCCTGCCAGCTCTCTTCATTGTCTAGCTTTCCTAGCCATGTGTAGAAATTGGATGTAGTACAAGAATGGCGGGGTGAAATGGGAGCTATTGTGACTACGGTAATTTTATTCCAAACATGCATCAGATGCATTTTACATTTCTGAGATCAAATTGTTGCTTTGTAAAAAGGAAGGTAGCATTGATGGTGACAAAGACTGAGTTTCTTAATTTACAGTTCTACTGAATATGTAATGAGAACTATAATTGCATTGGAAAGGGTCTTCTTCAAAGAGGGAATGAACCATTCTAGATTATCAAATGTCATTCAGCTAACAGACTTCTATGAAAAGATCCCTTTGATAGCCTTCAAATGTGCAATATTGGATGAATGACAGACACATTGTTGGTGTATCAGACCACTGTGGGATTTGTAGTCCAAAACTTAGTGATGTTTCTATTTGTCTGTCTGTCTGACTGCCATTTATTTATTTATTTTGTTACTGAGTGCATTTTTCAACACTTCCGAAGGCTACAATCCTCCCTAGATGTTATAATATAAATAATGTATGATATTCTAATTCTCTAGGAATATATCTATATATACTCATATGCAGTGGTTCAAGTGGTTAAGACGCTGACTCTGTTGATTGCAAGATCAGCAGGTTGGCAGTTTGAGGCCCAGGTGCTGCATGATGGGGTGATCTTCTGTCATTAGTCCCAGCTTCTGCCAAACTCGCAGTTCAAAAGCATGCAAATGCAAGTAGATAAATAGGTTCCACTTCAGTGGGAAGGTAAATAGTGTTCTGTGCAATCATGCTGGCCACACAATCACAGAGTAGTCTCTGACAACACTGGTTCTTTGGCTTAGTAATGGAGATGAGCACTGCCCCCTATAGTCAGACATGATTTGATAACCTTGTCATTGGGGAATACTTTTACCTTTACTATATCTACATTACACAGTCATAGCACTTTGGTACCAGTTTAAATACCATGGGTGTGCATGAAATCCTGGGATTTCTAATTTGGTGAGGTGCTTAGAATTCTTTGCTAGAGAACTTTGGTACATTCCTCAGAACCACAGAACTAGAGCTCTCTGGCAGAGTTTTAAGTACCTCTCCAAACTACAGTGCCCAGGCTTCTGTAGAATGCAATCACAACAGTTAAGATGCTTTCAATCTGCTGTAACTCTGTAATGTAGATACTCCTCTCTCTCTCTCTCTCTCTCCTTCTAATATTGTATGTTTTAAAATACAATACAGGAGGTGATTCCCAGTGGATTATGCCACATGGTTTCTACTTCAGAGCAGAGCAACAAATGTATGATGGCATGTATCCATTTGTTGTACATCCAGGGCAGCATTTATTGGCTGGTGCTATTCTGTTTGTGTTCATATGCAGGGTTTGTACAGAATTCCAATGCAGTCCTTGCTGAAATGACTAGAAACTGTACAGTAGCATGGTCAGCAAATTGCACTTTCAATGAACTGCCGCACAGCCAAAGGGAAAGGGCTGGCTCTCTGTGATGTAGAGGATAAAGCAACCAAGTCCACAAGTGGGATTTATTTTGTGTTATAATCTCATGTTTGAAGGTACAGTAAGTCATCAATCATTCTTAATCAGGTGAAAATGTACTTTGCAGAGTAATTACCTTGGGGTGGCTAGCTTTAAACTAAAATCAAAGATCCTGTTACTGAATACACTAAATATGAGATTAATTGTGCTAAAGGAACAGATGGAAATAATTGCAGGGGGATAGGATAAGAAAAACGTCTACTGAAATTACAATACTCCTCTTTGTTTCAAAGGGCACGGTTTTGTCAATCCTCACTGTACACACAAAGGGCAAATCACTAACCTGCAATTACTCATATTCCCCACCACTTTTTGTAACAAAAAAAATCTATAAAAATGGAAAAATACTCATCTGGATCAATAAGCCTATAACAGGATGACAGTTAATGTAGCTAAAATGATCCTGAGCCAAACTGACTAATCCTGAACCAATCTTGATTGAACATATAGTCCATTGGCATGAGTTTCTAGAGAGAGGGACTTAATGTGGTCACTTGGCCACAAGCCTGCAATCTCATTATTCTCAAGGGACTTTGAAATGGAAAATAATAAGAGCTCTCAACCTGTGCAGCAAGGGAAGCATATAAGCATATGCTTCAGTTTAAGCCTGAGCAGTCTTAGTGGACTAAATCCTATAAGGCATAATTGACATGCAGAGGCCTAAAGGGAAACTGAGTGCCAAAGGCTATGGTTCTAAAACCCCACTTACTCGGCAATGTTGCTCTTCATTTCCATTTCAATCCAGTGCCAGGATCATGGTCTAAGTGCAACATTTGTCTTTGGAAAGAACTTCCTAAATTGAGTTCAGGTGTTTCACTCAGGATTGCCCATATGCTTAGCATATGCATACGTGCTTGGCTGGATGGTTGAAAGAGCATTTAACCCCTTAAAGGATTGATCTCACAGTGATACAGTCTTAGCCCCCAAAGTCAGAGGAACAAAAAAGGAGATGATAAGAGTGATCTCATGTATTCAGGTTTATTCTGCTAGGAGGATGCCACCCATAGTTAGATTGAAAGCTCTCTACAAGGCTTTAAAATTTGTGTTTTCATTATAATTGCACTGTATCACCTCATCTATATGCCCACGGACTGCTAAATGCTAACAAGTTTTGTTGACACATGGATTGCACATTGCATGAATCCTATATGTTGTACACATCCTGCCTGATCTCACTCTTTTGTTCCATCAGCATTTACAGAAAAGCTTTGTGAGCAACGTCACATCACAGCAGGTTGCAAGTTTCCATCAGGCTTCCAAGCTGGGGCATGTCATACAGACACAGAGATGGTACTCTACTGAGCCAACAGTGATGAAAAACAGAATTCAAGGGAGACCAGCCAAACCATGAAGAAAGTCTGTTCTTTACACCAACAGTTCCAAATGGATTAAGTGGTATACTCCTGGCAGCTAGTGGCTTCCATGTTAGGGAGTAGAATCCACTCTGGGTTTAATCTGAACATCAAGAAGTATCCAAGACACTGAGTCATGTTTACAAAATAGGTTCAGAATGTTGGACAGTTTCTTCAAAGATTCTTCAGAGGTTGTCACAGAGGAGGAGGAGGTTAAGAATGTTGGACAGTTTCTTCAAAGAATCTGGGTTGGATTCTTGCCCCACTGCAAAGCAAAGCAAAGCAAAGCAAAAAAAAAAAAAAGCAGCTTATTTATATACCGCATCATATCACGCTATGGGATGTCTAAGTGGTTTACAACTGTGAGCTGATTGCCCCCCAACAAGCTGGGTACTCATTTTAGTGACCGTGGAAGGATGCAGGCCTGAGTCGAGCCTCAGCCCTGGCTGGTATTGAACTCGCAACCTTGTGGTCTATGAGTGAGTGGCTGCAGTACAGGCATTTAACCACTGTGCCACCAGGGCTGAACATGGGAAACATCAGCTGCCAATGTCTTCAGTTCTATAAAGGCTTTGGGTTGGGATTGTGGGAACTGTAGTCTGAGTGAAAATGTACAGATGTGTGAAAGCTTGTTAGCTGGGAAAGTTTTTGCCTGCAGGTGAATTACATGAAAACAACACAGAGAACACAGCCAAGGTCATTGTTTCTGGGAACACAGAAGACAAGAGGAAAAACAAATTAGGTCATCTAGTTTCGTGAGAACTAATGGTCACATGACACAAGACACAGGGAGAAGGCTAGGTTTAGAGGATGTTTAGCAAATGTCTATAAATGTATCAACCTGGGGGTGGAGTTATGGCTTGGAGTTCTTTGTTCCTGTTCATGCTCTGCCTGCATGATGGATGTTCTAGATGTAAATCGTTATTTTTGTTCATTCTGCAATTTGAGAATAAAATCCTTCTTTTGAAGAGAATCTAATCTCTGGTCTGGTTTCATGGAAAGCTGCAAGCTGCAGGGAGCTAGCATTCCTGTGAGATGAGCAACAGATCCAGAGATGAATGAAGCTGGTGAATGGAGATCCTGCACATACTCTGCTCAATTCAACTAACAATAACAGGGATTGCTTTCTGTTCTGAGAATTAGGAGATTAATTTGTGCATTCTTGTGAGTGGTGGCACAAAAATGCAGCTGAAAGGGACAAAGAAGAGGCAAACTATTTCTTGAGGTTGTAACGGAGGAGGAGGAGGAGGATGACAAAGGTTATGATGATGAAGATAGTTTTGCTCCATGTTAGATATCTAAAGGAGAAACCATTCCCTTTATTCTGTTCAGGAGATGGAAGAATAGAATTCCCACAAAAACACTCATCTCAATTAGACAGGCTGCCTTGACATACTGAGGCAGCATGCCAAGAAATCATTGACATCCATAAGTGTTCTTGCCTCCAGTAGAAGAATAAGTGTTCCTGCCTCCAGTATCAAAATTTCCACAATTTTTCAAAATGTCTCTGCACAAAACTGGTGTTTTTTTTCCTATGTAAGCAAGGCATACACACACAGCAAGTGCAGAAGAACCAATTGTTTAAACAAAAAGACAAAAGTAAACAATCCAGTGCCACCATAGTTTAAAAATATATTCAACAAAACAGCCACTTTTTAAAAGATTTGTACAATTTGTGCAAAAATAGTTCTCACAAAGGTGAGATCTCACATCAGTACTGATAAAAGTGATCTTGGTGTCTCAGGAAGGAGAAAAAAATTGCAATTTCTCATCCTCAGGCATGAGAACAAGACAAATGTGGATTTACAGCTCAGGCTATTGCTTTTTTAGCCAAAATGTCACTATCCCCTCAGAAGATGGAGATGTTGATAGGCTTGGTACAATTCCAGTGTTTAAAGAAGTATGACTTTTTTTTTTTACCAAATCTGAGAGATCCAGTTGAGATGTGAACATGTCCAATAGCCAGGAATTACTTGCTGATTGTTGTGGGTGGTGTGGGGACTAGGGGGGTGCTCTAGAGTGGTTTAGCATTGCTAGACTGAATAGTTTTAATAGTTTTATAGAAGAGCAGGTATTGTTTGTCACAGAATCAGGGAACAAGCAATACCTGTTGAAATTGCTTGTTCTGCACAAACATTAAAGCTTCAAGAGCCCTCTCCATTTTTCAGTCTCACAACCCTAATCAGTATGTGAAATCCTGAATGTTGTGATGTTGCAGGTCCCACTTTAAATTGGTATATTTCACTTTAATGCCTCAGAATGTTTGAGGTTGCAGTCCTATGGGAATTTGTTGTGAAAGGTTGCTTAGCATCTGAATGTGAAGTATGTCTTTCCTTCAAGTTGCCACAGGAATTCAGCAATAAGAGAATACAAGTTACTTGGGATGGGGTACAATGGGTACTGATTTACACCATCTCCATTCTCCAGAAAGCTATGTTCCCTAACCTCATTGTGTCTTTAACATGGCCCACTGAAATGAGTTGGAATTGATTCTTGTTGGGAAATGTGAGAAACAGTGGTGGATCTCTCTACCTTAGCAATCAAAATTTCAAGCCAGGGGTTGATCAACAACCAGTTCCGCATGCACCCACATACAAGATCTAGAGAAAGAAACAAGATATCTTCTTGTAAAACATATAAAGTGCAGTTTTCTCTCCATATCCATTGATTTTTTTATCCACCCATGGCTTGAAATGTTCCAAAAATATATAAATTCCAAAAAGCAAACCTTGAATTTGCTATCTTATATAAGGGACACCATTTCACTAAGCCATTGTATTTAATGGGACTTGAATATCCACTGATGTATCTATGGAAGGGCCTGAAACCAAATCCCAATGGATGCCAAGAACCAACTGTAGCTCTGATTACAAATTATTAATATATACCTGATCTAATGGAGCAGAGAGAGTTAGATGACAAACGGATATCAGGTTAGAGAGATTTAGAAAGAGAGAAGCTGTGGTAAAACCAACCAACCAATCAACCAGGGTTACCACAAATACTTGCTGTGCCTAAATTTCGATAAAGCAACTTTCAAAGTAGCAATTACTGAGTATAGGTATACAGAAGTTGCTAACTGACAGTTCTTGTATCCAAAACATTACACTTGCCCTATTTAGTTTATATGGGCACTTTCTTGTTGTTATTGTATGCCTTCAAGTTGTTTCTGATTTATGGCAACCCTAAGGTGAACTATCATGGGATTTTCTTGGCAACACTCAAAAACTTCATGCACAACTCATTTAGAAATCTTCTCACTCCAAAATAAGATAGCACCCTTCCAGTATGTAAGTGTTATAAGTCTTAAGCCATTCATATTTGTAAGTACTTGGAATTACAAAGAGTTATATAGAGTGCTAAGTACAACACTCATGGCTTCCTATCTGATTAACTAGCACTGGTCATACTAATATAGTGTAGTAGCATTTAGTATTTCTGAATGAAGTGTTAACATAATTTTGGCATTTCCCCTTTTCAATACATCACTGAAAATAATGTTATAAAAATCAAACAATTGTTTTTAAAAAGTATTCAAAGATGATAAGGAGTACAGATTAAGCTATGGAGAGAAAGTAAGCAATTAACAATTGTTCATATTATATCAGTCTTCCTTATATTATTATATCATCTGTCCTCCTCCAAAATGGTTTGATGAGTCCTAAAGATTGAGGTCTCAGGGAATGGCTTTTCTTCACCAAGTTTCCAGGCAGTGAGGCATTTCTGAGGGTAAGTGATGAAGGTGAGGTATACGTTTGATTTTTGTGTGTGAGGTGGTATTATAGCCTGATTTGAAAATGATCTGAAAAGGCCTGAAACAATATATGCTCTATACAGAAATGAGTCTTGCAGTCCTCAGTAAGACAATGGTTACCAGAGGAATAGTACCTTTGCATGTCATTTCTCAGCTAATGTTGATGATCTAAATATATCATTTACATCCCACTGGACTCCATCTGGTAATCATGGTCTCTCCTTGGTGGCTATAACACACTGCAAGCTTTGTATCTCAGGGGAGGAATGTGTGGCATGCTTAGTGCTGAGAGGAAGATGAAAACAAGCTCGCTCTCTGATGTGATAGAGCTCAGTCTAGGCTAATTAGGAATTTCCAAAAAAGGGGTTGTGTTGTGATGTTGTGACAGTCAGAAGGAGGTACTGAAATGGAAGTCCATATCACGGTGGTCTGTCTTTTAAATCATGTTTCACATTAGTAAAGATTATATTTATGTTGGACAGGCAAGCAATGCACTCATTTTTAGGCTGGCTGGCTAGCTAGCTGGCTGGCCAGCCGGCCAGCCAGCCATCCAGCCAGAGGCTCTTTCATACTGCACACATAGCACTATGATCACAGCAACGTCTTATGGAATCTTGAGATTTGCAGTTTAGGCGGTTATAATTCTCAGACAGAGAAGCCCAATGTTTTATCAAAGTACAATGCCCAGGATTCTACAGGATGTAGCAAAGGCAGTTAGTGGAATCATAGTGCTATAATTGCACAGTGTGACAAAGCCCTGGGTTATATTTTCTTCTAGGAAACTTGATTCCATTCTCTCCACCTCCTTTCCCATTCCCTCTGCAACTGCTAGTCAACATTCTGTGTCCACTGAATATACTCAGTCCTCATTGGTCTGGTTTGGATCCTGCCCTTCAGTTTCTCCTCTAAAGTTCTTGTCTAGGTCTACAACCTGAGATTTTTCCAAGCCTGCTGAAACTTTTCTCTTGTGCATAGAGAGATTATGCTGTTCTGGCTACATAAGGGTCCACCCTCTGAAATTGAACTACACTTGACCCTCCACATTTGCAGCTTTGACTTTTGCGGATTTGATTATTCACAGATTTTATTAATATGTTCTCTCTAGGAATATCTAGATCCAACAGTGAAACTCTATGGTCAACTTTAACCAAAAGTTGCACTGAAGGACCTAGAGATTCCTAGAGGGGTATTCTCTCAGGTAAGAGCATAGTATTAAATTTTGACACTATAAATTTGGAAGTGATTCTAGTTTTTGAAATTCTCTGGTTTTTTCAGGCAAAAATAGTAAGAAAAATCATGCAGGGAAAACAAAACCTATATTGTTTTGTTTCATCAGCATGGTTATTCTTTTTTAACCATCTTTGCCTGATGAAGAAGCCAGTGAGCTCTGAAGACTAGCATAATGTGGTGTTGTATGTGTTTAGTTTTTTGTTGTTTTTTGCAGCTTCCTTTAATCTGCAAAGAGGGGAGAAGACATCACCAATGTATATTTTAGATTTTGGATTTTGTTTAATTGTTTATAATTTTGTAGTGCTTTGTGACTGCAATTCCACACATCTTTCCCTTAAACTGCCTGTGGCTTACTTCCATGTAAACATATGTAAGGTTTGCTCTAAAAATTGCTACAAATGTATTATGAGTGCCACAAAATTCATACAGTTGTTCACAGGAACATGGGACCATTCTGGACAAAAGAAAGATAAGACAAAGAAAGTGTAAAATGTGTATTATATGAGCAAAAAGGTAAAGGTGAAGGTTTCCCCTTGACAAGATTGTCTAGTCATGATGGACTGTAGGGGGCGGTGCTCATCTCTGTTAAGATGAAGAGCCAGTGTTGTCAAAGATGACTCTGTGTTCATCTGGCCAGCATGACTGCACAGAACCCTGTTACCTTTTCACCAAAGTGGTACCTATTTGTCTACTTGCACTTTTATATACTTTTGAACTGCTAGGTTGGCAGAAGCTGGGACTAGTGATGGGAACCCACTTCATCATGAAGCACTTGGGCCTTGAACTGCTGACTTGCTGATCTTGCAACTGTCAGAGTCAATGTCTTAACTACTGAGTCACTGTGTCCCTGAAAAGATTATGAGAAAAGAGACAGCATAATAGTGAGAAGGGGGGAAAACTCTTATTAGTATTCAATCATTATAATATTTATTGTGTCCCCCCCACATGTGCACCCATTTCCAAACAGTGATTAGTCTGAGGGCTCCAACTGCATATCCAGGATTCTGTTTCTTAGGAACAGGTCATTGAAGATTTATAGGATTTCTGTGATTTATTTACACATATATACAGGCTGAACATAACATGAGAGTTCACAGCATTAACTCTCCCAATGGAGTTCAGGTACCATCACATATCTATAGTAATTCATAGTGCCACAGAAGAGCAAAGCAAAGTTGTCTTTCTGCTTCCTTTTATTATGTGTTCTTACAATGGCTGCCTCAGATTTTCAGGCTTAGCTTTTCCCTATTGTTTTCAACAAGCTCTGAATTAACAAAAACACCAGAATCATTAAGGAGATTGAGAGAAATGTAAGACTCATTGGTGAACAATATGATGGGAAGAATAAAATTTGATAATCAATGCTATCACTCAGTGGCATCAATAGGGTTAGTGTGGCAACTCATGGTGTCACTCTCCCATTGACTTCCTTCCATCCACATCATACAGAATTCTTAGTAATATTTTTGTACTAATGTTAATCATATATCATGATTCCCATATATCTCTCAATGTAATGGCAACAGTTGTGACATAAACAACTCAAATAATACCTTTAAATTACAATATCATAGCATGTTATCACATGGGGAGTCACGGGGAGAAAGTGGAAATAAACCGGATGAGCGGAAGACTTTAATTTATGGGATTTGTTTCATTCCGCCTCGTCTGATAACTAAATTCGAATTTAAAAGGGGGTTAATTCGAATGAAAACCTGATCTTATTCGAATTCGAACCCCCTTTTAAATTTGAATTTAGTTATCAGATGAGGTGGAACAGGATTAACCCCCTTTTAAATTTGAATTTAGTTATCAGACAAGGTGGAACAGGACAAATCCTGTAAATTAAAGTCTTCCGCTCATCCGGTTTATTTCCAGTTTCTCCCCGCGACTCCCCGTGTGATAACGTCTATACATACTACCAAAATGTATCTATATGTACATTGTTTCATGTGGCTAAAGTGAACATTTGGCAAAATGGGATGCTGTTGAAGAAAATGTTAAAAGAATAAAAATGAAATGTTTAAAAATGTTTAAAAATCAGAACGTAGGATCGTGGTACCACTTATCGTGGAGATGTCCAAAGATGAATTGGCAAAAAATGTATACTACAATTAGGAAAAAATGTATACTACAGTTGAAAATATATTAAAAATTCAAGTTTGAATGACATCCAGAGCTATACCTGTTAAACATGACAAATAGAATAGACCCAAATATAGAAAGGAAATATTGGAAGATCCTCCTTTATACAGTATTAGTTGCAAGGATACAAATTGCTTCAAAGTGGAAACAAGAAGAGATCCCAAC
>CM034708.1:152523807-152534211 GCA_020142125.1 Phrynosoma platyrhinos | reverse complement strand
CAAGACAGCTTGGAGCTGAACAGCAACCGCCCTCTCGATTACCTTGCTTAGAAATGGTAACATAGATACTGGCCTACAGTTGTTCATGTCCAGGGGGTCCAGGGAAGGTTTTTTTCAGAAGTGGCCTGACAGTCGCTTCTTTCAAACAAGATGGAATATGTCCTTCCCTGAGGGATGCATTGATGATGTCCGTAAGGAACACCATCAAAGCATCCCCCCCGGATGGCCAGCCCTGAAGGGCAAGGATCGAGAGGGCAGGTCATTTTTCTAATTCTACCAAGAAGCTTGTCCACATCATCGGTACTCACAGAATGAAACTGATCCAGAAAAATTTCATTAACGGAGTCGCTGGACACCTCGTTGATTGTTTCTGTCGAAACCATGGCGTCTAAGTCGGCTCTTATTTGAGAAATTTTGTCTGCAAAAAAAGTTGTTAAATGCATCACAGCAGGCTGTTGTTGGGTTAAGTAATGGGTTCTGCGCAGGGGGCACCTGCGTCAGCTCCCTAACCACCCTAAACAGCTCTGCTGGATGGGACTCTGTAGATGCAATACATGCAGAGGAGAAAGATCTCTGCGCTGCATGTATTGCCTCCCAATAGGACCAAAGAAAGTTCCTATGGCGAGTCTTGTCAGATAAGAGTTGAGTTTTCTGCCATTCATGCTCTAGTCATTGTCCAGCCCGCTTCATCTTCCTAAGCTCTGATGTATACCAAGACTTTCGGTTAGGAGCGGGTTGGCAAGGACGCTTGGGAGCGATCGTGTCAATAGCCTTGGTAAGATTGATGTTCCAGGTGTCAACCAAAGCTTCAAGAGGGTCACCGGCATTACCAACCATTAAACACTCCAAGGCTTTCTGGAATCCAATTGGTTCCATTAGCCTTTGAGGGCGGACCATTCTAATGGGTCCACCATCCCCGGTGGGGTGAATGCAATGAGGAGGTTTTTGTGACCTCCGCCCACGGATATCCCTGTTCCGTACTAAAGACTGCATCAAGTGTATGACCTGCACAATGAGTGGGCCCGACTACCAATTGGGATAGGCCCATGCTTGTCATGATTTCCATGAACTCCCGAGTCACACCTGTTAAACTGGTCTCAAGCAGGATGTTGAAGTCACCCAGAACTAAAAGATGAGATGCCATGCATTAATACAAATATCTGACAGTTTCCAGACATGTTGGACTGTCACTATTCTCAGGGAGTAAATGTATTATGGACTTTGTGGTTTACAATTACAACTATAATGTTGAAACAACAAAAGGAAGACTTCTGAAGGACCCAATAACAAAGTATGCCTACTACGAATCAAAAGTGGCCTCCTCCCATGCTATTCTATGTAAGTCCCATAATTTATTCTCAAAACTAACATTTTAAATAACTCATGAATCACTGTTGATTAAACAAATTATGTTGTTTCAACTATTAGTGTTAATGACCCTGAATTAATCTCCCAGCTTCTAACATTGAACAGTGGTGAATTAATTTTCAGATCTAATATTCCAAGCTCTGATCAGTAAGCTGATGCAGTCTAACAGTCCCTAAGAAGTTAAAAGCTCATATCTCTATATATCTAGATAGATAGATAGATAGATAGATAGATAGATAGATAGATAGATATCAATAGCCTATTGGCCAAATTATATTGTTGGTATACTATGGTGGATCACAAATCATACAGAGCTGTGTATATTTAAAACCCTGAAGTCTATTCAAAGGAGACCTATATTGCCGAAATACTGAGCTAGTGATTGACAAATCGATTAGTTTCATTTGGGTAGATTCTGACTTTTGAAATAAATTGAATTCAGGTTCCTCTAACAATTAGCAATGTCTGAAGCAACTCATAATACAGTGTTTTGTCTTGCTTCAGGTGTTATGCTATAAAAATATATGCAAATAAGCAGAATGCAGATATTCATATATAATATGGATATTTATTAAATTTCATGAAGTAAATTAATGGTGATGCAGGTTTGGAAGGCACGATTTAAATTATCTGTCATGATTGTTTATGAGTATGCAGCAAAATAAGACAAATGGTTTAATGGTTAAGATGCCAGTTCTGATTATTGGAAGATCAGAAGGTTGGCCATTCAAAACCTGAGTGCTGCATGATGGGGTGAGCTCCTGTCACTAGTCACTGTCACAGCTTCTGCCAACCTAGCTGTTCAAAAGTAGGCAAATGCAAGTTGATAGATAGGTACCACTTCTCAGAGGAAAGGTAACAGTGTTTGGTGCAGTCATGCTGGCCACATGACCACTGGAGTAGTCCTCAGACAATGCTGGCTCTTTGGCTTAGAAATGGAGATGAGCACCACCCCCTACAGTCAGTTACAACTAGACATTCATGTCAAGGAATTACCTTTACCTTTACCTTTTAAGACAATATGCCATTGGTCAGGAAGAAGGTCATATAAAGAGTTAAAGTTAATCCTGTTGCACTGCAAATGTAGGTCAAGGCTCCTATCAAGTATAAGAGCATTGTTTAAGAAAGGGATTCAAGGAAAGGTCATGATAATTCATCAAACATGTATAAGACTGTCATAAAATTGATGAAAACAACAGCTACCAACCACTCATGTGGAAAAGATAAGAAAAATGTGGCTATACTATGTTTAGGTTAAATATTATGTCAAGAGCACTAATGGCAGGAGCATGTGAGCAATAAAAGAAGTTTTGTAACTGCTTATAGCCAATGTTTGAAAGGGAAAAGGGAGGTGAATACACAACACTGCTAGCAAGCACAAGAGTCACCTACCAGAAAATGTACCCTGAGAAATTAGGTAACTGAATTCTTATTCTCTGGATGGTTTGGGTTTGCACTGCAAAAGGAAAATGGTGCATCAATAACTGGGTAAACATGCAGTTTAATCAATGGCAGCTTGTTGTCAAAAACATATTAGTATGAAAATAATGATAATTTACTTTGGGATTTACTTGACATATTACCCATTTTGTGTGGCAACTCATTAAACATTTTTTTAAAAAGAGAGACAGAAGGATATTCCAATGGACTGGTTCCATGGATTCTACAAAGGGTTTTGAGATTGAGTGGGTAAATGAAACTGCATGTACAACAAAATAACACAAAAAGACTTTGTTGGTAGCAAAAAGGCACAGATTTGTTGAGTACAGCTTCTAAAGAGGCTTGCTCCACTTGCTGGGAACCTCCAGAATGACAGATATGGGAATTCTCATGGTCACTGTGTGATTTTCTTGTCACCCGACAGCAGAGCAGAGCTACCTGCTCTTAAACTGGACTTACCCCATTTTCCCCATCCCAAATGTTTCTGGCAAGTGAACCAAAATGGGTTCAGGCCTCATGTTCTATGACCCACAGTGTACTGAAATAATTTGTGGGAATGTCATGGAAACACTATTACTAGTAGTAGATGTTTGTGTATGTGCCTTCAAGTCATCTCTTGATATATGTCAACTCCATGAATTGCATAGGGTTTTCTTAGGCAAGGAATACTCAGAAGTGTTTTTTCTAGTTTCTTCCTCTGTAATAACTTATTACTTAGCAATAGTATTAATGCATTTGTATCCTGCCTTCCCCCTTATACTGGAACTCAATACAGATAACATTTTAAAAAATATGTTGCAGAATGCTGAGAAATGTGCATAAAATGCATCAAATAAACCTTGTGTTGGAGATTTCACATGAGGAAAAAAAAGCTGCTAGTCTTTCAACTGTGTATTACACAGTTACCTTTTCTCCATTTAGTTTGTTATTGGAAGCTATGCAATAATCAGACAATGTACACTATTGGTATATAACTGCTAGGGTACAAGATTATGTTTTCATAGATTATTTCAAAATATTTTTTTAAAATATCTTTTAAACAGAGAAGTCTGAGGGTTTAGTCAAACTAGCAGCAAAACAAAAGCAACTGGTTATAAAATTCACTGTAAGACTAGTGAAGAACTTTTAACCCTGGAAATGAAAGGTTATGGCGTATATAGCAACAAAAGTAGACAATATGGAAAGTTACCATGAAGTTTTCTCATCACTTTTTCTCAGTTTGCCCCATTGTCTGCTAGTATCTTTGAGTAAATACCTGCTTGATAGCTCTCTGCATAAACAGTGAGATATACTAGGATCTAAATGTTTACACTGGGCAGGATGCTTTAATTAACAATCAAGTCCTGAGTCACACATTGCTTGGTCCATTGTGTGGGAACCTATATTTTCAGCCTGAAGCTTTGGAACAAGTCACTAATGCAGGCATCATGAGCATGTTTCCATCCACAGAATGAAATTAAAAATGGATTTGGGTATATATATTTGTATGTCTGCATATAATATGTGTGCATATAATATTACAAACTATTGTAAAATGGTAAAAAAGTATTTTATGCATTTTATTCATTGAAAATATGTGGTGCAAATTGGACGATGAATATGAAATGTGTTAACATTTGGACAATTTTTATTCCTTTTCCTGCTTTCCTATGTGTATTCAAAATGTGAATCACAGAACTCATGAATTGCTGGCCAGTTGG
This sequence comes from Phrynosoma platyrhinos, assembly GCA_020142125.1. Classification (NCBI taxonomy): domain Eukaryota; kingdom Metazoa; phylum Chordata; class Lepidosauria; order Squamata; family Phrynosomatidae; genus Phrynosoma; species Phrynosoma platyrhinos. Next base: position 152,529,703 of record CM034708.1, on the reverse strand, counting down.
AATGTGCATAATATTAAACAGATCCCTTTGCATAGCAATAGGCATATAACTATGCCAATTTTCGTTAACTGGCCAGGAAACCAGTTCTAGTGAGTAGATTCCTTCCTCCAGGAAACAACTTCATGTTTTGATTCCTACTGTGCAAAAAGTAAAGGGGTGTGTGTGGAAGGTTTAGTAGCCTTTGGAAGATTTTTAGAACTCGGTTGTGTTTTCAAATCATTCTTTGTAAGTTAATTGCAGCTTTCATCATTAGGATGTCTTTAATAACAAGAAAAAAAATCAGCAGGATACTTCCTGGAGCAAGTGGAGCTGTCATTTGGATAATAAGTAACCCAATTTCAACTTACATAGAGCAGTGATCTCTTGAATTCAAATTTGTTAATGCAGTGCCACTGTTTCAAGGATGAAAAAAGAAAGGAAAGGAAAGGAACCTTGTAATGTATGAGTGTGAACAATGTAGAGTTATTCACTTGAGGCAATAGCATTATTCTTGGCCTCTATTATAAAGTTGTGTACCAGGCCTGCTGTTAATGGGAACCTCTGCTAGAACCAACAATTGTTTTGCAAATGGGAGGGCTCTTTTTGTTCAAGGTAAGGCAATCCAGGATCCAAAGGAAGGGAATTCAGGAATTAAGCCTACATTGTTTTATTGGCTTGGTTTAAAAGAATCTGGCTTATTGCTATCAGAGACTACAAGCATGTACAACAAGAAGGCAGTAAGAGTGAGTCACTTCCTGGATGGAAGCAGAAACTGGGGAGGATCCAATGAAATCTACAGAAGAAAATGGAGGCATGTCTGAAAATGCTTGAAATGTGGCTGTTTTATTAGCAAAAGGAGCTCCACACATTCAGCTTATATGTGCTTTTAAGGCCTTCTTCAGGGGCTATATTAATTCATAAAAGTACAACAAGAAAATACAAAATGACAATATAGTGATATTAGTGTTATAATACTATTATGTAAAATCAACATTACATTAGTACATAAACTGTGGCCTGTACATTGTTGTTGTCGTGTGCCTTCAAGTTGTTTCTGACGTATGGCATCATTGGGTTTTCTGAGGCTGAGAGTGTGTGACTTGTCAAAGGACATCCAATAGATTTCCATGACCAAAAGGGGGTTTGAACCCTGGTCTCCAGACACATAGTCTAGTGCTCAAACCAATACGTCACACTGGTTGTACATACTTATTTAGAATATAACAATTTGGAATCAAATCCAGGTCACTTCCTGCAAGACCTCTTGACACCAGTTTGACTATGATTCAGCATGAAGGAAGATGTACAGAATGGCTTCAGGCCAGAGCAAAACCCACTGGCATCAAAGACTGTAAGTGCTTCTCTTGTCTCCCACAGATCAATAGTATATATATGATTTAGTCATGTCTGACCACACATTTAAGAAGTTAATAATCACAGTAGGAACACAACACTGTCCCCAACCTCTGCACCTGGAAGCCCCTTTGCTATTCTGGAAAGTCACCCAACATTATCAATATTCACAAACCTCTAACACAGAAGAAAGCATCTGTGGTTGCAATAGGCAACCTCTATGAGGCTTTCCCTTTTTCTGTCTCAGGCTGAATCTACGCAGAGTAAACCAGGGGTAGGCAACCTTTCCCCTTTAAGGGCTGAGGGACTTCAGCTCCCAGAATCCCAGGAGCTATTGGCCAACATGGGACTATTGGCCAACATGGCTGAGACTTCTGGGAGCTGAAGTCCCTCGGCCCTTAAAGGAGAAAGGTTGCCTACCCCTGGACTAAATAATATGCCCTTACCTCATCCCAGTCCTATTGGAACACAAAACATTCCACTCCATCCAATGTCAAAGCATTTTTTTTTTATGCCTGAGGGTTTTAAGGCAACTTTAAAAAATCCTCTGGTTTACACTGCTGTTTTTGAAAACAATTAGGTTTTTATAATGTGTAGTTTGACCCCTGAATTGGTATTGAATTCATGGTAGAATCAGGGATAAAGGGAGTTAGGGTGAGACCAGGCATTCATAAAGATCTGCTCCCTCTAGGTTTGGGAATGCTTAAGAATGGGGTTGTAATGGGGAATGGGCTCATCTCTCACGAAAATGATAGCCCAGAGAACTTGGAAACAACATGACCAAGCCTATAAGACAGGGGTAGGCAACCTTTCCCCTTTAAGGGCTGAGGGACTTCAGCTCCCAGAAGCCTCAGCCATGTTGGCCAATAATCCCATGTTGGCCAATAGCTCTATGGAAAAAGCCATAACAGGTCGTCAAGGTGAATTGAAGAGACTGATCAAATGTTACTAATGTGAGAGTATCCTCATGATGTCATTGTAAGGGGCATAATTCTTCACTTCTTCTCAAAGGAAGCAAGGAGTAATTTTAGCAATTTACTTCCTGCTGTGGGAGTCTTTGGAAACCATGCAGAATAAGGCCTGAATTTAGAATAGTCTTCAAAACCTACATCATTTTCAAAGACTGTTCACAATTTGGGACTTAGGATGTTATCACACGGGGAATTGCGGGGAGAAAGTGGAAATAAACTGGATGAGCGGAAGACTTTAATTTACAGAATTTGTCCTGTTCCGCCTCGTCTGATAACTAAATTCGAATTTAAAAGGGGGTTAATTCGAACAAAAACCTGATCTTTTCAAATCCTCAAAAATCCCAAAAATGAAAAGATCAGGTTTGCATTCGAATTAACCCCCTTTTAAATTCGAATTTAGTTATCAGACGAGGTGGAACGGGACAAATCCCGTAAATTAAAGACTTCCGCTCGTGCCCGTTTATTTCCACTTTCTCCCTGCAACTCCCCGTGTGATAATGTCCTTATTCTCTGAATTTTTGCATATGGTTGTTTTGCATAGAAAATTGCATTTTCTGTATGGGAATAGCATTTTCTGCACAGAAAATGGCATTTTTATGGAGAAATATTATTTCCTGTGCAGAAAATGTTTTCTCTATGTTGAACAACCACATGCAAATGTTGGGTAGAATAAGTCCCAAGCTATGAGGAATTTCATCAGGATTCTTTGCATCTGGATTATGTAACATTTGAAAAACATTTTCAAATATTCTTTCCATCTCTTATTATTGTCTTCTGGACTGCTCTAGCATATATTGGCTATATTAGCTACCAGAGGTCATCACTTGCTATGAGACATTGCTGGAGCTTTCATCAGTAGGGTAAGCTCATCTTAGTGGCATAATATTGATCTTAGTAGCATATTATTCATTGTGGGAACCAGGTATTCATTTTTAATTAAAATGTATTTTTGCATAAATCTGATAATGGGGAGAAAATAAAATTGATAGATCTGTTCATTCCTACTACTGGCTGGGCAAGAATGTCATTGCACTTTGTGACACTAATGAATTTGCATAACCTTAGCAGCAGTGTGTCTGCCATGCTGTTGATATTGCCAGGCTTCTGCCAAACTCTTTTACATTTCAGCAGTTCATCCTCAGTATGGATAGTACCTTTAACATATCACAATATAAGCAGAAAAATCACCAATGCAAAACGTAGTTGGTGCTCAGGACACATCTGAAAACCACATGTGTACTTCTGACTGTACAGCCATAAAATTATATAAAAATTCTAACTTTTGGGTGGAAATCACACCAAAGGTCAAATATAAACTTACAAAGTTAAGCAATTTATAGTGGTCTACAGAAGAAACAAAAAGAAATCTATATTTAACAATAAAGTTTTGGTGTATGGATTTGCAGTAATTCTTTCTGTTTCTCATCCATGCCTTATTATGCCATCCAGATTTACTGGATCATCTAGCTTTTGCCATCTGTTTCTAAGCAGGAAGTATGCATGGATTCAGAAATACTAGCAGATGCAGAATACTCATCAATTATTATTCATTACATTTTTGAAGAGACACAAAAGAACAGAACATTGTAACAAACATTAGTCAGTTTTGTACAAACAAAATCATCAAGATTCCAGTCCCAAAACAGTCACAAGGGTAATTCTGCTTATTGCAACACTAATTTAATACTTCTGCACAATCAATGAATTCAATGTCCATGGTGCCTGGCCTTGTTCAGAACACTTATCAGCACATGTCAAACTTTTTATTATATCTGGTTAAGAAGATAGTGCCTCCCCATTTCCACTAATTATGTGTACAAAAGCCACCCAGGCTGTCAACTGAAAGTAATTTCAGCATGGTTAACCAGATAGTGCCCACTGTACCTCAGGACCATATCTGTCCATTCTCTGTCCCCCAGTATCTGATGCATCCACCTCGTGTTGTCTAATGGTAGGGCTGTCTCTGCAAAGAATGGTCCACAAATCACCAGTTGGACACATTGTGGTCTGTGGTAGGAAGGAGGAAGCAATGGCGAGTGTCATTTTCTTGGGTGCTAGCAGTATTATCCAGGAAGTCCATGTTGCTCTTGCAGTCTTCTCAGACTGGCATGAAATTTAGCCAGTCAGGATAAAGCCTGAAGTCCTGAGGTTTTCAGTTGAGTCTGGTGGTGGGGACAAAAGCAGAGCCTCCATTTAGGCTAGGAACTTCATTCCATGAACCTTTTCTTCAACTAGTGCATGGGTTCACAATATTGATTCCTGTGGCTGGGTTTCTGTGTATAGGGATTGATGCAATTATTGTATAGTTATTTATTACTGTATTGCTATTTACTTATAATTATTGTAGAGTTGTTTTTGTCATAATTGGAGAGCAATTTTTTATGTGAATAGATCCAGTTGGGAGTGTCAACAATTTGGGAGTTTCCTTGTGGGATGTTGGGGCTCGAGGCTACAAAGGTCACAACCAGCTCAGGAGCAGGTGGCCTAGCCAGAGTCCTAGGTGGCAGCAAATCCACACATCCACCCATGAGGAATCAATTTCTGCCACACCAGGTACAGTGGGCCATCCACATTTGCTGGAGTTGGGGCACAGGACCTCCATGAAAGTGGAAAAAGAACAAATAAAAAACATTTTTTTTTTAGCTGATAGGACACTTCTCTAGCTATCTCTAGGTCCTCCAGCCCAACTCTAAGGGCAACATCCCCCTGAAATTGATCACAGAATCATGCTGAGGGATCTACAATGTCTAGAGAAGTGTTTTCTCTATGAATCTCTAGGTCTTCCACCATGACTGTATTACCAACTTCCAGCAAAGTCACACTGGAGGACGTAAAGATTCCTAGAGTGAATATCCGTACACAAAAGGATCTTGTAGCAACTTTGAGAGTAACTGAAAGAAAGAAGTTAATAGCATGAGTTTGTGTAGACTTGAGCCTATTTCCTCAGATGCTCAAGGCTATGAAAACTCATGCTACCAACTTCTTTCTTTCTTTAATCTCAAAAGTGCTACAAGATCCCTTTGCATACTGATTTTCCAGACTAACACAGTCTTTGAATTCTACAGAGAACATATTAATTAAACCTGCAAATAGTCAAATCCACAAAAGTCAAAGCTGCAAATATGGAGGGCAGACTATAGTTACAGAAAGGGTGATATAATGCTCGATCACTGGTGCACAGATGGCTTGTCTGATGAATGGATCCAGGCCTATACATAGCCAAACTACTATAATGGTAATCAATAAAACTGTGCCCCCCTCGTCACATTTCAACACTATGGTATGTCTGTGGCTTTGAATGGCAAAGTGAAGCCCCTGCAGAGATCACTGCTGAGCCTGCAATATAACCACATACATTTGACATAAAAATTATTTTCTTCATCATTGACTTTGCTCTTTTATCACCTTCCTGCTGGAGAAGAAATAAGCAGCAGGAGGAAAAACTGATCTTCAGGTTAAGAAAAGATATTGGTGTATGGCCCATATCAATCAATTAATCAGTCAATCGATTTATTTTATCCTGTCTTTTCCTCAATAATGGAACCCAAAGGACGTTATCACACGTGGGCCAGTTTCGTTGTTAAAGAGATAAT
>CM034708.1:152510888-152523707 GCA_020142125.1 Phrynosoma platyrhinos | reverse complement strand
AGCCTTCTTTCCCCTCTTTTCCTTGCATCCCAAATGTCAAACTTCTCCTCCGTCCCAAACTTTCCTTTCCTTTCCTTGCCTTCCTTTCCCTTCCCTTCCCTGCATGGCAGGAGCCTGGGACTCTCCCTCCCTGGAGGTTCCTTCTCCTCCTCCTCCTCTTGGCCCTCCTCCAGGTTTTAAAAGAGAATTGTCTGTGCGGATTTGCTTTTCACATTACAGTAAATGCGAAATTACTGTAATTTCGCAAATGCATTTCCTCTAAACTCCCAAAATTAAAAAGATCTCAGATAATACCAGTTTCTGTCCAGTTTCTGTCCAGTTTCTGACCAGTTTCTGTGCGACGTCGTGTGAAATCGTGAGGCACAAATTCAGTTTTTGTTTGGGATTTGTGTGGATTAACCAACAGATTTCCCCTGTGTGATAACATCCAAAGTCTCAATAAAAAGGGATACAAGTAAAATTCATATGATGAAAATAGACAAGAAGTTAAAAGATTAACATATTATTAAACTGTCTATAGAATTAAAAGCATATAAACATGAATATAAAAGTATAGATTAAAAACAGCACAAGATTAAAACAGAAAATCTGTTATGTAAAGCAATCTGTTCCCAAATGCTTCCTGGAACAGAAAACTCTTCACTTGATGAAAAGGGGCTTTCAGAAAGGATGCCATCCTAGCCTCCCTCGGAAGGGATTTTCAGAGTGTAGGAGCAGCCACAGCGAAGGTTGTTTCCTATATTCCCATCATACATGCTTGTGATGGTGGTGATCTGAGAGAAACCTGTCTCCTGAAGGTCTTAAGGCTTAGAGTTTAGGCAGGCTCATTTTGGAAGATAAGGGCTGCATCTACGTTGCAAAACTAATGCAGTCTGATGCCACTTTAACTGCTATGGCTCAATACTATGGAATTCTGAGATTTGTAGTTTTGTAAGATATTTAGCTTTCTCTGTCAGAGCACTCTGGTGCTACAACAAACTACAAATCCTAGGATTCCAAAGGGTGGAACCATGACAGTTAAAGTGGTTTCAAACTGCATTAATTTTGCAGTGTGGCAGCAGCCAAGGTCCTTCAGATAGCCTGAGCACAAGTCATATAGGACTTCATAGGTCATACCAGCACTTTGAATGAATCAGCAGCCACTGGAACAATTGCAACAAGGGAATCATATGCTCCTGTAACCTGTAGGCAGCAAGAATTCTCATAGAGATAAGCTTTTAAAAATGGGTCATTTTTCCATTTAAGATTTTCATTGGACTCTTTCTTTTTTATCCCTCATGGTTTCTTGTGTTTAGGTGTTTTGTTTAGCCTGAAAGTTGCACTCCATTTGTGTAGCTTTTAGAGCTTTAGGCAGACCAGTTAGCACAAAGCTCTAGAGATTTTCTTGAAACCAGTTCTCTGCAATCTGGAGGCATATCTGATATGCTGACACTGGCTCTGTGAACTATATTACATCATGTTGTGTGTATATCAGATAACATGAGGTAATTGTTGAAGCAATACATATAACCTCCCAATTCAAAATCTTCCACTGATGTCCCGGTAATGATCTACACTGTATAATGATTACCATTGGCTTTTAAAATCATATCTTGACTTTTCTATTTATCTTTTCAAAGCCAGAAGAGTTCTCTGGGCTGCAGTCAGGTCTCTTCTGCTCAGGTAGTTTTAGTCAGCTGAAACTGTTAAATGCCTGCTAGCTGATAATTTACTTGCGCCTAACCAAAGCGACCATTTTTGAAACAGGAAATCGCAGTCTGAGGAGAGAGAGATTGGAGTATTCACACTTTCCCCCCCTTCAAGCCAAAAATGTATGTGGTCATATACCACTTTTCATGAATAAAGCAAGAGCCTGTTGCAGGTCCTCTGAATATACCTATCAACATAATATTGCTAACACTTGGCTATAACTTGTATCTTTGAAGACAGCAAATGCGAACATAGATCAGTATTTTTGCCACATTTTGTTTTACTACAATTTTGTTTATGTTAGTAGCATTCCTGTAGAAGTCTTGGAGACTCCGAATCAAAAAGCTTTTACATAGAGATACATATAAACCTGTGCATTTCCCATGCACATATACTCCCTTCTTCTTCTCAAATAAGGGCTGCAAGGAATGTTTTCTTCATTCAGAGTCACACCTTTGATCCTGTGCTCTCACTGTATTTATGATACAAAGATAATATGTGGCATGGGGAGCCAACACCATCCTTTAATAAAACTAGGTCAGGCATGTATCAGCTGAGAAAAAATTACATTTCAAACTAAAAAGTTTGTAAAGTTTTGTACAGACCACTGGTTATGAAATTATAAACTGGCACTTATCTCTATTAGAAATTGTAAGTGCTTTGGAATTTTAGGGACTGAGCCCTGGGACCAAGACTGTGAAGGAGACTTTCCTTTCCCCATAACTCTCAGAGAAATTAGAAGGTCAAACCTAATGAATCAAGGATCCATCTTTATTTACAGAAAGACATGCATTTTTCCTCCATCCTGAAAGACTGGAATCAGAAGAGAAGGAAGGACCCGAAGGACAAGTTTATACTTTCTAATGTACAACTGGTCATCTACATTTGCAGCTTTGACTTTTGTAGTGCTGATTGTTTGCGGATTTGATTAATATGTTCACTCTAGGAATCTCTAGACATTCTGCCAAAAGCTGACTATAGAGTCATAGGACATTATCACACGTGGGCCAGAAAAAGAAAATAAAATGGAAATGAGGCATTCTGAAAATAAACTGAAAATAAACCTTGATTCTGCAAATGGCTTTCACACGTAATTACCTTAATTGCGAAATTACAGTAAGCGCATTTAACGTTCACACACAAGTGAGAAAAGCCCATAAATGTACTAGAAATGAGCTTCTTGCACATGCACAGATAGAGGAATGCTCTCTGGAACCATGGGAAAAGCAGGGAAATGCTCCCAAATGTGCATTTGCTTTTCACATTACGGTAAATACGAAATTACCTTAATTTCGCATTTGCATTTCCTCCAAACAACCGAATTTCAAAAGATCAAGGTTAACACCAGTTTCTGCCCATTTTCTGTCCAGTTTCTGTGTGACGTCGTGTGAAAATGCGGGGATTAACCAGCAGATTTGCCCCTGTGTGATAACGTCCATACTGGCCTAGGTCCTCCAGGGCAATTCTATAGTCAGCTTCTTCCAGTTGTTGGCCATAGAGTTACATTGGAGTATAGAGTGATTCCTAGAGAGGTATTCTCTGAGGTAAAAAAAAAAAGAGAGAGAGAGAGTGCTTTTTATTTGTGCGTTTTTTCCCCACTTTCACAGTGGTCCTGCATCCCTAAATCCAGTTTGTCAAGGTTGTTTGTCAAGGTTGTTAAGCCTCAATTGCAAAGCACACATCTTGGGAAAAGTCCACCAAGCTAACAAATTTGATAGCTGTTTTGACCATAGGTTAGGCATCAGTTAGCCATGTACAGCTTCCATAAGGTAAACAACCCTTCCCCAGTCTTTGCTACATACATAACCCATTCCCCCAGTCCCTTGTTGCCATAGGGAATGAAATGTATTATGTAGCCTTCACAGTGTTTGCTTGTTCTTTTGGAAGAATACCAGGCAATAAAAAAGGATTTTGCTAAATTAATCCAAGTGAAGCCATGCCAGATTCCTCTGCAACAGTTTCACCAGTCATCCTTGGTGACAAATTTCTATTTTTTATATAGCACAAAGGTAAATGTCTTAAGAGGTGCTCTGCTGATTTTAAGATTCCAAATGTGATATTGGGAAGAGGCAGCCTTTGCACTCATGTTGTTTAGTGTTTTACAGATCATACCTGGCACATTCAGAACCAGCCCACTAGGGAAGAGAACAATTAAGCAGGTTCTGGTGCCCTGGTATAATGTACCACCCATGACTCATCTTCTTCATCAACCTTACCAGTCTGTGTATTCTAAATTGGCAGAAATTTATAAATGGCACCACACAGACAGTAATACATTGTAATACTCCAGAATCATGATTAGAAATTTAAGAAAAATGGTTACAGTTTCTGGTAAAGTCTGATTAGTGGGACAGCTACTTCTCATCAGAAGAAAAAAAATATCTAAAAGACACTTCAAGTACATTTCTGCAGGTGTGGATCTCTAAAGTACTAACAACATACCGTATTTAATAGGGGGTGCTATTACAGGTTTTGCAAGTTCTTTTGTAATTTCAAGAAGGTAAACATGTGTCCTCTTTAAGTGGAAGCACAAAAAAGAAGTGGGAGTCACTTGTGCTTGCTCCCTCACTTTAAGGTATAGGCTAGCTTCAAACTGGAGACTTCAAGATCAGGAAAGCTGTGCTTGATCTGTTGTGAAATAAAGGGTATGAGTGGATGTTTTGGGGTATTTTGTTTTTGACACTGTATTCTTCAAAGAAGTGGGGGGAACGTGCACTTGCAAACTTTTGGAAGTGGTAAGTTTGCAGATGTGACTTGCTGTCTCCAAGTAGGCAGTTACACACATCTGCAACAGATCTGCCATAGATCAAACTGTAAATAAATGCATGCCTTTAATAAATCATACTGTCCTCTCTCTCTTTCTCTTTCTCTCTCTCTCTCTCTCTCACACACACACACACATATACACACAGAAAGCAATACCATTTAATATTATAATGCAAAGGAAATACATATATGAACCTAATTAGTATATTTTTAACACAATTTATACATACATTTATATTGCACAAGGCTCATGTCTCATACGGATTCCATGCAAAGTTTTTTGGATATGTTCTTTTTTTCTTTTTTGCACAGATTCCTATGGTTTGCTCAAAAACATTGGGAGTGTTGTACAATAGCAGACTTTGCTGTTCACAATCATTGGGGGTTGCAGACTGCCAGAAATAGTGCAAATTGAGTCCACTTTTAGGGTTAGGGTTAGGGTTAGGGAATCATGGGGACTATATTTTATTGTGGCACCAGAGTTCTCTGACAGAGAAGGCTCAATGTCCCAGAAAAAAACAACAATTCCCATGATTCCCTAGCACTAACCCTAACCCTAAAAGTGGACTCAATTTGCACTATTTCTTGCAGTCTGCAACATTGTCTCGGGAGATTATCGCATCATGATTAAAACTGGTTTACTTGAGCCAGCTTAAAATTAGAAGTGGGAGGCATCCTGATAATATCAGACACATTTAGCTGTCAAAATCACTGCTCAGAGGGTGCTTCTTGCACCTCTTTTCAAAGCCAGGAGATTTCTGACTTGAAAAAATGGCCACCGGAGCCACCCTTTGCAAAGGAAGATACTATTTCATGAACATTTGATTTTCACTTCTGTCTCTTGAGATGTTATTTCCTTTCCTTTGACTTTCACCAGAGTCAAACAAATACTTTTGAATATGTATATATGGTCATTTAATGAAAATCAGTTCATTTGTTTCTAAAGTTTCAGGTAACAACACTAAACATGCACTCACCTACACCCATCAAGGACTCAGTTCTCAATGGTTGCTTTGAAAGTCATATGTCATATGGATCTCCAAAATAAAATCAGTTTGCACTGGAACAAAATTTGTCACTTTCAGAGGTCCCCCCCCTCATCTGGAGAGGCTGTTAAAGGCAGTGACTGAAACTGGCTTTTCCTTTGCTGATTTTAATCATGATTTAAATTATCTTGTTTTAAATGAATCCATTCTGCTTGGGAACTTCAAGCCAGGTGTAAAAGCTTCATTTCTACTTCATCAATGATCAAAATCTGATCTAGATGAGACACAAGCTAAGGATAAAGCACTTACCTGTGTAAACATTCCATATGGCTGCTGTCTTATTTAAATTCACTACATGCCAGATTTTCTTGGCTGACTTATTTACTGTACTAATGTCAAACTTGTTGAGGTTTATACTTAAGCACATATGTTGGTGATTGGTGGAAAACTCCAAGTCATTGAAAAAGTAGCTAGGTAATGTTATCAGAATGTTGTATTAAAAGGGTAATGGCTAAGATTGCACAAATCCAATTGTCCTTATGGGAGTCTGGTGAAAGTTATCAATGGAATGAAAAATAGTGATTTAATAATATAACCTACAAACTATAGACAGATGTAATGTTTGAAATTGTACCAAAACTGAAAGACGCATCAGGTAATAAGAACATGTGGTTATGACATCCCTTAGGAACATTCTGACTGAGCACCAGTCTAAATATTTATTCAAAGATCCTTAGCTGGAATTTGGAAATGGAATCCAGTTTCAAAGTAAAGGTGGACAACATCACACTACACTATTACAGTGTTATTATTCCATTTTTACTTTTATGGCAACCTCCTGTAGAAGTCTGGGATTTGCCATTTAGGGAAGGGCATTAGAATCTTCAGCCAGAGAGCTCTTAGGCCTCACTAAACTACAATCCCCAGAATTCCACAGAGGCAGCCATAGCAGTCAAAGTGAATATAACAGTGTACAGTTGGCCCTCCATTTTCACAGACTTCATGTCCGCGGTTTTATATATTCATTTGCTGACTCAAAATTTCTTTGCCTTATAAATTTCATCTTCTTAGTTATTTCTTGTTAAAATGTTATCCAATTTCTTTTTCAACCACTTAATTCTTTTATCCAGTCCATCATTTGTTGGGTCCAGATTTAACTTTCCTTCCACTTCCTTTATTTCTCTTTCAATTCCTTTTAATTTTCCGTCCTTCTGTTTTTTCACCTCCGCTCCTCTCTGTATTAATAGCCCTCTCATCACCGCTTTACTTGCGTCCCATATCGTTTTTGCTTTCACCTCTTCTGTTTTGTTTAACCTGAAATAATCCCTTAACATTTCCTTCATCTTCTTCTTATAATTATTATTGTATCATTCAATTTCCATCTGTATTATTGTATCATTCAATTTCCATCTATAATTTTTCTTCCTCGAATATTTAATTTGTAAAACAATCGGGTTATGGTCTGAAATTGATCTAGGCAAAATCTCCATACCTTCAATTTGTGTTATCAATTCCAGTGAAACCACAAACATATCTATTCTAGAAGCTGATTTATGACTTTCTGAAAAAAAAGGTAGAACCAACAGCTTTGGGATATAAATTGGACCAAACGTCTTTTAGGTTTTGTTTTTCTGTTAAATCAAAAAAAGTTGTTGGGAGTTTTCCTTGATTTTTCTTTATTTTCTTTGAAGATATTCTATCTTTTTTAGGATCCAATACTCCATTCCAATCGCCCATCAAAATCAAATTATAGTTTTCTTTTTCCAATTTCTGTATTTCTTCATTTATTTTTTTTTAAAAAAAATTCTGCTTGTTTATCTATAGGGCTGTATATTCCAATCAATAAATATCTTCTTTCTTCAATTTGAATTTCTACTCCAATATAATGTCCTTCTACATCATTCACAATCTCTTTAGCTTTGTATCTATTCTGAATATATAACACTACTCCCCCTCTTCTTTTTTTTCGGAGGCTGAAACAAATAGTTGTCCTAATTTTGGGTTCTGCAAATATTTAACTTCCTGTTTTTTTAATTTTTGTTTCTTGCAAACAGATGATTTGTGGCTTTTTCTTTTGCAAATAATGGAATACTTTACTTCTCTTATATTTAGAATTTAGTCCCTTTACATTCCATGCAATTATTTTTATATCCGTCGCCATCTTATTTTTTCCTTTTTAAATTTTCCTTTATTTTATAAAACAAATTATATATTCAACAGTCTCCAGTTCTACCTCTTCTTCCTCCTGACTTCCCTCTTTGGACAGGTCACTTCCTTCTTGTGGAATTCCTTCTCCCAACCCTGTGCTTAATTCAACTCCTCCTTCCTCTTCCTCTTGATCGATTTCTGGATATTCTCATTTTTTTTTCCTTTTCTTGCTGTTGCTCTTGTTTTCATTCTTTTTTCTTTAGTTTCTTCCTCTTGTCCTTCTTCCCATTTTGTTGCCTTCAACCTTTTTAGAAATTCTCTTGCTTTTTCTACAGAGTTTATTCTTATTCTCTTTTACTTATATGATAAAGATAATCCCGCCATCCTGTCCCATGAAAATCTTATTTCTCTTCTAATTAGTTCAGTTGTCAAAAATTTATATTCCTGTCTTCTCCGTAAAATTTCCATAGGGACATCTTTAAAAATTTTAACGCTTCTTCCTTCAATGATTAAATCTTCCTGGTAACTTTTTTGGACTATCAAGTCTTTCAGTCTTGTTCTTATAAATGAAACCAAGACATCTCTTGGTAATTTTTTTCCCTCTTGCTATTTTAGAGTTAACCCGGAAAATTTTATCCGTATCTTTCAACATTTCTTCTTTTGGGATGTCTATAAATTCTGCCAGTGAGGTTACTATATTATCATACAAATTTTGATTTAAAACTTCTGGTATCCCTCTAAGCTTCAAACTTTTCTCCCTGTGATGGACCTCTTGAATTAAATTAATATTCCTTTCTCTCTGTTGTGCTTCTTTTAATTCAGTCGTTACTTTTATCAAAACTTTCGTTTCTCCTTTAATATTTTCTACTTCTCCTTTAATTTTTTCCATCTCTCCAGTAATCTTTTCTAACTTTTCTCCAAATACTTCCAGTTCCTTATGTATCTCCTCTTTTGCTTCTTTTCTGGATTGTCTAAGTTCAGCTTTCATTTCTGATCTTAACTCTTGTTTCATCCTTTGAAATTCCTCCAATAATGTCTGCATGGGGTCTTTTGCCACAATCTCTATCAAACCCCTCCTTTGTGTAGGAGCGGGTATATTTGTTTGTTTTTTTCCCTCCTGTAGCCATAATACTTGTTTCACTATAACTTCAATATTTTAATATTATTCAATGGTACAATATATATATATATATATATATATATATATATATATATATATATAAAATATTAACAAATCCCAAAATACTTATTATCCCAAACTTTGTCAAGCGTAAAAAATCAACAACCAGTAATATATATGTATATATATATATGTCTAGGTATTCTAGCAACTAATTCTATATATTTTATGATGCCTATTTATACCTAAAACACAAGCAATAACAATTACAAGAGAAAAAAGAAAAAAGCAGCTATTTTTTGTTATTATCTTTTCTTTCCTTGTTACTATTTCTCCAATTTTTTATATATTCATGGAGGGGCGACCTCGATTTAAAACAATGGGGTGCACTCCTGTGGAGGCATGCCCCATTCAAGCCTATAGGGCTTGAATATTCACAAATCTCATTTTTTGCTGCGGGGTCCAGAATGGATCCCCTGCAAAAACGGAGGGCCAACTGTAGTGTGATATTAGTTTCTCTGTACCTTAAGCAAATTATTTAAGAGAGGCTCATCACTTATCTGTTAGGCAATTGCAAAACACAGGTACCTCTACATGTACAATGGCTGGTGAATTCTGATCCAAGGGCCATTCTGTATGCATATAGTACACAAAAAGGTAAAATTCCACTGACCAGCTACTTTATAAGAGAAGGGACTATATTAGGTGTGCCAGGTTAGGACAACCTCAGGACCTGATATTTCAAGGTCCAAACCTGATACCAAGGGACTGCACATGGTAACATTACAGGCACTGGTGATGGGAGTGAGTATCAGAAATTAAACACCAACCACAGTTACTCAGAACAGATCATTCACTTTTTAAAAATAATAAACCTTAATTTTTAACAAAGGATAAGTTATCTAAGCACATTTTTCAAGGCAGTGCTCTTGCCTTGAGATTCCTCCCCCTTTCCCAGAGAGTCACTGTAGAAAGGCTAGGCACTGAGTGCCAGACCATCTGTAAAGCCTAGACTATATATCTATGCATGTGTGCACATGTGTGTGTGTTTGTGTGTGCATGCGCGTGTACACACACACACACACTGGTCTCCCTCATGATCAGTGATATTTCAACTTTTTAAAAGAGCTCCATCATGTAGCAACTGCATTTATTGTAACTGCATAAACAGCACCCATTTAAATTTATGATTCCCATCCATCAAGTACATGCAAGGATGCCTCTCCTCCCATTTGGCCCTATACATATCTTTCTTGGCTGTACCAGAGCAATTTGGTATTATTATTATTATCACAAAATTTAAGTTATTCAATATGTCACTCAGGAATCATTAAGGAAAAATTCAATGTCATCTTTCTATATAGACCAAGATTATTATTACATAATTCTGGTAATACCTTCCATGCCATGCCATTCTGTTACGTTATTCCTCCAAGCTATTAAACATATAAACTTTAACACTAGCTTTGGCCAATTAAATTGTCTTACACCTGCCATTTTGTATTTTATTATGGGATGCAGCCAGGTACGATCACATGCAAAATGTTGGTGATGCTGCTGCCCAGCTGCATCCTGCCTAAGACCTGGCTAAAATTGGTACTCATCTGGCCCGACTTTGCAAATCGACCAGCTGAGCACAGATTTTAGCCAGGTTTTCAATAGGATACAGCTGGGCAGTGGCATTGGCAGCATTTTGTGTGTGATAGTACCTGGCTGGATCCCATATTAGAATTCAAAATGGCAAGGATAAGACAATTTATTTTGTAATGCAATGAGATCCTTTGTTTTTAAATAGAAAAGATGGTATCAACCAGCTACCTTTTGCTATTGTTGCAAGCAACTAGAAATCTAGAATTTTCATCATTCATTTATGTTGAAAAGTGAAGGAAGTGATTTCTGCTAAAAGTAATTGAAATTGGATTTTTAAACTAAATCTGGATTCCAGTCTATTGAAATCTAATCTATCTGTCTGAGAGCACATTTGGTCCAAAGTGCCTTTTGCTCACTATTTGCAATTCAAGTCTTCTGTTATTATTTATTTACTAACACAGGTAGACAACTTTTGACTTAAAAGTATCCAGATGGTATTGTCTTTAATACTTCTATATAAAATGACTTCCATTGTGGTGTGCTAAAATAACCATGTAAATTGACTCTGAGTTACTTCAAAACCTGATCCCTTAAAAAGTCTGCATACCACATAAGATATTTTGTTGTGGGAAAAAGTTGGTATTTAATTTATTTATTTATTTATTTATTTAAAAAAAAGCAAGAACCTTCCCCTGAAATGAGGCATGTATTGCCCCCCTGGACCCACCCAATCAATTCACCTCTACTGGATCTTATCAGCTAAGATAGGTAAGAGTCAAACCTGCATGTAGTGGAATGGACAGATTCAAGTGTTTGTCTGCATCATTGGACTATAGGAACTGAAGATGATTCCAGAAAGCATCATTAGATGTAGAAATTGGAACTCTACAATAACTTTGTTCTGAGTAACTTTTTTTCTGAAATAAATTTGGCACAGAAAGCAACTGAGGGTCCCACACTTATTCTCTCTGGAACTCTTCCCAACAGGCTCCTTATCATTTGGAAGAGCTCTGCTGGCCAGCATGTCAAGGATGCAAAAGTAGGAACATACTATAACTTTTTGGTAACCTCAGTGGCTCAATGCTATGGAATTCTGAGGTCTGTAATTTGTGAGATATTTATCATTCTCTGTCAGAGAGCTCTGGTTCCATACCAAACTACAAATCCTTGGATTCCATAGCATGGAATTATAGAATCAGAGTTGGAAGAGATCTTAAGGCCCATAAAGTCCAATCCCCTGCCATGCAGGAATACACAATCAAAACACCCCAACAGATGGTCATCTGACTTCTGTTCCTGGAGCCATGGTATTTAAAGAGGTGTCAAACTGCATTATTTCTGCAATGTGAATGCATCTTTGGTCTACTTTCTGACATGCAACAAGGAAGTAGACCAAGGAGCTTATCACATTACCATTTTAATTTATTGCAGCCTAATGGGATGCAGCTGGGATGTGGCATGGAGGTGGGAATTGTGGAAATTTGGATGTGATGTGCAGTACAGAAGAGCTCAGAAACCACCTTCCTTCATCAGCCTCCTCTATGCTAAAAGCATGCAGACACATCTTGTAGATCTAAAGTAGAGCTTTATTGTTCCATAAAGTAAATAAGAAAAGAAAACATACAATCCACTATAGGATCACATCTTGCTGATGTTGTTGTAGAACCACAACAATAGAAAAGGTTACAGATCCATGTTTAAAGATCCAGGAGTTAAAGTTGCAGTTGCAGCGTAAATTCCAGTGTAAGAGTTAGTGTTAGTTACACACGAACACATTGCTTGCATATATAAACAACAGAGAACAAAGGAAACTCTTGGCCCTTCTCATACTCCACCTTCTGGGTGTTAACCTTATGCTGACTGGATGATGCCTGGAAGATGTGCTTTAACCCAGCCTCTAGATGTATGCCATCCCCCCATTGACTTCCATCCCATGAGCTCATATGATTTTTTGTTATCTATCTATTCCCAGACTCAAATTTGTTTATGTTATTCTGCCCTTTGAGCACATGTTTTGACTTCTAAACCACCTGCTGTCAAGTCCTCTTTGTTTTCAGTAGACACGGTTCCCATAGGAAATTTCCACACACACATTTCTACATTTCTACTTTGACTGTATAACCCATCCATATCGCTGCCAAATCTTCTGGTGACTGCAGCCTGGGTCCCAGCCACACTCAACCAGCCCTTTTTCAAAAACAGAAAGCTCCCGAGTTTTAATGGTGGCCGGCTGAATTAGGCTGGGACCTGGGCTGCAGTCACCTGGCAGATTCAGCAGCGAATGATAGTGTGATAATTCCCGCCTCCATGCCGCATCCCAGGTGCATCCTATTAGGCTGCAGTTGACTTAAAAGGTAATGAGATAAGTTCCCAAGTCTATGAAAGCTTATGCTACAACTTCTTTCACACAGGCAATCTCAAAAGTGCTAGCAGATCTCTTTGCATACTGACATTCTGGACTAACATGGCTATGGACGTTATCACATGGGGGAAATCTACTGGTTAATCCACACAAATCCC
>CM034708.1:152453617-152484859 GCA_020142125.1 Phrynosoma platyrhinos | reverse complement strand
TTCAGTCACAAAACACGCTACTAATATTTTAAAGTTTAGGAGGTGGAACATCATCCAAAAGGCAGTGTGAGTCCTTTACACTTCATTAGGTGGCAAGGGTGGGGCTAACAAGTTCCCACAGGACTTCCAGCTAGAATTAAAGTGAAAATGGAGAAAGGTGGCCGTAGTGTGTGCCACAACCTGGCACACAATTGTGGGGGTGCTGGAATTGAAGGGTAATCTCATCAAGGAAAGTCTCTCTTAACTGGCAAGACTCTCATTTCCCCAGCTTCTTACATGGTGTGTTTACAATTGTCCCTCCACATTTGCAGCTTTGACTTTTACGATTATTTGCAAATTTGATTAATATGTTCTCCCTAGGAACCTCTAAGTTCCAGATGTTGACCATAGAGTCATGTTGGAGGACCTGGAGTTTCCTAGAAGAAACACTTTTCTTAGCATTTAGAGGTCTTCTAGTGTGATACTGTGGGTGCCTTCTGGCAGATGACGACTGTAGAGTTATGGTGGAGGATCTAGAGCAGGGGTAGGCAACCTTTCCCCTTTAAGGGCCGAGGGACTTCAGCTCCCAGAAGCCTCACCCATGTTGGCCAGTAGTCCCATGTTGGCCAATAGCTCCTGGGATTCTGGGAGCTGAAGTCCCTCAGCCCTTAAAGGGGAAAGGTTGCCTACCCCTGATCTAGAGAATCATAGAGAGGTGGCCTTAACCTTACGATGCTCAGGCATGTCTCAGTTTTGAGTATATGTCTCTCTTAACCTATGGACCCTTAACTCTGTTGAAGTTACTGCTACATGTCTTGGTACTCTTTACCTCCAGCAAAGAAAAATAAGGGGGGTTGCAGACTGCCAGAAATAGTGTAAATTGAGTCCACTTTTAGGGTTAGGGTTAGGGAATCATGGGAACTTCTCTCTGACAGAGAAGGCTCAATGTCTCAGGGAAAAAAAGTTCCCATGATTCCCTAGCACTAACCCTAACCCTTAAAGTAGACTCAATTTGCACTATTTCTGGCAGTCTGCAACCCCCCTAATTTCTCACTGAGTGTGTATCTCCCTGATTCAACAGGACATTATACTTTTCTATTGAAAATTCCATGGTTTTAAAGTTTGCCAAGGCACATCAACAGACTGTTTTAATTAAAAGCATAAAGTGAGCAAAGATATGCTTTTGATTGCTGAATATAGTGAACAAGCAAAGTTTTTCCACTCTTAGCAACACAAGAATTCTACCACATGCTGTTAACATTTCAATTTAGCTCTTACTAGAGTTTTCCTTTTTTGTTTCTTCTTAAAACAAAAATGGCACTGGCCTCTTTAATGGCATACTTGACTAGTATCAGCTAAATAAATGCATTCCTTTAAGTAACTAGGAATCATCTAGCAGAGTCTTATAAAAGTCAATGGAATTTACCTAGTTTGCTGAAGATGAAGGACCCATTAAAGAATATTAGTTGCTCATAATAATACTGCAAAATATTGTCATGATACATCATAAACATATATTAGAAATACCTAAAAGAATCTGCTTTTAAAGGGCTGGGAAATGGATCTGTTCAAAAAGCTTACAATAAACTGAAATTTTTGTGAAGGAATAACAAAGCATATGATCTCCATTTATTACCTTTCCAATAAGGAAGAATTTCTACATATTCCTATTGCCAATTATTCTGTGTATTCCAGCATTTTTCTTTTGGAAAGCAGCCCCTATGGTATGTTGCTGCTTTAGGGAGTGGGGAGAATTATATTTATACCGTATATCCTTTTTTGTCAATTGTTTGTTTTAATTAAGTAACAATTACAATTATATTTTAAAAAATACCATCTACACGGACAGATAGCAGTTGTACCTTACCTTTAAGACATAAGCAGGAGTAATGTAGCTCTCAGATGTTATTGAAGTACAAATCCCATTAACCCCAGCTAGTACAGCCAATGACAAGGAAGGGATGGAGCTGTACAATATCCACCCTTGTCTTCTGAGAAGTGTCTTTACATTGGGACAATACAACAAAATTTAATAGTGGAACTTGTTCTGTTTCTTCCAAGTCATTTCCAGTTTATGGTGTCTCTAAGGTCACTAACCTATTGTAGGGTTTTCTTGTCCAGGAGAGGTCTGCCCTTGCTTTTCTCTTAGTAGATTACCGCATTACACCCTTATAGTGCTACTATTCCACTTTTACTGTCCTGGCTGCCTCCTGTTATATTCTGAAGCTTGTAGTTCAGTGAGGCCTAGGTGTCCTGTGACTCAGAATTCTAAATACCTCTCTCTAAACTGCAAATCACAGAATGCAACAGGAGGCAGCCAGAGCAGTTAAAGTGAAATAGCAGCGATATAAGAGTGTAGTGTGATAATCTACTAATGCTGAGACAGTGCAAGTTGTCCAAGTATTCCATGGCTGAGTGGGGGATTTGAACTCCCAGGCCTCATTCCCACTACATAATAAACCAGTTTGCAAGCAGATCAGAACTGGTTTAATTGGCCCTTGTTAGCACTTGTGCTGATTCCCTGATATGGTTTGTGAAGGGGCCCCCAGTGCTAAACCCATTTAAAGCACTTCTTCAAGATCTGCTCAGTTCCCCATGACTTTTGCAATGAAACGATTCAGCACTAGTGTGAATGAGCTGCTGATCTGAATTGGTTCCCTGTAGCACAGTCAGCCCTGTGACATGATTCCATGTTGTATTGATTCATTGATTAATGTGAATGCAAAGTGGATTAAATTGAAATGGGTTAGGTTCAATCACTACTCAAATAGTCTGAACATCTATTTAGTGCTAAATCACTCCATTGATTCGATCAAAAACCAGTTTATTCTGTAGTGGAAATGATGCCCCAGTGTCCTAGTCCAGCACAAAATCCTCTAGACCATGCTGGCACTCAGGAAGAACATAATGGATACTAAGAGTCTTCTGCTATAAAAAGATTGAGGGAGAATAAGCGATATATGAGGATGCAAAGAAATACGACTGAAATTAAGATGCGACCCTTATTAACTAAGCTTCCGAGGAATCCAATAGCTTTCTCGTGATTTCCAATTTTGAAGATAGACATTCTTCTAAATAATATGTTTACTTCCACTGCAGGTCAGTGACCCCCATATAGACATAGCCAAAGGGAAAGAAATTGGCCTCTGTAACATAAAAGGTCACACAACATGATTTCATTGTTCCCTTCTAACCCCCGTGAAGCAGAACTGGCTGTTCTGAAGAAAAAGGTGGATGGTGCAAAAATCTGGACACTTTCTCCACCCATGTGTTTTCCTTTAACACATTTGGCATACCTTGAAACCTGGGAAGTGTTTGTGTGAACATGTGCATTTATCTTGAGATCTATCACACCATGTGTATTCAATCTGTGACTTCATAATGAAAGGCTGAATTTAGAACTGATGTCTTCTTTCCTCCTTTCTCTGGCCTCAATCCTACTGTTAGCCCTGACTAGAGAAGACTCACCCGCTCAATTAGATTTGCCTATGTGTTGATTCACCATTCAATAATTGATTCAAGGGGTCTACCCTTTTTGGGATTAACCATGGCATCACTAAGAGGGTGCAGTGGTGCAGATTGCACTGGGTGATAACCAAAAAGAGGGATGACACCCGGCCCAATGCCCCCTCAATTGGTTGGGGGCCAAGCACATCCCCATCTCCCTGCCTGATGCTGTTTTACTCACAAGTAAAGTGGTGCCAAAAGGAGGTAGAGCCCCTGGAGCCCTGCCCCACATGCCAGGTGACACCCTGGGTTGGAATGCCACTGGGAATAACTAACAGGAGAGAGTGTTATCTACATGATGCAGATTTATCAGATTGATACCACTAACTCTTCTAGGATATATTGCAGGAGTGCAGTAGCCAGGAGTGCATTTGTGCCAGCTGCACACATTCCTTGGGACATCTGACTTGGCCATGGTGATGCATGCCTTACTTACATCCTGATTAGATTACTATAATGCACTTTATATGGCGCTGTTTTTGAAGAGTGCTCAGAAATTTCAATTGGTCCAAAGAGCTGCACCAAATTGCTGGTTACAGGGAGCACTCAACTCCCTTGATTCAACAGCCCCACTGGCTGCTGGTTTCTTTCTGGGCACAATTCAAAGGGCTGGTTTTGCCCCAGGATATTTGAAGGACCATATCTTCCCATATCACCCTGCCTGAACTTTAAGATTTTCTGCTGAGATATTTCGCTTTGTCCCAGCACCGTCACAGGCATTGTTGATGGGACGACGGGAGGAGGCCTTCTCCGTGGCTATTTCCACACTTTGAAACTCCCTCCTTAGGGAAGCTAAGATTACTCCTTCTTTGTTGTCCTTTTGGTGGCAAGTTAAAACCTTTCTTTTCCAGAAAGCTTTTGGAAATTGATTTTTAACAAAGGGCTTTTATGGTGCTGTACTGTTTGCGACCCTTGTTTTAAAGTAAGATTTTAAATGGTTTTAATTCTGTATTAATTCAATATTGTTTTACCCTTATTCTGTATATTTTTATAATATATGCTTTTATTATAGTTTGTGTCTTTTTGTAAGCCACCTTGAGTCCCAATCTGGGATAAAAGTGGGATATAAATAAAAGAATGGATGGATATCCATAGAATTCTCTGTTATAGGCTGAATGTGAACTCCAGAAATAATGCTCTTTGACACTACTTTAACTGCCATAGCTTCAAGAGAAAAACAAAAGAAATTCCATGATATGGAATTCTAGGATTTGCAGTTTGGGGAGGTATTTAGCCTTCTTTGTCAGAGAGCTCTGGTACCACAGCAAACTACAAATCCCAACATTCCATAGCATGAAGCCATAACAGTTAAAGCAGTGTCAAACTGGATTGTTTCTGCAGCAGAGATTCAGCTCTAGTCCACTCCCTTGAGCTACAGCAGAGACTTCTAAGGACCTCAACAAACTACAGATCTCATTATTCCATAGGATGGAGTAGCATTATGATATGGTATTCTACACAATGGTTTGGTAGTGTAAATATTGTTGCTGTTGTGTGCCTTTATGTAATTTCTGACTTATGGTAACCCTAAGGTCAGGAGGTTTTCTGAGGCTGAATGTGTGACTTGCCCAAGGCCACCTAGTGGGTTCCGATAAGCGAATGAAGATTGAACCCTTACCTCTAGAGCTATGCTGCAACACTCAAGCCTCTCAGGCAATATACTCAACAACATTTCCATATTTTTCATATTAAGCAAAGCTCTCTGCAGTTGAAAATCTTGGCCATGATTATTCATAAACAACCGTTTTCAGTTATAGCTCCTTGGGGAAAGATGAAGAGAATAGGGATGGGCAACTCTGTCAAGCCCATTTCCACAGATTTCCTGCTTTTCTCTTGAAGTCTGTTCCATACTTTTATTTGTATTTTTAATGGAAAAAAGTCTGTACATCTTTAGTGCACATTTTTCAAATGGGTGCATGAATAAACAACATGAACTATAAAACATAGTTGAATCATAGGATCATAACATTTGAAGGAGATGCAAAGGTCATCTAGTCCAATCCCTTACCATGAAGTAAGATACAGCTAAAGCACTCTTGAGAAACAGCCATCCAACCTCTGTCTATAGACTTTCAAATAAGGGCTTTGGCTCATGTATCTTTTAGAAATAAACACATTTTTTTTCAAATGTGAACATGCCTTCAAATAACATTAAGGGGTAACTGTGTTGGCCATTTAGCAAATTCAAACAAAAATCCATCAGTGATACCTTTATTGGCCAACCAAAATGCACGGTATACTGGTTGCAAGTTTTCAAAGCTCCATGGGCTTCTTCATCAGGCAAGATATTACAAACCAAACAGGAGAAAACCCATTGGAGACATTAGACAGATGCCTACATGTTGTTTCAGTCTTTAGTTAAGATGGTGTATGGTGGGGAGGATATCTTTTGCAGGCAGGCTCCTCCACTTTCTGGCCATATGGCTATAGGGAGATTTGCAAAGTCCAGGAAATTTAAAATCCATTTACATCTCAACAGGGACCCCTCTTTTGAAATCCAATATGTCTCCATTCCAGTGAGGTCACAGGCCTCTTTGTGACAGAGAACAATGGATTCCTCAAGAAGTCTCCATGTATTTGCATCAGGAATATTTTGGTGGATGTAGAGGTAAAACATGCAAAGTCAGTCCAAATTTAAGAACAAGAAAAAATGTTTTACCTTGATTGAAGTTCCCAGTCCACAGGCTATTCTTCCTGGTTCCCCTGTTGCAGCTATAATGTGGTATCTCACAATACAGAAAACATTCAGTGGTAGCTGTGTTGGCCCTCAAATACTTTCCTTCTTTTTCTTTCATGGAATGCATTGTAAATCCAGAAGTGTACAGATTTCTGACTGTAAATTGCATCTGGTTCCATGTTTAGTCTAAAAGATACATAATTGGATTAATTAGTTTTAAAACCTCAGTTGTGCAAAATTCTCACATGTATACAGAAAGTAATCTGCATATGGGAACTGCTGGGCTTTTTGTATTTCATAAACCTGTGGAGTCATTAAAGATGGCATCAAGGTGATTCATTGTAAGGTATAAAAGGATAAATTCATGCCCTTTGTTTCCATTTACTAAGGGAGTGAGATCCTTTTATACTTGAGATGGGGAACATTTGGGCTACCTAGACTTCAACTCCCAAAAGCCTCAGCAAGAGGGACCAATTTACTATTGGAGTTGTAATTTAAAACACCTGGAGGACCAAAACTATTCCAAATTTGCTTTAAACACTCACCTGGCCATAGCAGAATAAGTTTTTGTGAATGGCTCCCATAAAGGATGAAACAGCTGAGCTGGAATAAATTCACAAATTCCAGTCCATTTTTGAGGTATGAATAGAGATTATGATTTCATGCCTTCACAACCAGGAAAGCAACAACTGTTGTGTTGTTCTGTGTCTTATGTGTTTTCTGAGACAGAGATTATATGATGTGTCCAAGATCACCCAGTGGGTTTCCACAGCTAAGCAGGGAATGAAATCCTGATCTCCAGAGTTGTAGTCCAATGCTTAACAGAGCAGTATTGTTGAATACAGTTTATAAACTCTCTGTATACAGATTTATGATATGCTTTCTCACCTCATAAGAGTCTGAGAACCCACCTGAGAGACCAGTATCAAACCTAGGTGTTTGAAGATTTACAGTGTTGTGGCAACACAAGCAGGGGATGTTGTGGATGATAGCTTCTCAGCTCTTCAAGTGGATGTTCTAGGAGATGTTCTACTGGGGATATGCTATCTGTGCTCATGTGCTGTTGCAGTATGGATGAGGGGGAATGGCTTACATGAAAGGGTGTTGGATACCTGCTTACACAAATCCTGTGGTACAATCATGAACAACGAGTTATGCCAGTATAATATTCCAAAAGGACTCCAAGCTTATTGTTGATCATTTTGAAATAGAGTCTGATATATTGCTTCCTGGGTTCTGAATAATTTCCCCAGCACACACCACAAAGTAATTTAAAGCAAAATATTAATGGTTTGTGTAGTGAATTCTTACAAGTCAACTATTTCAGGAAATTCATAGAAAAGGATTCTCTAAGAAATTATTTTGGTAAACAAGATGCTCTTGGAACTGAGAAGTAGAAGTGTATGTAGGGCAACAGTGTTCATGAATGCAAAGTTAAAACTAATGTTAATGGGAGACACAGAACACAGAGACAGCTCGGTTAATTTAAGACTTGAAACTTGACATTACATCTAAATCAACCCATTTGCTCATTTAAAAATCAAGGAGAGAGAAAAAAACTAAGATTTAAAGAAATGAGTTTTATTTGTTTGACACATAGGACACAGATGTAGCCATTAATAGGATATAAACACTATAAATATTACAAAATGGTTGATGTAAAAAGTTTTTTTTAAAAAAAAATAAGCTAGGGGAGTCTTCCCCAAACTAGTCCCCTACCAGTAACACCATCTCAAGGCAGCATGTAGTCTGTAGGGCACTCTGCCATAAATGGAGGGTGCAATGTTGGGAAAAGTTAGGTTATAGGCATCTCATTTAGCTGGTAGGACAGGGAGAGATTTCACGCAGCCCTTCAGATGTTGTTGGACTTCAAACCCCAGGAGTTCTACCTAGCCTACTCAGTGGTGAGGGATATTGAGAGTGGCAGTGCAACAATTTCTGATAAACCACAGATCCCATTGCTAGTTACCCGTGGCTCCCACCACTTCATGATGTCCACCATTGAGGTAGGGCTACATCAGAAATATCTAATGAGATGGAAAGTTGTGCCTAATGACCAAAGTTAGTTCTACATACATATACAGGCAATTCTTCATATTTAATTTTTAAATATATTGTTGCCATAATGATGAACATCTTTTAAAAAGAAAGAGGGAGGAAAGGAAGCTTGGGATTCATGGAAAAGCCAATGTACTGCAAATCCCTAGGTCTGCATCTCTAAGTTACACAGGGGTGAAACAGATGGGCAAAATAAAGCTATTTCCAGCTGCTTTGAAGGCAGGGTGTTTATATGACACATGCCTCCAACTTGGGTGGAAATCGAAATGAAGCTGTGTTCTGGGGCTAAAAACCAGAGCAAAAAGAAGCCAGGATACTCCAGCTTAGCTCAGAAAATGTGCATCTTTGCACCTGCATACAAACAGCCCAGCACCAGTGAGTTGCAACAAAGTAAAAAATAAAAAATAAAAAAATAAAAAATGAAAGTGTGAAAACTCCAGTGGATATAATGACAACATACACACACCAAACAGTCCAACAGAGGGGCATGGGAAGAAGGGGTCATGTATGGGAGGCCTTGCCATGCCCATCCTGGCTGAGGACTCAGGGAGGACTTGGAGGTTGAACTGGAGCCTCAATTTGAACCTGAGCCTGGCCCTAGTTCTGCCCTGAGAGCTCCAGCAAAGTCTGTGGCCTCAGAGGAGACTCAGCAGCCAGACCTTCAGGCAGCAGGACCTTCAGGCATGGAAGACATGGGGCTTTTGCAGACTGCCAGAAATAGTGCACATTAAATTGAGGCACTGCCCTGGCTCAGTGCTAGGGAGTCATGGGAATTGTATTTTTTTCTGAGACATTGAGCCTTCTCTGTCAGAGAGCTCTGGTGCCACAATAAATTACAGTTCCCATGATTCCCTAGCACTGAGCCAGGGCAGTGCCTCAATTTAATATGCACTATTTCTGGCAGTCTGCAAAGGCCCATGGAGGAGGAGGACACTGATATACCTACCTTCAACCAGAGAAGAGCTGAAAGGTTGTGCCTCCAACACTCGAGGAAGTTTTATGAGAAATGCCAGCTAATCTCAAAACAGCTGAGCTAAAGAAGGTTGATAATATAAATATGGCAAGGATGCCAGACTGGTTGTCAGAGACTTTTGCTGATGTAAGCACACTTGTTCCTGACCTTTTTTGTCTTCTCAGCTCAGCCCTTTGACTCTTGGATTGCCTGATCATCTTGCTTCTCTGGAACCATAGACTGCTTCACTACACTCTTGGTTTGACCTCTTGGCTTGTTATTACAGACTCTTGGTATGGGATTTTGTCTTGCTTTAAACTTCACAAGCTCCATGAGCAGTTTGTTTATTGTTTAAACTGCATTTGGCTGCTTTCCTGGACAGCTTTCCCTCCATGCTTTCCCTCCATGATTGTGCTTTGCCAATGTATCACTCGCACACTGATGCACTAATGCCATGTATGGATGGAGCATTATATGTGCCTGTGGGGTCAATCAAAGGGCTGGCCATGCAAAAGGATGGTATCTGGGTGGATGTTGGAGGTACTTGGAGGTCACAGGTGGTGTGGTGCACATGCATGATGGGGAGGCAGCAAAAAAAATTTACCAAGCAGCATGGATTGATGCGGTGCTGTGCAGTCTGCCCATAGGTATTCAATTCACATGGGGAGCAGGCCATGCAGACAGCGGGATTTCAACCTGCTGTTGGAAAAAGCAGGATTGAGCTGCTTTTTCCTGCCCATCTGCTCTGGTCCATGGTCATACCATAGAAGCCTTCAAGATCTTAGAGTAAAAAAAAAAATCCTGGTGATAGTAGGTGGAAAATAAAATAAAATAAAATAAAATAAAATAAAATAAAGATGAAGTCCACATTCACTTGTAGCAGTCAGGGGAAATCCTGTCTCATTACATTATCTGATCATCTATATTTTTTTTGTACCATAACATCCATCATTCTTGGTCACTGGTTGCCTGGCTGGGCCTAACAGAAATTGAAGTCCAACAATACTTGTTTGTCTGTTTTCCAGCCTTCTCCCAGTATAAGACCCAAAGCAGTAATATCTAGAGGGCCATAGATTTCACATCCCTATTTTACATGAAGGGCACCATACTTGGTCCATGTGTGCCTTCTAGATCCTAATTTTCATGGTTGGTGGTCACTCCTTTGCACCTACCATATATACTCATCTATAAGTCTAAAAATTATACCCAAAAATTGACCCCAAAATCCCAGGTCAACCTATTTATGGGTCACTATGTAATGTAATAACAGCTCTTTCAGATTTACCCATATGGTGGGAAGATAGTTTCTTTTTCTATTGAGCCAAGCAGAAAGAGTCCTGAATGATTAATTGCTTTTTAACAAACAAATACAACTTACACATGGGGTCGACTTATAGTTGAGTACATACGGTATCTTTTTTTAGTTGTACTTAACAGTCCACATAACAGTTAAGCCAGCTCCTGCACACATTGCTGCTAGTATAGTCTGTTGTAACCATTTTATGCATACAGACATGGTTAAAAGATGTAAATGATCTAGTGCTCCATAAATATTGGCTTAAATCCAACTGGACTAGATCCTTTGAATCAATAGAATTTACATAAATGTTGACTGATCAAAATCTCATTGATTCATTGATTTGGCTCTAGTTGGGACCAACAATTGGATTTAGGATGTGGATTTAGGACACAGCTTTAATCTGTGTAGTGAGAAGTTTTCCTCTTCTGTAACAGCAATATGGGACCTGAAGTCATGTCCACAAATTAATGTACCATATAAGAAAATTATCAATCAACTCTCATTATAGCTAGGATCTTTTCTGCTTATTTGTGAACTTTCCCTTCAACATATGTAAACACTTTCTTTTCAGTGTTCTCATTATTAGAGGATACAGCTATCTGAACACTGGCATTAATGGTTTATTCCTTGTGGCATAAGCTTCTATAGGAAGCATGATAATTCATACTTCAATGATCCTCTCAGTCGCTAAAGTACTGATTTGGAATTTATTATCAATCATGTAGCTCCTCTAATCTCAGATCTTCACCTATTACAATACAATGACTATGAAAGGATAATTGGGGGGAGGGGAGTGAAAAAAGAATCATAAGCATACTGTTATATGCACATGCCAACTGCCTTACCAATTCTGAGAGCATAGCATCGGCACTTCAATTAGAAGCATATAAATGCTCATGTTCCAAGAGCCATGCCTGATAGTGATTCCTCAGAGTATAACATTCATTGCCTTAGTCAGACATGATCAGCCTAATTTCCATATTAATTACAGATATTATTTTCCTCAACACACCCTTCTGTGATCATTAGAAGTCTATTTTGATTCTCAGTTTGAAGATAGAAAGTGAATAGAAGCCAGGGGGTAAGGAAGAGGAATATAAAGAAGCACAGACAAAATTTCTGGCTAAAATATTTAAGTGAGCTGACATCATAAGATGGAGAATGTCCTCAACAAAGCATTTGCTTCACATTCTCTTGCCGAACTTCATGCATCATTTTCTCTCATTTTCTGCCAAGTGACAGGTTAATCCAAGCATAAACAATCACATTATCATGGTGAATTTTTCCCCCTATAGTTATAATGCTTCCCTCCCACCCCACTGGCTTTTTAACAGCTTAATAAAAAGAAGGAAATCCAGAAGTTCCTGAATAAAGTATCATCTTCACATTCCACATGATAGATTCAAATTGTGCCATTATTAACAAACAATGTGGACTAAAAGGCACAAACACAAGACATCTACTGATGAATCTATTAGCACATAGTTTAAATCACTTCCAATTTCAAAATACAACTTTTCACTTTCTTGGATTCTCTGTCCAAAAATGCACAAAATCTTTGATTGTTCTATTTAAAGCTCATAATATCCTTTAAAGGATGGGTATGGGCTTGGAAATCCCCATCTGGGTCAGGGGTATTTATCACTTGTGAATATTTGTATGAGAGGGGAAGTCAAGACTTGTGTCACTTTGTCCATGCCTTACTGAAAACTATCAGCAGTACCACAAGGTAGTAGAAAACTGCTGATGCATTTAAGAAGCTGTTACTGGGTTAGATGCAAGTATAAGGTTTATGCCTTCAGTCTGTTTATGAAAGGAAACCTCAGTTGTCTGAACACTTATCTCTGGGAGGTTGGCAAAAGCACAGGAAATTACAGAGCATGGAGCTATTCTCCCTGTAGCTTTTATCAGTAAAATGCACATTTCATTCTATAGGGGAAATCACTGGCATGACTTCTTCAGCGCTGAAATGCAATACCACAATTTACAGGCAGGTAGGCAGTTCATGCTGTGATACTTCAGAAAGTGACTGGCATTTATCCTGAGCATCCTTTGATAGTTGTATGGAATTTCAGGGAATCGGGAGGGGGGATTGAGGCATGTGGTACTGGGCAGAGATAATTTTGTTCATTTGGATGGTCTATCTAAACTACATGGGCTTCCTGAAACATCCCACCAGTATGATGAAGAGAAGAAAGCAGGGTTGCTAGCAGTTCTCCTGAGAACCATATGGACAATATGTAATAATGTATCAAAAAAAAAAAAAAAGAAGAAGAAGAAAAAAAAAGAAGAAACAGAAGGAGAACAAGCTCCCTGCTACTGAAAAGTCTGTGACCTTAATACCTCATTGTGAGATTTTAGAGTAAAACAACATTATGTAGGGCCTCTAAATAAGATATTAAGTAGGGCTGGCCAATTAATATGAGCTCCAAGAGCTGTACACGCTCTTCCCAAGATCTTAGGAAGCTCCACCAGCTCTGCATGTCCTCCAATATAGGGCAGCAACCAAGTGGCCATTCTCATTACACAATTATAACACTGTGATTCCACTTTAACTGTCATGGTAGCATCCTATGAAATCCTAGAATTTGCAATTTGGGGAGGGATATTTAGAATTATCAGCCAGAGCACCCAAATGCTTCACCAACCAATAAGCCCAAAGATTCCATAGGATGAAATTAAGTGGAGCCAATAACACTATAATTCCATAACATGAAAGGGACATGGGAAACATCCATTTCAATGTCTTCCCCCAGCTTCTACTGCCTGAGTTTTTGTCTCAGTGTGTCTTAATGGTAGCAATGGCATTGGTAAAGATGGAAAGAATATTTGAATTATTTATTATTTCCAGGTCTAAAAATGGGCTTCTTGTATGTTGGGAATGTTGGGAACAATAACAGGCCAGCAAGAATTTTGCTCAATTTTGTCCTGCTACCCAAATGTCCTGAAATTTTGTAGATTAATTCTGCAGAGGAAAACTGCAGAGAAAAAGACATGGGTTGGCATTCTGTACAGCAACTATAAATCCATAACCTAGACTTATAGATCCATAAGTACCCCATATGCAGTAGAACTATGAAGTCATGACTGTGGCACTATTGCCACAATTGTAAATGCTCCCCCAAGCCCACCTTAGCAGCCAGCAGCTGCATGGAGTAAAGATCTGGGCATGGGCATAAGGAGACTGACATTTGCACACCTACCCACCACCAGAAAATGAGACTAAGGAATTGCAACAGGGAAGCTGCTTCTGATTGTTACAGCCTCACTCACTGGTGAGAGGGGCAGCTGAATCCCACCTTCTCCCCAGGCAGCTGCTGGCTATTAATGAGGGTTTGATGGCATGTTTGAACCAGAAGACATTTCCTAGTTGTGCAAATGTAATTAAATAGCTAGCGTAGAATATATACAATGGAGTTTGCACAAAACTCCCATGTGTTTCTCTACAGAATAATTTTTCTACAACATTCAGGATATTCAAATATGAGGAGAATACCACATTGGACTATTTGTATGGATGCTTGCATGCAAGGACAGAATATCTGAGGATTTACATCCTTAGTTCTGGCAGTGTACATGCAGAATGACTTTATGGGAGCATAGGGTGGAAATGCCGAGTATATAACTGGATATAGAGTTCAGCTTCCTGCAAATCTTTTTTCTTTCTTTCTTTCTTTCTTTCTTTCTTTCTTTCTTTCTTTCTTTCTTTCTTTCTTTCTTTCTTTCTTTCTTTTTATTTTAAAAGACAGTTTCTAGCCCTTGTGACTGTGAAGATATAATTGAAAAGTGTCTGACCAACACCTGTTGAGTGCTCTGGACAGATGTTTCAATAAGATTTCAGTGTCTGCAAGTAGTGCTTCATTACCTTACACCATTCTCTGGCCTTCACCATGATTTTTTTTTTAAAAAACCAAAACAAAACAGAAAGCATAGTGCAAAAGAGTAAGCACTGTGTTCATAATACCATCTTCAGATACACCTGTTATTTGCACAGAATTTGGACTGCCAGGCATATAATTATGTCACCCTGAATCCAGGTAACACAGCCAGGCTGTATTCTATTTGGTTCTAGCAGCTGGACTGAAGTTGTTGTTTTCAGGATAACCTAAACATATTTATTTATGTGTGTGTTAAGACTAATGGATATAAACCACTAGGCAGGCTGATGAATTTAACTTAAAGGATATATAATCCTTTGATAATGCAGATCTTTTTGTACATAGAAAGTGTTCAAAGAGGAGAAATATTTTTAAAGTCACAACTATTTTATATTTGGAATTCCCATGTTTGCACTTTGCAAGATGTTAGAAAGATATTGCAATACTCAGAATCTTGCTATATACACACAAATACTTAAATAGAGCTGTTCCTTGCTGTTCAGGAAGCAACTGACTGATGGTACTACCCTTCCCTCACATGCAAGTAATCTCTGGAACAAGTGAAAAATGCAAAAGGAGTCCTGCTTTTGCCTGTCACACCACAGATAGCTGATGGAAGGGGATAGAGATTTCAGTTACTTGCTTTTCAATTGATAAGGGAACAGACCCCTGTTGATTGCAGTGGGTGCTGCCCAGTAAGTGAGAATTAGATGGAGTGGGATAGGATTCACTGTATAGTACTGTAAAAACAATGCTTATACATGCAAAAAACCCTGACAGGATTCCTGCCATTAGTTTTTAAACAAAAATGTCAAATGAATTCTACATAGTGTTACATCTAGTAAATGTACGTTTTTGCTTTTCGTAAGAAGTTTACTCAGAGTGGCCTGCTTGAGGAAAATATGAACAATACTTGAATCTTTCTATGACTATTTTTTTAGATGAGATAGCACATTGGTAGTTATGCAGTGATAAGCTGCACCACTCCCTTTGTGTTGGCTCACTGCCTCTTCCTTCTCCATCTCCTCCCACAATCCATGTGCACAGTCACATCCCTTAGACTAAAACTGAGTTATATGAACCAAAAGATTAAAACGATCTCTTAGAAAAATAACAACTTGTAAAATAAGATGGGACTGCAGCCAGAGTACAAGCATCTTTTTAACATTAGAGATGTTAAACACTGTTTCAAAATTTATCCTTTTCACTGATAGAAGAATAGATTTAAATGTCCAGGGCCAGATATTTCAGTATATTTAGTTGCAACTGAAACAAAGAAAGGCATAGAGTGGGGGTTGAATCAAACAGCTACTACTTCACACCACATATTGGCTTTTTAGTAAGGCACTCTGTCTATTCATGATCACAGGTTATGTGTAGCTAACTACAAAGCCACAACCACTGAAAAGTCTGGGGCATATCTTAGAGCTTTCATGTCCTACAATGTTAGAAAGGTGGTATGTGGTTAGCAGCCATATGTTTCTATCAAAAGTAGAATATTCTCCATCCAGACAAGTTGATTGATACACCGTTCATAATATGTGGTGGACGGTTGAGAGTATGTTTTAGATGGATGTAATGCTTTATAATCTGACCCAGAAAACTAAAGAGTGATTGAACTCTATGAAGTAGATACAATAGGGGATAGAATATTTATTGATTACTGGGTACTTGTACTCAGAGGCTGGCATCCTATCAGTGACATATGCATACATACACTATATATGCAAGGCAAATTATTTGCCATAATACAATGGAAGTGTCCTGCTGACAGCAAAGGAAGAAGAATGCAGTGGGGTGAGAGGGAAGAGGCTGCTAACCACATACCACCTGTCTAACATTGTAACACATGAAACCTCTAAGGCAGAGGTAGGCAACCTAAGGCTGGGGGACGGATGCGGCCCCCCGAGGCCTTTGGACCCATCCCAGGCTGGTCCTGCTGCCACCCCCACTGCCGCCCCACCGCCATGATGATATTGATTATTGTTGTTATTACTTGTTCTTGGGGTTTTCTTGGCAAAATCTCCACAGGGGTTCTGCCATGGCTTTCCTGGAGATGAGAGAGTGTGCATGCATATATTTTTTATTTTAATATTTATTTATTTATTTTTAGTGCTTCGACCCTCCCAATTGGCTGAGGGACAGCAACCTGGCCCCCGGCACAAAAAGGTTACCTACCACTGCTCTAAGATATGCCCCAGATTTCTCAGTGTTTATGACTTTGTGGTTAGCTACACATAACCTGTGATCATGAATAGACAGAGTACCTTACTAAAAAGCCAATATGTGGTGTGAGGTAGTAGCTGTTTGATTCAACCCCCACTCTATG
Organism: Phrynosoma platyrhinos; assembly: GCA_020142125.1. Classification (NCBI taxonomy): domain Eukaryota; kingdom Metazoa; phylum Chordata; class Lepidosauria; order Squamata; family Phrynosomatidae; genus Phrynosoma; species Phrynosoma platyrhinos. The sequence goes on along the minus strand of CM034708.1, from coordinate 152,468,179 downwards.
CCTTCCTTTGTCTTCATTACTCGGCGCATGTGCAAATGAGTTGCGGCTGCCATTTTGTTTTCCAAAATGGCTGCCATAGCTCATTTGTGCATGTGCAGGAGTACTGCGCATGCGCAAACAAGTCGCAGCCGCCATTTTGAAAAAAAATGGCGGCTGCGGCACATGTGGTGGCCACGCAGCGGCAGTGTGTGCGGTGGCGGCAGGAGTTGGTGGTGGTGGTGGTGGTGGCGGACGGTCCAGAGGCCTCGGGGGGCTGCACCTGGCCCCTGGGCCATAGGTTGCCAACCCCTGGACAAGCAGATAGATATTGGTTTTCTAATAAAACTATTGCTACATTTAACTCCTTAAGTTCAGCCTGAACTTAAATATCTTTCAGCTTCTAACTCCCACATCCCCCCAAAGATAACCAAACATAACAAATAGCATCATTTATTTCAACTAAAGGATTTCTTACACTGAAAAAACATAATTTCCAACTAGAAAGCAAAGGATTTTGCTCTCAGGCAGAAGTGCAGCAGAACAATCCTTTAATACACACACACACATACACCAAAACACATCCAAAGCTTCCATTTTTTCTTTGTGCTGTTCCCTGAGAGTCGTATACCATATGGCAGACATTCACTCACACCATTCAGTAGATTAATGGAGACTCACAAATTTCTTTCCCCTGAGAACATCTCTGCTTGTACTTCACATTTTTTTATTTTATACAGGTCTTCCACTGTAGACTGGTTTACACACTGTTTGTAAAAATCCAGTTTTCCACTCTAATTTAGCCCTACAGAAAATTAATTGAAGCCATGAGTGACTTCTAAGCAGAGATCTGAAACAGGAGGATGGCCCACAGCTACTTTACTTTGAGGACTTTATCACACCAGACTGCTGTTTCGCTGCAATCACAATAGTTTAAGAATGAAAGCATACCAATCTAGCATCATTTCTTATCACACTTTTTTCAACAATAGCACTTTGGCGATCCATGGTCATGTGATCTGTTTTCCACACTGCCAAATGCCATCTGTGTGATGTGCCTCTCCTCCTTCTTCCCAAAGTACAAGGCTGCTGTGTGCACATTCGCACAGCAGCCCCATACTTTGACAGAAGGGACAAGCCATCCTGGCTGCCAACTGCTTCCTGAAGCCAGCTGTTGTTTGAATGTGCACACAGCAGCTGGCTTCAGGAAGGTACTGGTGACTGGGATCACTCCTTCTCCCCACTCCCAAAACACAAAGTTACTGTGTGCACATTCACAAAGCAGCCCCATGTTTGAGGAGGAAGCATGGGGACAAGTTATCCTGGCTACCAACCAGTTCTAAAGCTGGCTGCTGTGTGAATGTGCATACAACAGCTAGATTCAGGAGGCTGTTGGTAATGCAATAACTGTAAGGGTAGGGAGAAAGAAGGAGTGTAGGAAAATCACACCCACTCAGTGGAACTGCAGTAGAAGGGACCTATCTTATGAAGGCAGTAATAGAATAGTACCAAGTTTGAGAGCCTATTGATGGATTTTGTCTGTCAATGAAAAGGTTCACTACAGTAACAAATTAGGCAGCAAAGGAAGGACATGATGTTGTGTGATAAATATCAGCCAAAGACACTTTTGTCCTGTTAAAATGCCACTTTTGAACCTCATGTCCTGAGTCTATTATTTACACTGTGGTTGTGTAGGAGATGAGGCATACATTTGGGAGAAAAATCTGAAATTAATTCCTATAGCAATCTAAACAGTAAGCTAGGTGTGGGCAACACATGTAAATGAAACAGTAATTCAAAACATATTGCAAGCTGGAGAAGTCTGTTAATTTGGATTCTTTAGGCTGAATGAGTGTGATACGATTTGTATACTGTTTCAAGCAAATAGTCAAAATCATCAAAACGTATCTGCTGGTGAATGTACGTTTTCTGTGATATTCTTGCCTTGAACATCTACTAATTAAAAATATTTTTAAACAAATTAAGAATTAATTATAAAACAATTAATTTAGATGGGAAATAATTTTGGATTTTCTTACCTGCCTAATCATTTTGAAATATACTCTATTGTGCTACTATTTAATTTTATTTACACACAAACACAAACACAAGAACTAGATCACCTTGATCACCATAAGATACATATTAGATTTGTGCACTTTTTCCTACCTTGTAGATTCTTTTCACAAAAGCCAAAATACTATTCTTACAGGAGTTCATGGGCTACCCAGAGCAATAATTTCAAGCTTGCTGAATTTTATATAGCCTAAGATTTTGAATAAAATCTGATTATATTTATTCTTAAATTGTCCAGTTTCATTAAATATAATTTTCAGAAGTACATCTGAATCAATACAAATATATATAACTCAATTCCCTCAGTTTTCTTTCTTCTTTTCCCCCCCATTGTATGAACTAAATTTCTCCAAGTAAAAGAAACATGAGGAGGGGAGGGACCATTAAACTGAAACACATTAAATAGCTACATGTCATTTGTCCAATGACCTTTTCTTCCTCCAGAGCTGAACCATTTTGTAATGTCTTTTAACAATCATTTTCTTGTTGGGAAAGCCCTGTCCAATTGATAGCATCTAAACAAGCTTATACCTTAATTGGAACAATTCTCCCATAAATATTTATGTTTCTGTGATTAAGCCATTTACTAAATGCAACTACCCATTATGGGTTAAAATAAGGAGCATTGTTTTGGGTAGCCTGGGGCACGCCATGGTTTATACTGGGGGATTTTAGCTATAATTCACTTAATCAAATGTCTGACCCCAAGCCTCCACAGGAGCCAGTGACTGCTAAGAGAAAAGAGAGAGGAAAAATAATCTACTGTTTCTCTGAATATAGTATCCATTATAAATTTTCCATCTATAAATAACAAATTATAAAACTATATAGAAACTGTGTATGCAGATAGCCATGGAAGCCTGGACAGGTTCCAGATCAGATGACTTACACTTGGTATTACATTTCTCTTTTGAATGACCAAAGAAAAAGCAATTATTTCATTATCAACGTCCAGTCTCTCTCACAGCCCTGACTCAGATGAGATTCCCTTTACTAAAGTGGCTGTTAGTCGGTATGTCATATTAACTTCATTCAATTATGTAATTAAAAACATTTATACTGTGCTTTTTGACAAGCTCAAGACAATTGACTGCACAGTTAGGAAAGTCCAATGGAAAAAACAAACAAAATTCCAAAGAGCTTTGTGGCATCTTACACACCACGAAGGTATATTTGTTATAGATTTTCATCGGCAGCAGCCCACTTGCATCAGATAGGGTGTATCCACACTGCAAAATTAAAGCAGTTAAATACCACTTTAACTGTCAAGACTCTGTTCTACAGAAGCCTTGGGATTTTTAGTTTAGTGAGGCACTAGAGTTCTCTAACACACCATGATGAATACCTCACCAGACTACAGATTCCAGGATTCTGTAGGCTAGAGTTGTGGCAGTTAAAGTGGTATCAAACTGCTTTAATTCTGCAGTGTGGATACACCCTCAGTGAGCTGCTGTCCATGAAAGTGTATGCCAAAAAGAACCTGTTAGGGGGGAAGCAGACGAGAGGCTCTGGGACGCTGCGGGATGGTGCGCCGCGGGACCAAGGCATCCTCACGGTGGCGCACCATTGGTGCCCCTGAAAGGAGCGCTAAATCAGCGCTCCTTTCAGAAGTCAGCGAAAGTGTGCCCCAAAAGCGTGAGGTGCACTTTCGCTGACTTATCCTCCGCAGTGTGTGCAGACGCTGCGGCGGGAGGTTGCCCCCGGAGCGCTGGCCATGTGGAGGGCCGGCAGGTCCGAGGGCAACCTCGGGAGAAGGAAAGGGCACCGAGCGTGTGGCTGCCCCTCCTCTTCCCTGCCTCGGAGATGGCTCAATTAGCCGTCTGCCGAGGCCCTTTGTCTTCAAGATGCCACAAGGCTTCTTGTTCTTATTGCAACACAAACTGACCTCAGCACAGCCTTACTAGAGTTAACCCACTTAATTGATTGCTCAATTGTAAGTCAACACTTATGCAAACCATATTAATACAAAGAGCCAACTCAAGTTGGATTAATAATTAGATTTAGGTCTTATATAGCTACCCATTCCCCTGTAATAAGTGTTGAGAAAGAGGCCAGACTACATTAAAAACATGCAATTAGCAAGTATATGAAACAACCAAATGTCTTGCTGAACAGTAGGGTCTTGATCTTCCTTATATTAACAAGCAAGTATTATGTTATATAAGCTGTGGAAGCTCATTTCAGAGCCTGAAGGCAGTACAAAACAGACCCTGATCATCAATACTGCAACCTGCACTCTTCCATTACAGAGATTTAGGATTTCAAACAGGGTCTAACCAGTGAGCACCATGGGAGGTGGAATGCTCATAGAGAAGAAGGCCTTCTGTGACACAGTAAAATCTCAAGATGAGAAATGATTTACATTTTCTTATTTATATCCCTCCTTTCTCTCAAAATGAGACTTTGTGTGGCTTATGCTCCATTTGATGCAATATATTAATAAAATAGCTAAAACAATATGCAAATTTTTAAGCATTAAATAGCCATCCAATTAAAACATTAAGACATTACTTAAAAAAATAAGACCACATAAAACACCTTTTTTTAAAAAAAAAAAATAAATAAATCCCATTGCTCAACTGAGCCCAGAGGTAAAGGCTAAACACACACACCTTTAACTGAGTCCTGGGGCAAAAACACACAGATGGTCATTTTGTTGTCATGGGGAAGACAAAATTATAGATCTTATTGACTGTATGAATTCTGTTCTTGCTGAAAAGCCAAATTGATGGCAGTGTCCTACCTTTCCAGAAATGAAGTATTAACAAATGATCTTGTTGATAAACAAACACAGTGCTCTTTTGTTTGAGAAAACTTATTAAAGTAGACACAGGAATGGAAGGCAGCATATTCTTAAAAGATCATAAGTGGCTGGGATCAAAGCAGCTTTTGTTCACTTTCCTGGCAGGGCCATATGTCTGGCAACAGTAACTGCAATGTTGGACTTTATCAGAATAAGGAGGGAAGGACCACGTTCCTTCATTCAGACTTCCCATCATGAGGATGGCTTTGGGCTCCATTTTGAACTGCTAGGAATCTTCTCTGGTGGGCCAGGCATAACTCCAATATACTTCTTGCTCTATAGTTCACACTGAAGTTTTCTTTATCTTCAGCATTTAAACAAAAAGCAACATACTACTGTGTTGCTTATCTCTCCAAATACACAGTCACAGTGAAGTGAACCTTCAAAACAAGTAATGGCATCAACTACAATGTTATAGTTCTTCTGAAGAAAAATATCCCAAAGGCACCATATCCTACCTGATCTTGAAAGCAGGGTCAGCCCTGGTTAGTACTTGAATAAGGAATTGCCAAGGAATAGCAGGTGCTGGAGGTTATATTTCAAAAGAAAGCAAATTAACTATGAGAATTCCTTGCCTAATAAAACCTTGGGGTTGCCATAAATCGACAGGCAACTTGGAAGCACATACAGACACACACACTACAAATTAACTTAAGCATCTCTTCCCTTCTGCTTCTACTCCTGCTTAGCAGCTCATCCATGCTGTAAGAGGTAATTTATTAAGGACCAGTTAATGTAATGTACGTACCTTTTGAAGGACTCCACATAACTCAGGGCCAATGCAGATATAGCAGTAAATGCATCTAGATATGCCGTCTTTCCATCTAACATATTTTTAAATGTATGTTGTATCACTGGTGTGTGTGTATGTGTAGGGCTGTGATAGAATTTATCCAGACATGGGGCAGGAAATGCATCTTTTCCTCCTGTTCTTAAGGAAATTTCTTTTAAGGAGGATGCTAGCACTGCAACAAGGGAGAAAAGGCCAAAGTCCTTCCACCATATCTGCTGGATCATCCTTTCCCCATCATTACTGATTACAATAGGACTTAGGAACATGCAGGTGTGCAGTGGAATTGTGGCCAAAGGCAATGATATTCAAGCTAGTATGAAAACACACGTTTCCATGGACAGCAGCCCACTTCAACAGATTAATGTGTTCCAAGTGGGCTGCTGCCCATGAATACTCATGCCAAATAAAACACTTCCACCTTTAAGATTGGAAGCCCCGATATTGCTGTTTTTACTGTGGCTGACTATTCATGACAAGCTACTTTCTAGACATTTCTCAAAACAGAGAGGTGTGAAGTCAAATATTTTGAACTGACATTAGGTAAAACATAAGGCATCCTCAACAATATTTTTTGACATAGGACTCACTGGAAACTAATTTGAAACAAAACTCCTTGACAGGTCTTTGGAAATGAAAATCACCTCTCTTTGAACTGAACAGTTAGTGCTTTAGAAAGAGTTCATTTCATCTATATTGTGTGTGAAAGACGAACAAAGAAGAGGGAGCTTTTTTAAGGGAGATGCATTTATTTTGTGAACAACTGATTGTTCTTTCTACAGATGGAAGAGTCATAGGAGAAACTGTGCACTCAAGGGGCATTTGAAGGTGGAAACTATATGTTTAAAAATGGTAATTTGGATGGCAGAGGCCAGGAGGTTATGGCTAAGATCCTATTTGCTGATGGAGCCTAAATCTCCACTAGCGTACTTATGCTAAAGTTCAAGAGTAAAGGCTGCTGCTTTTATTTTTTTTGGTTCCACAAGGACAACTAGATGCTCCCAAGTACTGCTCTGCCTCAGCATGTTTCCAAATGCTGTTCAGTTGCCCTTGCACACCAGGGGAAGTAGCAGTAACTGTTGTCTGAGCAGGAACAAAAACTCTTTTTTTCTTCATGTACACAAGAACAATGGGTAGCGATGTACATGGGAGCCTGCTCTTGTGCACCTGAGGTAAGAACATTACACAAGATACTGAACACCTCCTTATGCAATGTCTGCAAAAGAATGTAAGCTAATGTAACCAGGGAATATGTCAGAGGAGACTACAGTTGGCCCTCGATATACACAGATTCAAACATCCATGGCTTTAAAATATTAATATATATATATATATTTATACATTCCAAAAAGCAAATCTTGATTTTGCCATTTTATACAAGAGAAACTGTTTTGCTATCCATTGCATTTAACAGGACTTGAACACCCACAGATTTTGGTATATATGGAGGGTGGGGGGTGGGGGGGTCCTGGAACCAAACTCTTGTTGGAATATGGATGGGATATGCAGTCAAAGTGGAAATGCAGAGATGTGTGAAAAATCTCTTCTGAGAAAAGCGTTTAAGCCAAAACAATTTCACACTGAACAGAATAACAAGGATGTTGAGCCTAGGAAAACAGGATGCTAGAAGGTAAACATATGATCTCATCTGGTTTGCATGGGAACCAGGTCACATGGGGAGTGACACACAGCTAGGGGCTGGTCTAGAGGCTGGGATAAAGCTGATCATCCTATCATTATGTAGGTTGCCACCCAGGAGATGGAGTTATGGGTTGGGCCAAGGGCTCCTTTGTTCTCTTTGTTAGATCCTGCCTTGCTTTTCAACTTAACAACAAGTTGTGATCCTATGGGTTCTATCATCTGCAAGATGGATTATACATAGTTCTTTTCTGTTTTTACTATGCAACAATAAAGCTTTACTTTGGATTTACAATTGTGCCTTCATGAGAAACTAAAGCTGCTGGGGGAATGCAGAGAACAGCATTTCCAGGATGGCTGATGAAAGGAAGCAGTCTTCTGATCTCTGCTATATCTACATTTACATCACACAAATCAACAAAGGATTATGGGCGCCAGCCACGACTTCGGCTGTGCCAAAGAAGGACAGAAAAGGCTTCTGAAATTCATCAGTTGTAAGTAAACATCTACACTTCTGGTGAGCTGCATGTTTTAAAAGCTTTCTGGCCATTTGGCAGATGTGTTAGGCTCTTAAAGGATTGTGTTCTGAGCCTGAACAATCTCCAGACAATGGAAGCAGGAAGCTGGGAAGCTGAAAAGGCTGCAAGGACTCTTTAGAGTACCATTTGTGTAACAATGGATGCAGTCAAGTTCCCCAAATTTACTGACTCTAGTTACAGCTCTTGGAGCATTTATGCAGAATCCCTTTTGGTCAGGGAAAATCTGTGGGTGATAGTCCAAGATAGGCTTCCACAGGCACCCACACCAGTGGATGTGGAAAGGAATGATATAGGAAGAGCTAATATCAATCTCAGAAAGTGAATTAAATTATGTGAGAGATAAAACATCAGCTAAAGATATTTGGGACTCTCTCAAAGACATACACCACTCTAGTAAAGCATTGTCTAACATTGTTTGGTGTAGGAAACTTTATGCCCAAAAGATGGAAAAAGGACAATCTCCAGAAAAGCACCTGGAAGTGATGCAGGACTTGTTCAATCAAGTGCAAATGAGGGGAGTCCAAAATCCAAGAGAACAAAAGGCTTATATTTTGCTGGGGTCCTTTTCAAGAGACTTTGATGATATATTGCATTGCCTTCAGGGAGTACTTGAAGCACAAATTACTATGGAGTTGGTAGCCTCCAGAGTTCAAGAAGAAAGCCAACGCTGCAGGTTTGAGGCAGGACTTCAAAAGCAGCCGCAAGCAGTGCCAAGGTCCACAAATGTTTCAGAGGGAGCGTCCAGAGAGCTGCAAGCAGAAAAGGCAGCTGTGTCCAAAGAGAGGACATTTTTCTACTGCAAGAAAGCAGGTCATCTGAAATAGGATTGCAGGAAATTTGCAGCAGACAAGAAGAAAAAGATCCAACAATCAACCAAGAAACTTTGGGACTAAAAAGGGCACTGCACTTGTTACAAAGGGCTGTGTCAATGTGACTCAGCAGGTGGTCAATCCAGTCTGGATTTTGGACTCTGGTGCCACTGAACATATGGTAAACACTCCTGATCTTCTCAAAAATAAGAAATCCTCCAATGTGGCTTCAGTTGCTTTGGCTGATGGAGTTGCAAGAGAGATCAAACAAATGGGAACTGTTTTCATCCCTGGGTTTGGTAAAGACTTTGATAATGTTTTGTGTGTGCCTAAATTGCAAAACTATTTAGTTAGTGTGTCTGCTTTGACCACTGAGGGGTATGCACTGTAGTTTGTGAGGGAGGAGTGTGTGATCACCAAGAATGGTGAGGTTTGTGCAGAAGCTGTAAAAAGGGATAGAATGTATTACATGCTAGATAAGGCAGAATGTGTGATTGTTAACAATGTACCTTTACATTCAGATTGTGCTCATTATTTTCACAGAGTGATGGGACATATTGGTTTCAATAGTCTTGGGGAACTGTGAGAAGTGCGTCCAGATTTCAAAATGTCTCCCTGTTCAAATCATTTGGAGTGCTCAGTTTACAGCAGGATAAAGTTGAAGGCTTTTCCTGTGGCAAAACAAAGCAAGCACATAGCACAAAAACCTTTTGAATATATCCATGTGGATCTTGCAGGCCCGATGAAAAAGTCGCTAGGGGGCAACAAATATTTCATGGTAATTGTGGATCATTTTGCCAAGTTTTCTTATGTGATGCTTCTGAAGGAAAAGAGTGAAGCAGCAAATAATTTCAAAGATTGGGTTAACATGGTTGAAAGGGAGTTTGAATACAAAGTGGGGTCTTTGATCACAGACTGGGGAGGAGAATTCTTATCTCACAGTTTGAGAAACTGGTTGAGAAAGAAGGGAATTTGCCACAACACCACCAATCCTCAGGAAGATGGATTGGTGGAGAGAAGGATAGGTGTCCAAAAGCAGATGAAGGATTGTATGATGCTAGATGCAGAAGCACCTGAACATCTGTGGGGCAAGGCAATTTTTACAGCAAATTTTCTGGCAAATCGACTTTGGGATTCAACTGTAAAGAACACCCCATTTCATATGCTTTACAGACAACCACCTAATCTGAAATACCTCAGAGTGTTTGGGCAGTATGCAAATGTGTATGTACCAGCAACTTTCAAAAAGAAAAATGAGCCCAAGTGGCAGAGGTTGATGTTTGTGGGATATTCTGGGAATAACTACAGGTTTCATCTTGGTGGTGGAGAAATCTTGCTATTCAGAAGTGCCAACTTTGAAAAGCATTCGGGTTGGGAGAGGTTGCATTCCAACAAAGAAGTTTTTCTTAAGTTGGGGCAGTTGGAAATGAGTACCAGAAATAGAGGGATGGTAAAGCAAGAATCAACATCCTCAGACAGTGAGTCTAGCAAATCAGATCAGTCAACACAAACATGACCAACCACACCTAGGATGTCTGAGACAAAGAGACAGAGAGATAGAGAACTTCACACAAGTTCTGACACTGAAGATGAGGGAAGTAAACGAAAACATTTTTGCTTAGGAGAACACAATAAGTGAGAGAGCCTCCAGATTGTTTTGTAGTACAGGAAGCTAGAGTGGTTGCTGATGAGCCTGAGAGTTTCAAGGATTTGCAGAGTTTTCCTGATGAGGAAAGGGATAAATGGTTTTCTGCTATGGAACAGGAATACATGTCTTTGGTAAACAAGGAAGTGTTTAAAATTGTTGAAAGACCTAAGAATCACAAGGTGATAGGTTGCAAATGGGTTTACAAGAGAAAAGAGATGCCAGATGGTAGCCAGAGATACAAGGCTAGATTGGTGGCAAAAGGTTTTGCTCAGCAGAGGTTTGAGAATTTTGACAAAACATTTTCTCCTACAGCTAAGCCTGAGAGCTTGAGATTGGTTTTGGCTTTAGCAGCAAGGAGGGGTCAATTGGTACAACATTTTGATTTTGAGACTGCATATTTGAATGCTTATCTTGAGGAGGATGTGTTCATGGAACAACCTTTGGGTTTTGAACAGGACAGTGATAGAAAGATGTACAAGTTGAAAAAGGCTTTGTATGGATTAAAGCAAAGTGCCAGGAGTTTGAATCTTTGTATTCATGAGAAGTTAGTGAAACTTGGTTACAAACGCATCATTGCTGACGCGTGTGTTTACACAAAGGGGTATGTTACATTGGTTATTTACATTGATAACTTGTGTGTAGCAGCAAAGTCAGAATGGGAAATTCAGGCAGTAAAGAAGGAATTGTCAAGAAATGTTGTTATCAAGGATTTAGGACCTCTCAGATCCTACCTTGGGGTTGAGGTTCAATGGACTGAGGATGGCAGATGTTTATTGAGTCAGCAAAAGAAGATTGAAAGGCTGATTGAGAAATGTGGATTGCAAAGTGCTAAAATAGTGAAAAGCCCTATGTCTGTTGGTTTTGTCAATAGTGAGACAACAAAGCAAAGCAAAACAGCCTCATTTATATACTGCTTCATATCACACTATGGGGTGTCTAAGTGGTTTACAACTATGAGCTTATTGCCCCCCAACAGTTGGGTACTCATTTTAGCAACCTCAGAAGGATGCAGGTCTGAGTCGAGCCTCAGCCCTGGCTAGTATTGAACTCGCAACCTTGTGGTTTATGAGTGAGTGGCTGCAGTACAGGCATTTAACCACTGTGCCACCAGGGCTTTGAACTCACTAAGTGAGTTTGAAAATCTGGAATTGTTTAAAAGCATTGTTGGAAGTTTGATGTTTATTGCGTTTGCAGTTGGTGTGCTTAGCAGAAAAGGAAATTGTCCAAAAGTTGAGGATTGGACAGCAGTCAAGCATTTGTTGAGATACCTGAAAGGTATGATATAAGGCAGCATGGTTGGACTGGAATGTTTTGTAGATAGTTCATTTGCTTCAGATTTATGTGACAGAAAGTCAGTCACAGGTTTGTTGATCAAGTTTGAGGAAAGTCCAGTAGTTTGGCGTAGTAGAAAACAGAGTAATGAAGCATTGAGTACAAGTGAATCAGAGTTTGCAGTTTTGTCAGAAATAGTTAATGAGTTACAGTGGATTAAGCAATTACTTCAGGATTTAGATGAGAATTGTTCTGGGCCTGTTTTGATTCATGAGGATTCACAAGCATGCATTGCCATGTCAGAGGCTGAAAATTTGAAGTGCAGAACAAAGTACATTATGGTGTGAGGTATCAGAATGTCAGAGAATTGATACAGAAAGGGATTGTGCACCTACAGTACATCGAAACACAGCACAATTTAGCAGACATTTTCACAAAGGCTTTTGGAATAGAAAGACATGAACAGATGTCATGTCTAATTGGAATGGCACCATAAGTGCACACTTCTAGCCATTGAGCTAAGAAAGGTTTCAATACAGTAAATAACATGCCTCACACATCTATACATTTTGAAGGGGATTGTTGGAATATGGATGGGATATGCAGTCAAAGTGGAAATGCAGAGATGTGTGAAAAATCTCTTCTGAGAAAAGTGTCTAAGCAAACAAAGAGGACTCAGTCTGCAGGTGGTTTGAAACCAAAACAATTTCACACTGAACAGAATAACAAGGATGTTGAGCCTAGGAAAACAGGATGCTAGAAGGTAAATATATTATCTCATCTGGTTTGCATGGGAACCAGGTCACATGGGGAGTGACACACAGCTAGGGACTGGTCTAGAGGCTGGGATAAAGCTAATCATCCTATCATTATGTAGGTTGCCACCCAGGAGATGGAGTTATGGGTTGGGCCAAGGGCTCCTTTGTTCTCTTTGTTAGATCTTGCCTCGCTTTTCAACTTAACAACAACAAGTTGTGATCCTATGGGTTCTGTCATCTGCAAGATGGATTGTACATAGTTCTTTTCTGTTTTTATTATGCAACAATAAAGCTTTACTTTGGATTTACAATTGTGTTTTCATGAGAACTAAAGCTGCTAGGGGAATACAGAGAACAGCATTTCCAGGATGGCTGATGAAAAGAAGCAGTCTTCTGATCTCTGCTACATCTACATTTACATCACACAAATCAACAACTCCAGTGGATGCCAAGAGCCCACTGTACTAACAGGAGTCAAGTAAAGGTACTTCATACACAGCACATGAAATACAGAAAATTGTATTTTACTGAGTAGGATTATTAGTTTGTCTAACTCAGTATTGTCTACTAGCCTTTTCAAACCTGGTACACTCTAGGTATACTGGGCTGCAATTCCCTGAATCCCCAGTCAGACTAGCTTGCTGAGGAATTCAGTCGGTTTTTGTCACCATTGACAGCATTTTAATTATGGAGGGAGATTATATGCAGCTTTCCCCCTTTTTTATCCTTTGGGAATCTACACTGAAGTACTATTCTAAGCATTTACATTGAGGTGATTAATGTTATTTGTTAAGAATCTGGTTTTGAAACAAGACATTTATCTGGAAGGATGAAGCTGATGTTTTTACATGCTCACTCTATTATTATTTTGTGCGGGTGTTTATAAAAATGCCTTTCTTTAAAAAGAAAAAAAAATGAAAGTACTTTTCTCTATAGAAGAATATCTAGCATTCCCAAAACATAAAAATATTAATTAACCAATTAAGATTGAAAGGAAAATAACAAATAGAACAAATTATGTATAGGAAAATGCTTACTATTTCTCCTAATGTACTAAACAGTTGTTGACTGCAAACCACCATATGGCTTGATTTACTGCAGATGTTACTGAAAGAGAATAGGAACAGAAGAGTAATTACAAATTATAATTTTCCTCAGGAAATTACAAAGTTTATTACTACTAATATTTATTAGTTTTAATATTATTAAAGAAATAGATACATATATCTGAATATGCCTGAACAGAAAGCCAGCATGCTATTTTTTACCTCATAGCCCAAAGTCAATCAAGTGAAAATCACACTTCAGATTATTCCCATTTTTCAGGAGTAAGGATAAGGGAAAAAGCTACATATAACTTTTTTTTATATTTAAAATGCCTAAAAGTAACAGGATCCATCATCTGTCATATCACTTAGAACAGCAGAACAAGCCTGTTGCTAAAAGTAGTAGGATGAGCTTTCTGTGTTCCTGTAATAAATGAATTAATTAAAATATAGTTTTAAAGTGATAAGGAAATCAGTATTGCTGTGGATGGAGTGAAACAATTTGCCAAAGACTCAGACTAACTATGAATGCCACATAGGTCATGGTCCATGACTCTCCTTGTGATCAAAGGCAAGGAGGAATAAAAATGAAACATTTGCAAGCATTGTAGTTGCCAAAGAATGTGAGTGAAGTCATAGAAAAAGCATTGAATGCATTTGAAAGGCCAACAAGAACTATTGCTTTTACTTTAGAAGTTGATGTGGTTCGATGAGCTTTAATTTCTCTCCTAGGTTCCTGTAAAATAATTTGTCCCTTCCAATTATATCTACAAAGAAGCCAAATGACATTTGCAAATATTGTTTCATTGTTTCACATGTTGCATCCATCATTTGAGGAAGTTTCCTATGGAGACAGTTAGTGTATATTTTTCATAAGTTCTTCCAAAACAGGAATCATGTTTGGCATTTTGCACTGACACAAAGAAGTCCAAATACCATTTTTTGGATAACAAAATGGCCACAACTTTATTTATCTGTACAGGGTCTGAAACAACGACTTTACAGCCAAAAATCTTCACTTTATTATAACTTCCTTCTTGACACATGTGTATGAGCACATGCCATAATTCCTGATGTAATCCTCACCATAATCAAACAAGCCATCAGGGATAAGTCATGCCTCCAACCAAGCATATGTCAACAAGGGTCAGTCATAAGTTAGAATGATAGAATCATAGAATCATAGAGTTGGAAGAGACCACAAGGG
>CM034708.1:152437146-152448988 GCA_020142125.1 Phrynosoma platyrhinos | reverse complement strand
CCACTCCTTCGTTGCGAGTGGGAGATGGGAGCCTAATGGAGTGGACATACTTTCTGCCCCCACTTGACCTAAGGCCCCTACTGTAGCAGCTCCTTTGGTCGCACCTACCTTGCCAACCAGGGGCTGCTCCATCTGGACCATTGGCCACCAATCCTCACTCTCAGCTGCCGAGTGCAAAATGGCTGCTACCATAAGGCAGAGGGGCATTATATAAGGCCCCAAATCCCGCCCAAAATCTCGTGAGACTACCCAGTCTTGCGAGATTATGTGGGCTGCTGGGGGATCTCGTGAGATCCCCTTGATTGGTTGGGAGCCAAAGGGAGGGCAGGACTCCCAGCCCTCCCAACCAATTGCAGCGTCAGCCTCCTAAAATGGCAGGCACGACAGAAGGTCCCTCCCAATGCATCAGGGAGGACTTTATATTGGAAGAATTTTCAGTATTTTTGAAAATCTGATCAAAAGTTATGTGTGCATGTGCATGCAAGAGAGAAAAAGAGAGAAAGAGATTTTACAGCAAACAGCATTTCTTTCTGGTTTGTTCTAAATCCCAGAAGGATGCAGTTAATTTCTAAAAACATATATTTATTGAGGTGATTAATAAACAAAATTCAATAGCAAAATGTTTCTGTTTCTGCCTTCTTCCATTCATAATGATAAAACTCAGCTACATCCATGGTGTATACACACACACACACACACACACACATATATATGAAATAGTGTGGTATGATAGTTTTAGTGTTGGACTAGGACTCTAGGAAACCAACATTCTTATCCTCCGTTATCCATGGAAACACCCACTGGATGACTCAGGCAAGTCACACTTTCTCAGCCACAGAGGAAATGAGTGGCAAACTCTCTCTGAACAAATCTTGCAAAGAAAACCCTGTGATAGGTTCACCTTAAAGTTGCTGTACATCAAAAACAACTTGAAGGCATGCAACAACAAGGAACAACAACTCTCTCTCTCTGTCTATATATATATATATATATATATATATATATATATATATATGAGACACTATTATGATTTTATTGTCAATGCAACCCCAGTCTCCCTGTATTGGGGAAACTGGAGGAACTGCTGACTATGTTGGCATTTTTGTAGCCCTGAAAATCTGGCTTTTTTTGTTTCCATATTCGGTTTAAGGTCCCAGAAGTAATGTTGCAATATAGATGCACATTGTTGGTGCACGTTATATAATTATTACACAGTTATGCATGCAGAGATTTAAAGTACACAGACCAAGGCCTATTTACACTACACAATTATAAAACTATTGCTCCATTTTAACTGCCATGGGTATGGGTACGCCTTATGGAATCCTGGAATTGGCAGTTTATGGAGGGGCATTTATAGAGGGCCAGAGTGCACCAATTCCTCACCAAACTACAAAGCCCAGGATTACATAAGATGGAATTATGGCAGTTAAAGTGGAATAATAATGCTATTGTGCTGTTTGAGTGGTTCCCCAGTGGAAGATAGCCTGAGGCTATATTTAGACATTTTCCAATAATTATATTAACTATAATAATTATAGACATGGAATTTGTGCATTTCTTTTGACACATTATTCATAATTCACTTCCATATGGAACTGGTTTTTTTAAGTCAAAATATTTTAATATTTAATTTAATATGCATTCCAGGTTACAGTCCTAAACAATTTACCTTGGAGTAAATTTGTTGAACTCATTATCATTTACATCTGATTATATTTTCACAGGATATGACAGCAAATCTGTGCTTATTCTCAAAAATATGTGGGTTTTTTTTAATCAAAGGACTGTGGTAGTATCTTCTGGCAAGCACAGAATCCAGTGGATCACTACCTTCTACTCCAGACCTTAATTTATGAAGAACAGATCATGTCATTCTGGAGAAGAATTTACAAAGATTGGCTTCTTCAGTCATTCATAAATAAATGTGTTGTTGTGGCCCATATGTTAGCTGGATCCAAACTTCTTTCATAAAGAGGTCTGTTTTATGGATGATGTCACTTGTTTTTTCCTCTGTCTTGAACTTCACCCATAAATCTGTTAATAAGGAGCTCATAATGCAATTCAATACCTGTCCATTCACTCACTATTCTCCCTTATGCTTTCAGGATCAGTGCCTTGCACACTGCAGTATTTTCAGAGTTGCAAAATATCTAGTTCTTCTTTTGCTTTCCATATTAACAGTTGACTTCAGCATCAAGAGATTCTTTTTTTTTAGGTTATCTGAAAGCTCCATTGTGTAAAGTAAGCAATAAAGTGGGTCTGAACTGGAAAAAGGATTGACAAGATTATTCAGCCAATAATGGAAGAGGCAGATATTCAAGTAATATTGATGAATGACAAAGGATGTTTCAAAAGCTTTTAGCTGGAATGTAGAATGATGTCATGAATACACAACTGGTACATTCCTATTTAGCTTCAGAACTGTGATTGGCTTTCCAGATAATACTAAAGCATAAACATTGTTTGGAGTAACTGTTTCAATAAGTGTAATAATGAAGAATGGGGCTGATGTCTTCTTGGTTACCATTTAAATCTCTATTAGCTTTTCTATGGGCTACAACATACTTTTTTTAAAAATTACCTAACCCACTGACTATAATGATAAGGTGAGCCCATGAAGGAATACAATGAGTATAGTGATATGCAGAGGCCACCCAACATTGAAAATGGTAGGAAGATGCTCTAGAACAGCATCATTATGTCACTGCTCTTAAGGGATAGCTTCAACATGTCATTATATTGATAGCTTCACATATTTCCTGAGTGCAAAAGGGAGGGGACAGCAAAAATGAAGGCAAGCAGGAACCTAGGATACATTTCTCCAGCAGGTCAATGCTGCCCACCCACCAGCCAGTGACCACTTACCAACCTGGGACCCCCTCCCTACTACCAACTGACCTGCTAATGTGTGCAGAGAAGGCAGAAGAGAAGGGGGAGGAGAAAAGCCAACCTGTGAAGCTGTGCAGCAAAGCCAGTAGAGAAGGGGGAGGTAAAATGCCAATTTGTGTGTGTCTCCAAGTACCAAATATATAGAGAGAAGCAAAACCACTTTTCCAGATGCTGATACAAACAAGGGAGGTACCCTTCTGTAGCTAGAAGAATCAGGTGACCTAGGTGACCACCTGCCAAACTTAGAACAGAGTCATTATGTCAGAGTTGACTTGAAGGCACATAACAGCAAGTGCCAAGCATCTGTTCTATAGAGACTATCTGTAGTAGTGGTTTGAGTGTTGGACTCTGGGCAACCAAAGGTTTGAATCCCCACTCAGTCATGGAAACCCACTGAGTAACCTGGGGCAAATGTCACACTTGAAGGCAAACTATTACTAAATTTTGTTATGCATGACTATATTTTGTTCTGCATATCAGTCAAGAAGCTGTAAGTCCTAATTTTGTTGTTGTTAAAGAAGAAGTAGGCAAAGTGTACCCTAGGGACACATTCTCCTCTCCCAGCTGTTCTGGAGGTTCTTGACCCCTCCAATCCCCAAAGCACTCTTTTTCTGGCCAAAAGAAATGTATTGTTATTTTTTGAAAATACCCTGGAATGATCCTGTATAGTGCTGTGTGTAGCTGAACAAGTAGAATGACAATTGGAGGATCTATAACCACCGAGAAAGATGTCAGGTGGGAAAGTGCTACAGAGAGAAGACAGCAGGTATGAATCAAATGTATCATCAATATTTGCATGATTTACAGATATCCCTAGCCCACAATTAGCCATGGATTTTTATTCTGTTCAAAATGTGTCAGTGAGGGGGATGGTGACCTGCAAAGCTAAATGGCTTACTTGTTCATCATCTAGTGCAAGCAGTAACAATTGGGCAAAATATGTTCCTAAAAGGAAAGAATTTTGATTCCTTCCCTCAGGCTGCCAATTTATGCTTTGCATGACTTTGTGCCTCTTCTGTTTGAACATTGCTTCTCTGATAATTAGTACTGGCAAATTTTCTCTCCCTCTCTCTGTGAACACTGGCATATTTTCCCATGACAAAGGTGTTAACCTTAGCTTTGCCTAACAGTATCTCTTGGCGGTATGTCACTGAATAAACATAATCACAGTTCTCAAGAGAGAGAAAAGATCTGTGCCAATCTTAGGCCATTTTCACAACTGACCTCATAAACCAGGGGTAGGCTCCAGAATCCCAGGAGCTATTGGCCAACATGGGACTATTGGCCAACATAGCTGAGGCTTCTGGGAGCTGAAGTCCCTCAGCCCTTAAAGGGGAAAGGTTGCCTACCCCTGTCATAAACTGTTATTTGCATTGCCCATGTCTGCAATGAATGTAAAACAATGTTACCTTAAAAATTCAGTTCATTTTAAAATGGCCTTACTTCCAGCTTTCTATCCTGGATGAATAATATTTGTGCGTGATAATGTCAGATAATTAGCATCATTTATGAAAATGCCAATACCCTTTAGATAAATAAAAAGTTTCTTATCTAAGTACTTATGCTGCTATAATAGAGAAAACCAATAAATTTAAGATGCAGTCTTATAAGCTTTAAGTTGTGGCATCCGTGTCAATGGAGCACTGAATCTGCTCTGGTTTTTAGTTCACATTTTAAGGAAGTTATTGAATGTACAGTTGCCCCTCTGTTTTTGCAGACTTCAAATCCTTGTCCATCACTTATACACAAGGGACAAACGGAAGGGAACTAAATGGGCCATGCACAGGGGCATATGCCGCCATTCAACCCTATAGGGCAGGGGTAGGCAACCTTTTTGAGCCGGGGGCTGAGTTGCAGTCCCTCAGACAATTGGGGGGGCCAAAGTACCAAAAATAAATAAATTAAAATTAAAATTAAAAAATTAAAAAATTAAAAAATATATGCATGCACACTCTCTCAGCCCCAGAAAAGCCATGGCAAAACCCCTGTGGAGATTTTGCCAAGAAAGCCACAAGAACAAGTAATAACAACAATAATCAATATCATCATGGTGGGCGGCGGGGGTTGGCGGCGGCAGCAGGACTGGCCTGGGGCCGGCCCAAAGGCCTTGGGGGGCCACATCCGGCGCCCGGGCCTTAGGTTGCCTACCCCTGCTATAGGGCTTGAATACTGGCAAATTTCCATTTTTGCGGAGGGGTTTGGAATGGATTCCCTGCAAAAACGGAGGGCTAACAGCATTGTGTTTATTTGGATAGCTCCTTTAAACGCTGGACTAAATTCAGACAGGATTTACTACCTCACAGAGACTGAAGTCACCAACCATTACTGTTTGTGCACAATTCTTAATAAAGGCACTTGGGCATATGTCCAAGCAGGTTGCTCTGTAAGCCTTTCCTCACTTTTTTGGCATGCTTGCTTGACAAGGTCAGCCCTGCCATTAGGGAAAGTGAGGCAACTACTTCAGTCAGTGGATGCCATAAAGATGACAGAGTCAGCACCGTTTGAACCCTCAAAACTAGCCTTCTCCCACAGTAAAATATGGTGTCTTCTCATCATGGTGGAAGTAAGAACCCATCCAATATAAAGAACTGCCATCTTGTTCTTGCCCTCAATTCCTGTTTCTGAGTCTGTTTTGGCAAACAATACTAATTGGAATTTGAGGCAAATAGACAATTGCTTTTAGCCAGCTGGCCCCCCCACCATTTCTCATCAATGCTTATATTTATTCCTTCTCTTCAGAGCAACAAACGTTCATGGTGACATATGGAGGAAAGAAGATGAAGTCACACCCTCCCAGTGTGTTGCAGTGTGTTATTACAAAACATCATCTACAGAACTAACCCAAGTGACTACTTTGGGGAGTAATGACTAGAAGTCTGATGCATTAGAAAGATAAGATCAACATTCTTGAATGAATTTCAAAAATATGTGGAAGCAAAAATACTTTATGAAATTATTATTTTTGTGGGGAGAGGGTACAGTTGTTGGAATTCCGCCCTGTAGCTTGCATATGAAACACAGCTACACATAAACACAAGTGTGTGTGTGACCTTGTATGTGTGTGGTAGGGTAGGTGGGTTGTTTAATATAAATATGAACAAAGGAAGCAGTCATCAGGTCTGAGAATTTACATTCAACCTACAGCATTTTATAGGTTTCAGCAACTATTCTAATTGCCACACACAGGGGCTGTGTATCTCCCAATGAATTAGTCAGCATAGCGCAAAGTGCTGCATTCTGTATTGAGAACAATCAAAGCTAAAATACTTTTTCCTAAAATGTTGACATAGAGAAGGGAGGCAGAACTCTTGATGCTTGTGTGATGGACTTGATTGGTTCCTTTCATAACATGGGCTAAGGAAGGCAAGAAAGGGAACAGTAATGTCAGCAATTTTTTTATTTTTATTTTTATTTTCACTGCTGCTGCATCCGATTCAATCCTTTGAAGTCTCTAGGCAAGCCTGCATGATTTTTGGTACAGAAAACATTTTGAGCTTGTAGGTGGTCTAACACCTGCTTCCTGAGCCAGAACTGTAGCAGCTGTTGTCAAACGCAAGCTTTATAGGAGGGGGTAGAATCTGTGCTGTGCCCTTTATAGCTCAATGTGACATGGATTATTTTGCCCATGCCAAATGAAAGAATATAATAATATAATATCACAAATATGTTGATCATAATAATATTGAACTCAGTCACATTGCACCTTTATATGTAAAGGATTTATGTAAAGAATTTATTGTGATGAAGGGGAGAAGAGAGATTTCATTCCGGATGCATACTACACAGGAAGGAAGGAAGGAAGGAAGGAAAGAAGGATACAATTTTATGGTAAAGTATTGGCTTGCCTCTAAGTTCTCTCCACAGTAACAGTTTTCTATTATTAGTCCAGAGAGAAAACAGGAAAGAAATTTTCCCTTATCACTTTCCCTTCTTGCCACTATTTACACACACACACACACACACACACACACACACACACACACACACACACACACCTAGCAGCAGTACTAGTTGTTATTATTGTTATAATTATTATAATAATATTTATTTCTATCCTATCTTTTTTTCTCTGAGTGGGACACAAAAAGGCTTACAGCAATTTTAAAAAATTGTTAAAAATCCACAACATACAAAAGTTAAAACACAACTAAACAATCAGAAAAAATTAAAACCAAGTTGAAACAAATATACTTCAAATGCACACATAAAATTAGCAATATCCCCTGATATATTCAAGTCTTCTACTCCAGGTCTCACGTCAAGCCTCAAGTCCTTGCAAGATACTTTCAAGTGAAGTCTCAACTCAAGTCTCAACCCTGGGAACCAACCTAAACAGAAAAAAGGTGGTGGTGGTGTGAGGGACGGAGTTTCAATAACAAAAAAGTCAAGAAGAAATGCACAAAGTTAGCAATAAATAAATAAATAATCATAGGCAAATTTAACAAGACTATATTTAAACAAAGCTGTGCTGTTAACCAATTTTATCAAGATTGCATTTTAGAAAAACTATTTTTCCACAAGGCTGGCCCCCAGCCTGCTACACTGAGGTCTCATAATGGTTCCATCTTCACTAAACACCCACTCAACTGGTGCTGAACTGACTAGAACCAGAAGCACACTCAGAGCAGCCTCACTTAGTAATGGTAACTCTTTGCAATGCTTTCTCCAGGTCTTTTACTCTACTGTATGAAGCGGGATGGTGTTGGTCATGCAAATGCTTGAAGGGATAGGTTTAGTTTCTGAGAGCTGTGACTGCTGAGGGGAGCAACATGCCATTGCAGAAATCAATTTGTATCTTGATGGCTGGCCCTGCCACTGGGAGGAAAGTTTAAGCACCAGGCAGGACTCGTCCCCAAGAGTGCAAGGTGTTTTTTCTTGGAGGGGAACAGCAAAAGTGTTAGACATGAGCCCTTTGCTCTGGGGTGAGTCATGCCTGCTGCTTCTAAGAAGAGCTTCAGAAGGAGCCTTCTGCTTTAGGTCCATTGCCTAATGCAGTTGCTGTTCCCCTCTAAGAAACATAGAGCCTCTACAGACGGGAGGCCGTGGGCTACCCCGAGAAGCTGTGGATTGGGACTGAGGCTGACCCATGTCTCGGCCCTGATTCACCCTTATGGCACTTTTGAAAAGGAGTGCTAAAATAGCTCTCCTTTCAGGGGAGCCAAAAGGGGCACCGGAAAAGGCACCAGGTAGCTCATTGCAATGCTTTCTCCACGCTTCTTCTAGCTCAGCGTGCCCGGACACTGAGCCTGAAAGACATCATTAGAGTGCTTGCCATGTGCAATGGTGAGTGCTTTGATGATGTCCTTGAGAAGGGGTTGAGGCGCCCAGCGTCTGGCTGCCCCTCCCCTTCTCTGGCTCCAAGATGGCGCTTTGCGCTGTCTGCATCCCCCCATACTCTGCACTCTGGAGGGAAATCTTGCCTGATGCTCCTAGTAAAAGGTTAGAAAGATCCTCTAATGGGGACAAGCTACCAAGCAGACCTCAGCCCTTACCTCAAGGCCATTACTTAACACATTTGCTGTTCCCCTCTGAGAAATGTGGCCCATACTCTGGGCTTGAGGCAGCAGTTTAAGTCCTCTCTCAACTGCTAACCACAAACCCTTCTTCCTTCCTTTCATCTCTCCTTCTTTTTCTAGTTTTCCTCCTTCTCCTCTCCTCTTCCTTCTTTTCCTTGCCACTCTCTTTCCATGCTCCTGGGTAAAATTACCAATGGAGCTATCAATCTTGGTCACTGTAACTTGAGATTAACTGAGAAAAAAAAAGTCTTAACCTGTTTTTTTCATTCATCCTAACTCTCTTACCACTGTAACCCATCCTTATGAAATTCTGCAGACTTCTTGATTAGGAACACCTCTGTCTTCTGTGACAGAGGTAATTTTCTTAACAGTTTCCAAAATCAAAATAAAACTTAATGAGAATAAAGGGAAGCAAATTGTTCAGTTCCCTCAAGTTATTGACAGTTCTATTTTTTAAAAAAATCAAGATGTAAAGATATATGTTTGTCTGTATATTGGCATGTCCAGTCAAGTACAGTGAGGCAGATTTCATATATTTCTGATAAGTAGAGGAAAGCGATTGTTGATTTCCAGTCAATGAGACACATGAAGATCTGGATTTCCCAAGAAAGATTTAGAATCAGACCTGTGTTGAATTAGATACCTTCTGGATCTCTGTATGCCAAACTAGGTTTTTTCCCCCCAAACTGCTGAATGTTATGGTCAGTCCATATCACTAATGCCTGCAGACTTACATATCTTATAGATGTCTTACCAAGAGTGTGTGTGTGTGGGGGGGGGGGTAGAATGAAATAGAAAGAAGAAAGCAAGAAAATTAAGGTATCAGGTACAGAAGTGCATCTCTGCTTTGCTCTTTCCAATGTTGCAATCATCTATATATGTATGAAAAAATATTCTTGCCCTTAAATGGGAATCAGCCCTCCATTTTGACATTACAGCTCCTTAACATGCACATGTTTAACTCAATGGGAAATTCCTGAAGTGTTTCTTCTCTCTAATGAATTTAAGCAATTATTCCTACCCTTTGAAAGAGGAAGCATTAAAAGAAGACCTAAGCAACAGGAACCTAGATCTGGCTTATGAATGAGAATCCCAAATATATATGATGAATTTCTCTGCTTTGCTTTCTTCACATAATAGGTGTACGATTAGAAAGGCATACTTTTTTTTTAGAGAGTAAGTAGTGAAAATCTGAAAATCCTGGCTAATCCATTTCAATGAGTCATTCACTGTCCTCAGAGGAAATGAAAATGCACATATAAAATAATAGTTCTTGCTGTAGAGCTCATATGTACCAAGAAAAATACATCCTACAGGAATTAGAGCCAGGTGTTAATTGAGTGTGAGTGTGAGTGTGTGCATGCTTCTGTTTCTTTGCCAGTGGCAATATATGAGTTCCTTTGGTTGTGGCAATTCTCTCCAGCATACCACAACTCTTTTAGTGACTACTGTGTTAATTATGCTTCGTAGTATTGACATAAGCAAACATGATCAGAATACTGAGATACTATGAAACAATGAATGAGGGGTAAAGTCACAAACAAAGGCCACACTGCACCCAGAATTATGAAAACCAGATGTTGGCAAACTCTAGTTCTCTAGCTGTTGTTGGATTGCAGTTTCCATCTATCTTTGCCAGAATACTCTATAGAATGGAAGAGGAGAATCAAACAACAGCTGGAAGATCACATATTGTCCACTCTGATATAGACCAGCAACAAGATAAGAATACGGTGTTCTTACAACTGATGCATAGTACAAGAGTTAGAAGGCAATGATGGGTAAAACAAGCACTAGTGAATATGTTCAAGCTTCATGTAAGAACCTACGGTACTTTCCTTCCTCCAAGTCTTTCTCCCTCCCAGAACTGGCCCTGAGAGAATAAGAAAAAGTGAGGGCTGTGCTTCTTTTTGCTGGAAGAGCATCCCAGACCTTGAATCCTGATTTTAAAAGAAAATCTTTTTCATTCTTGATGGGCCCCCTGCCCGCTCCAGTTTGAGTGAGGACAAAAAGGAGGAGGCTTGTCTATATGGATCTCTGTGACTGTCAAATTAATAATCTGTAAATTGCTCTTAGGACCTTTGTGGCTGAAGAGCTAGTATATATACTCTAAATAAATACATAAATTGCCTTCTATACATTATGGACAAAAGATCATTTCCAGATCAAATAAAATCCAAATGAGAAATAAAAAGTAACAAAAGCAAATGTGCCTTGAAGTCTTGCATTTTTAGGCATTCTTTTCCTGATTTAATGGTTTAAAAAGAGAGACAAAATTGCAAACATTAACAGTCTGTATACAATATACAGTTCTGCTGCTAACTCAAATCATAGTTGACCTAATTGGTTGGGGAGGGGAAGGTGTTGTCATCATCCATAGCAATTCCATCTCATTTACAAGAAAAACAATCTACCCAGACAACAGCTGAGCCAAAGAGACAGAATGAGGGTGATACTGGTATATCACACTATCCAGCAGTCTATCTGCCTATCTGAATTGGTATTTTAGGGGGTGCTACCAAACCCCAGGATGGTGGTTATAAGGCACTTAAACATCAACACCAAGGCTATCCTGATGGAACTGGCTTGGAACTTTATGGCTACCATAGCATCTAAGAGGCTGTCTTAGAACATTGTTAATCCAACACATGTTGCAGGATTATTACTATTATTATTATTATTATTATTATTATTATTATTATTATCCCGCCCCTCTGCGTAACACAACCAGGGTGGCTTACAACTCTAAAATATACATTCATATTCCACAATCCCATCCCCCTTAAAATACAATTAAATAATGTCAATTTAAAGCACATTTAAAATAATAACACAAATAAACAAATAACAATAGCTACAGTCAAATCAGGGGTGAGCAGGATGGCTGTCTTTTAATGGCTGGGATATCTATTCTGGAAAGGCCTGCCAGAAGAAATCCATCTTAACAGTCTTTTTTAAAGCTGTCTAAGGTGGTAATATGACAGATCTCATCTGGCAGGCTATTCCATAATCTGGGAGCAGTAGCCAAAAAGGTCCTCTGCGCGGTTGCAAACAGTCTAGTTTTTATAGGCTGCAACAAACTCTTGCCAGAGGACCTAAGTGCACGGGGTGGATTATATGGGAGGAGGTGGTCCTGAAGATAGGTTGGACCCAAGTGATAATCAACACCTTGTACTGGGCCTGGAAACTAATGGGCAGCCAGTGAAGTGATCTTAGGATTTGGTGTTATATGGTCTCTTCCCATTGTTCCTGAGATTGGCCTGGCTGCCATATTCTGTACTAGCTGAAGTTTCTGGCCCATGTACAAGGGTAGCTCCATGTAGACCACATTACAGAAATCAAGACAAGAGGTTACCAGCACATGCACCAGAGTTTCAAGGTCCCTAACTTCCAGGAAAGGGTGCAGCTGGCGTATCAACCGAAGCTGATAACAG
>CM034708.1:152410046-152433465 GCA_020142125.1 Phrynosoma platyrhinos | reverse complement strand
ACTTTATTATCTCTTTAACAACAAAACTGGCCCACGTGTGATAACATTCTAGGAGTGCCTTATGGGCCCTTTCCCCCATCCTTGGAGATACTCATGCTTCTTCCCCATCTTGGCAACTGCTCAAGTTTCCTCTTCTTACCCACCATAGTGCCTCAGTAGTCCCAGGCCCACAGAAGACATGTCAATTTCCTAATTAATGAAACAAAAGTAGAATGTCAGCTGATGAAAATATATTCTGAAAGCTCTTTGAAATCATCTGGCAGCCTTTTAAGCCATGAGGTTTGTTTGTTTGTTTGTTTGTTTAGAAAATATAGAATTTATTTTGCTTGCACTACTTAGAAAGTCCTGAAATCAGCTTCTTGGACTGGGATGCATGCTGCTTTCTTCTCATGTTTGTCATAATTCTTTTGCTCTTTTACCATTTATTGTTATGCTCCTTTTGCTACTCTTCCATATGATAATTTTATCATACAGCAGGAGTAGGGCAAAACTGTCAGGGATGTCTGCTATGAGAAGTATAAAAGGCCAAACTTTTAATTACTGCTTTCATTCTTTGAATACAGAATCATCTAAGGGGAAAGAAGAAGAACTCTCTCTGGATATGAATGCCACTTTAAGTTCATTATGAACCAATAGCATGTTAATAATAAGAAATGCCCAGCTTCCTAAACACTCTAGGGAGGCTCTCAGGACACTTTATAAGGACTGCTGTCAAATTAATGTCATTACATGCTGCTGCCACCATTGATTTATGGCAAAGTGGCCAGTATTCTCTGTGGACTCAGCATAGCAAAGGGCTAAGCAGTGATTTCCACATAGATGCCATCCTTCCCCCTAAACTCAGATGTGCATAGATACAGACATTCTTGAGTGCCTTCCTCTCTGGATATCTGGATGAGTCAAGATATATATGATTCGGAAGAAGATTGCCAGGTCTAGCTAATCCAATGCCATCTCTTCCTTTATATAAGTGTCAATGGCTTTTTACATGTCTAAATGGGCACCTCCTCCTAACCTTTGGACACCCAGTGGAGACAAATGGGCACATGTAATTTAATCAATGAACCAAGAACAGATTCAGTTTGGAAGCTACACAAACTAATGCTAAAATATAATGGCCTAAATACTATATCCACCATGACCAGAGTATACCCATTAAATCAGTTAGTTGTATGTTTCAAATTGTTGACTAACTATTCAACAATTGATTCAATTGGTCCACCTTAGTTGGGCCTAACCAAGAAGAATCCAGCCAATGTCTGTAAATGTATTTGGAATACTGTATTTTCTCCTTTTAAAAAATCATCTCAATCCATATGTGACAACTGTACATAGCAAAAAAGCTTCCGCTAACAATAATTTGCATAAGAAAATGGACACTTGGTAACAATTCCTTTAGAAAGGCCTTAGTAAGTATGTATTTTACATCCTGCCATTTTCTCATTACAGGACCCAAGGCATATAACAATACAAATTAAAACTAAATGTAGCTAACACCAATCCCTTATTGAATTAAAAGGTAAAAGTAAAGGTATTCCCCATTGACAAGGTTGTCAAGTTGTGTCCAACTGTAGGGGGTGGTGCTCATCTCTGTTACAAAGCCAAAGAGCCAGCATTGTCAAAGACTACTCTGTGATCATGTGGCCAGCATGATTGCACAGAACACTGTTTACCTTCCCAATTAAGTAGTACCTATCTACTTGCATTTGCATGCTTTCGAATTGCTTCGAACTGCCAACCTGCTGATCTTGTGGTCAACAGAGTCAGCATCATAACCACTTGAGCCACAGCATGAATTAGAGAACAATTAAAAAGCAATTAAACTGGCATATTCGAAGCAGACACTGGATTAAAAACAGTTTGAAAACATCTAAACACAGCACAAAAGGAAAATGGAGTACAACATCTTTCATTAAAAGATCATTCTGTGCAACCAAGTAATTAAAATCTATCTGAATAAAAGAACATTTACCTGCTGCTGGAAAAAGAGTTAGCCAGCCTAACTTCCCATGGTCTACAGCAGAGGTAGGCAACCTTTACTCTTTAAGGGCCGAGGGACTTCAGCTCCCAGAAGCCTCAGCCATGTTGGCCAATAGTCCCATGTTGGCCAATAGCTCCTGGGATTCTGGGAGCTGAAGTCCCTCGGCCCTTAAAGGGGAAAGGTTGCCTATCCCTGGTCTACAGTCTGGGAGTAGCCATTGAAAAGGTTCTCTCTTCTGTTGCTCACCAAACATGCCTGTGAGAGTGGTGGGTCCAAACAAAAAGCCACTCTTCAAAGATTTCAAGGAGAAATCTTGAAAACTCAGGCAGGCTCTCACAAAAAGATAAAAAAAATCTTTTTTTATTAATAGTTATGTACAATAGTAGCCCTGAAAATGCTGTCTGCATCAAATGCTTCCAGGATGTTCAGATTTCATTAGAACTATACTTTGGATCAGAGTTTGGAAAAGTTATTGCAATTAGAGTTCTCAGGGTCCCCCACTCTTCCACTTTTAAAAGAACATTTGGAGAAAGCCAAAAGCTTTTGCAGACATTGTGTGAGATGTAGGAACATCTCCCTCAAAACAACTTTCATACTACACAATTATAGTACTATGGTTCCACTTAAACTGCCATAGTTCTTTCCTGGAATTTGCTGTTTGGGGAAGAGAATTTAGTATTCGTAAACAATTCTAGTCCATCACCCAGTACAAGCCTCGTCATACCATGGAATAGAACCAAGTGGAATCATAGTGTCATAATTGTTTAAGGTTAAAGGATCCCTGTTTGGCATATAAGTGAGAAGACACAATCAACTTTGCAGCAAGATAGCTTATATCCACAAATCCAAGGATGAGGCATACAGTCTCCAGTCCTGGCACTAGGATTTTCATGCAAGTGTTTAGAAGAATCAATAATAATAATAATAATAATTTTAAAATAATAAAATTTATTATCAAAGATGGTTATATTATTATCAAAGATGGTGGCTTTTGGTTGTGCTCACTAGTTAAGTTGATTATGCTCTAAAGCAGGGGTAGGCAACCTTTAAGGGCTGAGGGACTTCAGCTCCCAGAAGCCTCAGCCATGTTGACCAATAGTCCCATGTTGGCCAATAGCTCCTGGGAGTCTGGGAGTTGAAGTCTCTTGGCCCTTAAAGGGGAAAGGTTGACTACCCCTGTTCTAAAGAAATCCTTTTGAGGTTCTCTCTTTTCTCTTTCTTTGAACTTATGCTGTCATGTACCAGACCTTAAATATGAAGACATAAAGACTTCCACAATAAGAAATGGTAGGATGAGGGTCTCAGATCTAGAGCATCATCGTACCACTGCTCAGTTGTGGATGGTTTCAGCATGCTGTTAATTCATCCACCATAGAAGTAACTTACCATTTTCAAATTGAAGCTATATGTTTAGTCATACACTGAAGGGGAAAAAATATTTAACCCAAGATGAACACAATCATGAACAAACCTTGCTTAGCTTATAGTAACTCATTATTTCCTGGCTTATATGAAAATAATGTGAGGTTGATGTGGGTGTGTTTAGAGAGAAATGCTTCTCCCAACCATGTATATTTTTTAAAAAAAGATAATAAGGCAATAAAAATGGAATGAAATAAAAATTGTGTTACAGGACATTTATTTTTAGAAACAGCATATAATTAAAGACAGTGAATACATTGCTTTTCTGAGTTCTGAATTGTAATAGCCAGAGCAATTAGAAAGAAGAGTCTCCCTGGTGCTGGTAGAACATTTTAAACAGTCTCTTGCTCAGCAAATCATATTAGCACAATCAATTCACCAGACCTTCCAAACAGGAAAATGATCTCCATCCTCAAATACTCGCCTTAGGATCCCAGTTAGCCTTTGTTTTACATATGTTAATAAATGTTAATGGAACAATTTTAATATAATTTCAATGTATGAACTGAGAACACACTTGTACAATCATTGTGTCCATGGGCAGTACTTGGAAAACTCTGCCTATTCCACCTGCCAATCATATGACTGAGTAGGCAGTCATATATACTGATTGCCACAAGATTAATATTTCCAACTGGTGAGTCAAAGAAAGGAACCACATATGCAAGTTCAACCCAGTGGTGTGCAAATGCTGATCACCCGATGAGAAAGTGCAAGGCAAGCTCTAGTTTGAGAGGAGGAAAATTTCTCAGTAAATTTCCCCACTGGGCCTCACAGCAGGTATACTTGAAGGCAGAGGCCATGTTCCAGCCAACACAAACAGCTGAGTGTGGGAGCCAGCTGCAATTTTTCACAGAATTTCAAAACAATTGTAATTCTGGTAGTCCTCAGACCCTATTGCTCAGCACTAATTGAACTGCTAGAAACAGTGATAGTTCTAGTGTTGGTGAATCCACTCTGAATTTCATTCTCAACTTTAAAGGAACTATTCAAGGTGCTTTTTCAAGAATGTTTGACAGGGGAGGGAGCCTAAATATAAATAAAGATAAGATGAAGGTGTAAAGATACACAACTGAACACTAAAGTTATAATCATCCAATCCATTGTATTCAACATCTGCATGTACAGATGTGAGAGATGGACAGTGAAAAAAGCTGATAGGGAAAAAAAAATCAATTCATTTGAGATGTTGAACGGGGGGGGAGTGCTGAGGATGCCATGGATGACTAAAAAACAAAACAAAAAATGGTTTCTAGAACAGATCAAGCCTGAACTCTCCCTGGAAGTCAAAATGACAAAACCAAGATCATCATACTTTGAGAAGGCATGTCTCACTAGAAAAAAACAAAAATGCTAGGGAAGGTGGAAGGCAGCAGAAAAAGAGGAAGACCACATGCCAGATGGATAGCTTCAATTAGGGAGGTCAAGGGCCTGAATTTACAGGGCCTAAGCAGAGCAATTGAGGACAGTGGATCTTAGATGTCTAATCCGCAGGACCACAATAAGTCAAGCCAACTCAAGGGCAATTAACAACAACAAAGATAAAGCTAAATAAGTGTTGTATACAGTGTGCCCAAACCAACCACAGGCTTACCATCCATGGTTTGAGCTTCCACACATGGCAAGCCCCATTTTTTTCCAATGGGCATATGTGCACATGGCAATATGAGTGGGCATGCATGCCCTTTGAAAAGAATGGGACTTAAGGTCCCGCTTTTTTGCTATCCTTGGGGGAGGGGGTCCAGAATGAAACTCCCAGTGGATAGCAAGGGACAACTGTAATAATGACAATCCTGACAGTTTAAGATCACTGGCTTAATACACACTTCCTCAAATGGACAAAAGAAAGAAAGACACTGGCCTGATCCTCCTCAGAGGTGCATTGGCTGATGACAGTGACAATTCCTACTAAACCCCAGGTAGAGGCAACATTTGTTGATTGGTTAAATAAAGGCTAGAAGGATATACAATAGAAGCTTTTTGAGCACCAGTTTTGCTCCCATCAAAGCTGGTCCACCTCTGTTGCTAGGCAATTGCTGATAACCAGAACTTCTACATGTGTTAAGATATTCCTTTTGTGATGAAGCTTGTTATCTAACACCCAACCCAACATTGGTGTAGAGATTAAACAGACATGCTAAAAAAGGGGCTGTAATACTTTGCTACATAATTCTAACAGAGGTGTAAGCTTGTTATAAGAGCATGCCTAGACTGATTTCAGGTCTATAAGCTGTGCCTATGAGGACAGCATATTTATCTATGCTATCTGTGTTGCTAGAATAAATTTTAGTATAAAGCTGTAACTTGTTCGCCAGTTGATTTCTTGATAGACT
This sequence comes from Phrynosoma platyrhinos, assembly GCA_020142125.1. Taxonomy (NCBI): domain Eukaryota; kingdom Metazoa; phylum Chordata; class Lepidosauria; order Squamata; family Phrynosomatidae; genus Phrynosoma; species Phrynosoma platyrhinos. Next base: position 152,427,729 of record CM034708.1, on the reverse strand, counting down.
AAGGCTTAAGAAGGACTGGGGTTTGCAACCTTGGGACGAACATGATAACTCCTAGAAAATCCAGACAGATTCAGACCAACAATTACAAGGCAAAGAACCTTTAATCTCCTACAAGATATAGGGATGAAGGAACCACAATTGTGTGAAGGTATCCAAGGTGATGGATTTGGAGTTTGGGTTCAGCATTCTGGATATCTTTTTAAAGTCCACACTAACACCCACAGTGGAGCCACCAGTCATTGCAGGACTAAGCAAGACAATGACAGAACTGTAAAAAAAAAATGTGAGAGGAAGTAGATGGAAAAAAGCTTTTCTCTTAGTGTTATAATACTAAAACTCAGAGTTATACATTGAAGTTAAATACAGTGAAGGATGTAGTTCTTCACATATTGCATTGTTAAATTGTGGAGTTCACTATTGCAATTTATCACAATGCTGCCAACTTGGATGTCTTTAAAAGAAGATTAAATTCACAGAGGTTAGAACCATGGATAGATAGATAGACAATGGGCCTTTGCAGACTGCCAGAAATAGTGCACATTAAATTGAGGCACTGCCCTGGCTCAGTGCTAGGGAATCATGGGAACTGTAATTTATTGTGGTACCAGAGCTCTCTGACAGAGAAGGCTCAATGTCTCAGGAAAAAATACAATTCCCATGACTCCCTAGCACTGAGCCAGGGCAGTGCCTCAATTTGATGTGCACTATTTCTGGCAGTCTGCAAAGGCCCGATATCATTTCCAGCATCAGCGCAATGACGAGCAATTGTATCATTTCCAAAGGCAGCATGTCTTTGCATATCAGTTGTTGGGTAATGCAAGATGCAGGATACATTTGAACTCATGTCTTACCAGTGGACTTGAGTAATGCAAGATGTGGGTACATTTGCACTCATGTCTTACTGGCTGACTTTCTGAAGATGAGTTATAGGCCACGATGTGAACAAAAAGTGAAGGTGAGAAATTGACATTGGTCTTATCTAGCATTGTTTTTTCTAATGTTTGTTTTGCATCAATACATTTTAAACAGTCTCATTGCTCATAGGAAGTGACAAGACATACATTTGGTCTCCCTGGATCTGAGTTTGAACTCTGTTGGTATTCATCTATCAGACAAACAAGCCTCTTCTTGGATCACCTGTTTCATTTACAGCAAATCTTCAAAGCAGCTGATTCTGGTATCTGACTTAGCTCTCCAGCTGAGCTTAAGCAATAAAAAGTTGATTCTGGATTTCAGCCCTGCCTAGCAGCCTGGGGGGGGGGATGTGGTGGGTGAAATGGGTTCATTTTCTCATCAAATGATGAGGCAAGCTTTGGTGAAAAGACATAAAAACAAAAGGTGCAAGATAAGCTAATAAATGTGCTACATAAGACACATAGTTTATGAGCAATTATCTTTTATTGGTATTACTCTGCACTGTGTATCACTGACAGTAAGTCAGGGAGTTAACCAAGGAGGTAGCCAGGGAGGCCAAACATTGAGATACCTGTGGCACTTTTCCCAATATTCCCGGTCATAGCACACACTTTGACTCCTAATACAGGGATATTTAGTGGTTTGAAGTGAACCTTCGTGGAACAGGAAGAGAAATGAACAAATTAATGTATGGGGCTAAATTGATAGAAAAGATTCACTGAATCAATGCAACTTGCATGGGGTGCTGACTTACCAATTTCCCATTATTCACGGTGCTGTTTGGGACAAACAACTTGATCTAGACCATTGAAAGAAATGCCACCTCTGAAATGGAATATATTTATATATTGTGGATATTGGCCAAGATCCTGTACCATCAGATAGAGTTATGCTTGTGGAGCTCCATCATCACAGCTACATCTCTACATCCTCTCCAAACCTACCGTATAAGCATGATACATCTGCCAGTGGAGGGTTTTCTGAAGTGCAGGGGAGGAGGGAAGTGAAGAAAGTACCAAGACACTTTGCAACAGTGAAGTATTTTGGGAATGTTACAGTTGTCACAAAGCACCTCACTGCTTGGAGAAGGCAGTGGGATTTTCTTTTGCTTGCTGCCCCATAGTTTCAGAAAACCCTCCATTGACAGACAGTGCCAGGCTTATAGGGTAGATTTTCAGGAATACTTTCAGTTACAGAGGTAAGGAAAGGATGATCTCTGGGATCATGAGCCTAACTCTTTTCCTGCCCCACACTCTCTTCAACTGTAATTTAATTAATAAGCAAGCATGTCCATGAAATGCCACCACACATTTTACCAATTATCAAACAAACTCCACACTTGCTCTTTTTTTTACTGGAGTAGAAGCTTGTTTGAGGAGACAATCTGCTTTTTAAGCTGAATAGCAACCTACTGATTTAGAAGTAAAAACTTGTAGGGGGGGAAAGAACAAGCAAAATAATTCTGTTGTTGTGCAAGGCTTCCTTCTGCATCCGTGCTCTTTTTTTCTGATCCTAGGCCATATTAAAAAATACAGTCAATGAAATATTAGTGTTATACAGTGCAATCATAGTATATATCCTCTAGTTTGACTAGAGGATAGCCATAGAATCAGTTGGATTTACCTGTGTCTTGACTGAATGAGTCTAATCTAATTAGTGCAAATAAACAAAGCTCCTCTTTGTGTCTTCCACAAACATCACTTTTTGGACATAGCTCCTATGAGAGTTATAGTCTAGAATATTAATTTTTCCAAGCTCTTGGTGTCTGACCAGAAGTAAGAGCTCCTAGCTTCACTGGGCCTTGCTCGATGTAAACATGTATAGGATCACAGCCTTAGACTTTTAGTATAATGTCTGTACCAGAGTGTTATGAGTCCTTCTGAACTCTAAAGTTAGAGATTTCAGTACATTACCTAGTAGGCTGGTAGGTGCAAGATCACCTCTCTCTCTATCTAAAACAACAAAGAGTCTTGTGATACCTTAAAGATAGAGATTGGAATCCTTTCACTATCCTATCACAACTGGAGATTCTGTTATTAATTCCATGTTTTCTAGCTTTCTATATAGAAGCATCCAGTACCTCCTAGTGTTCATGCACAACTCCATCTCCATGACCTAAATGCCAAGTATTGTACACTGAGTGCATTAGGTAGTTCCCAGCCAGATGCTGACACTCCTCCTGTACCACTAATGGGCTAGCTGCATACAGGACGTCTCTACAATGCCACTTAGGTATGCTGGTGGCACTTTCAGTTATGCCAGCTTTCAACAGGATCTTGGCCAAGACTGATTATGGCTTAAGCTTTCATGGTCTGATGAATCCATTTCATCAGATGTGTGGAATATTAACCTAAGTTGGCAGGTATGTATGTGCATGGATGTCAAGAAAGAGGGGGGAAATGCTAGCTGTAAGATCAGAGGGGAAAGAAATTCAAGAATATACTTGCATCAAGGCTTACATCCATATCAGATAAATTCAGTGACTATTGGTAAAAATATAAAACTAAAAAAAACTATCATGATCCATGCTTGATCTATGATTTAGTTGTTTGTTTATGACAATGGAGCATTCACATGATTCTAATGCCATTGGTGCATGCCAATAAATTTGAGTGGAGGTGGTGGAAGTTAGCTCTTTCAAAAGGTATCAAGATCTTCCCATCTGTTCTAATCCTCACCCTGCACTGAGCTAGGTAGTCCTGCTTGTGTGGTCAGGGTCAACCAAGTTCAACACTTGTTACAAAAGTTCATTGTCAGCTTCTTGTTTTCACAGCTGGCAGTGGTTTACTCCCACTTTTGGTTGAGCTTTGTACTTTCTGCTGATCAGTTGCAAGACTTGGAGCACAGCTTTCATTCAAGACACGGAGAACTTGCACACTTATTTGCATATGCTGACTCATGTAAGCACCCACAACAACAATGTTGTAATGTTGCCGGCATTCATAAGAAAGGGCTTCATATTTTGAGATGGATTCTTCCTTCCTTGTACTTTTTAATGCATTATCCCTATAGCAATACATAACAAATGGTACTTTTCTTCATATTAGATTGGTCTGAGATGCTCGGGATTTCTCTTTTTCTTTCTTAGAGCATTTAGCTTGGTTCATTTGCTTGAGTCATCTGGGAGGAAAACAAATGTAATATGAAAACAGAGCTTATACTGTGACTGCAATCTTGGATTCTTTCTAGCTATATCTGAAATGACAGAATATAAGCCAAGTGATCAAATACATCAGATTTCAACACTCTTCAAGTCGATAGCCTGATAAACATTGCTGTATTATCTATTCATTTATCATCTTGTTAGATGCTACTCTTTTTGAGGATATCTTTTAATAAATTTCAAAAGAGAAAGGTAGAATTAATTTTTTCAGTCTTCATAATTTCCAACTAATCAGGAATGGAGACAGATTGGATTGCAAGAGAGGAGTCCTTGTTGAAATACAAATGGACTTTAAATTTCCTGGACTTTGAAAATCTCCCAATTGCCACATGGCCAGAAGGAGGAGGAGCCAGTCTGCAAGAGATGCCCTCCTCATACCATCTTAACTAAGGATAGAAACAACAAAATGCAGGCATCTTACTAACATCTCCAATTTTCCTCCTGTTTGGTTTGTAACATCTTGCCTGATGATGAAGCCAGTGGAGCCTTGAAAGCTTGCAACAAGTATAGTGTGCTTTTCAGTTGGCCAATAAAGGTATCACTATTTGATGGATTTTTGTCCAGCTAATCAGATACACCTTCTGACTGAACTTTGGAGACCTCTCTCTATATGTATCCAGAGCTCGGTCACTTTAGAAGACCAATTCATTGCTCCCTTTTCCTTGATTTTCAGAATTAAGGGCCTTTGCAGACTGCCAGAAATAGTGCACATTAAATTGAGGCACTGCCCTGGCTCAGTGCTAGAGAATCATGTAATTTATTGTGGCACCAGAGCTCTCTGACAGAGAAGGCTCAATGTCTCAGAAAAAAATACAGTTCCCATGACTCCCTAGCACTGAGCCAGGGCAGTGCCTCAATTTAATGTGCACTATTTCTGGCAGTCTGCAAAGGCCCTAAGTTTTTGTGGTTACAGATTATTCCTTATCAAAATTAGTAATTTATTACGTTATCTATTGTAATGTTTTCAAGTTACTTTTCAGTTTATTGTCTCTCTCTCTCTCTCTCTCTCTCTTTCACACACACACACACACACACACGTGTGTGATCCCAAACCTGCCAAAATGACTCCAAACCTAACATTTTAGGTCAGGGGTAGGCAACCTTTCCCCTTTAAGGGCCGAGGGACTTCAGCTCCCAGAAGCCTCAGCCACGTTGGCCAATAGTCCCATGTTGGCCAATAGCTCCTGGGATTCTGGGAGCTGAAGTCCCTCGGCCCTTAAAGGGTAAAGGGTGCCTACCCCTGTTTTAGGTGTTTACACTACAAAACACCACATTATCAGTCATTGACTAATGTAGTGATGTGTGGAATCTCAGTTGCTATGCACCCAGACTGATGGTACAAGGGTGCATCTCCATGACCAGTTAGGGAGGTATTCTTATCAGGAGCCAAATAGATCTGACTGCAATTGGGCAGCTGGATGATAGAGTACAGTGATTTGAGTGCTGGGCTAGGACTGTAAAAGACTATGGTTCAAATCCCCACTCAACCATGGAAATCCATTTGGTGACCTTGAGCAAGTCACACTTTCCCCACCTCAGAGAAAGGAAATCAAGCAAAGCAAATCTTGACAGGAAGACCTGTGATCAGTTCATCTTATGGGCACCATAAGTTGGGAAAACAACTTGAAGACACACACCAACAAAACACACTTCCAGACCTCCAGTGTCACACTGTGTATGTTTCCAAGAAGTAGCCATTGTTCCTCTTTCCCTTCTGCCCAACTGACTATCTGTGGGGTTATTCCCCAGAGTGGCATGAAGCTACATTTCTATTACCCAAAATGCCAGGGTCCTGATATAGCACCCACAATAAATATTTAATAGAAGAAATTACAGCAGCTGAGAAGGTTTGGGCAACTCAAAGCAGAGATTGAGCCTATATATACACATATATACACAACACTTCCAAAAAACAGAAAACCAGAATGCAAGGACCAAATGTAGTTTTATTTGTAAAAGGGAATCACTATTCACACAAAAGCATGCTCACACACACTCCCAAGAACTAACAATATACAAGGTGGTAGCAAACAGTGACTTTAGGGATTGCAGAGGATAATACTGCACAGATTCCAGAAGCAGGGTTCAAGTTGGGGGACACTGTGAAGTTAAATGGCTCAGCAGATGCCAGCAATGCTGAGTCAAGCAAAATACTGACAAAATACTGTCTGAATCACCGGTCCATATTGAGGGTGCATGTACGGGCATATTTATAGGGAAAACATATCTCAGGGAAGATTTGGGGATTAAAATAAAGTTTCCAGGAGAGAAGAATGAGAAGGGAACTTGTAAATTGCTGGACAATAAGTGCAAATGTCTCTGGACAATGGGATAATTCCTCCTCAGGGAAGTGTATTTGGGTTTCTACTCATTTGTAAGCACAAAGTTTATCACTCACTATCACACCTACCAATGAAGGGATTATGCAGATTCTGATCTTAATTGATCTATCCTGGCCATGTGTTTTTGAGCTTCTCCCATGCTGAGCCTGTTGGATTTCCTTATATGGTCACAGATGTCCTTATATGGCATGGCTAATTTCCTGCACTGGTGTCCCCTTTTGGCTACATGCCCAAAACATCCCTTTTGATTTCAACTTGATATTGAAAAAGAGGAGGGGTGTAGAGGGCCAGACCTTGGGGTAACATTTCACCAGTGGTGTGTGTTGGGCAAGGAAATAGGAATACCATTCACAGTGCCCATCAAAGTACATATACGCAAAGTAATACCAGCACATATCATCAATTGGATCCTGGCTCTTATGGGCTTTTTAACCACAGTAACAACTTTGGTAATACCACTGCCCCCCAAAAAGAAATATGTTACATGAAACATTATTACTTCAAAGTTCTTCATCCAAGCATGAAATATGAGAAACAGATGGCAAAACCATTTCTAGAGTAGCCTATTAACTCTATAAATGCTAGCTACTTAAACTACAATTGCACTTTCAAAATGTGTTTCCAAAGTTCTGCCTCCATCTTTGCTATGAACATTTATTGCTTCCTGGTTGTAATTCTAGCTGAGATCCTCATGTTTTTCTCTCTGTGTTTACTTATATTACCAGTCCTTTTCATAACTCTTCCCTAGTCTGGTTTATAAACCTCTTTGATCTTTTCCTTCATCAGAAAAGACATTCAATAAAACTGAACCCTATGGCAACTTATGAACAAGTGCCTACAATTTAATATTTCACCACTGTCTTTAGTTTGAGATCCTTAAGGTAGTTTTAAACACAGTCTTATTAAAACACATTACAACAGAAGTAGACCAGCATGTATCTATACAGGAATTTCTACTGATAGTCTTAAATATTTGAATTTTTATTATTATTAATTATAATCATTATCATCTGCTTCTTCATTGTCAGAATGTCTATACTGTCTAATTAAGAAAAACACTGTGTATGTCTTTTAAAAAAAAGTATTGCAGTTTGGTATTTTCTCTTCCTTTGGCAAAGCCCCCACACACACACACACACACTGTTTCACTATTAAAGACTTCCCATAGCTGAATGCAGACAGAGGGCACCAGCCACTGAGACCTTCAAAGGACCTTAGCAGATGGAGGCATAGTTAGACAGATTTTTGAACACCCTTAGTATTCTCTGCCATCTAATGAATGGACACGGAGAGAGCCATTGAGACTTGGGTGTGGTGAGGTGGAAGCCAAAGCATAGTTCCTCCTGTGGAATGTTTACACTACTCTTGGTGCTAATATTGGATCTTGACCATTAACTGAATGATTTAAAATCAGGATGCAAAGGTTCTTATAGTACCTTTGAGACAAACTGAATGGAAGAAGTTGGAGTCAGACATTCAATAAGTGGGATATTTTTGAATTTTCTCAATCTGAGATCTTTGGATATAGGACAGGAAATAAATATTATAAATAAATAAATAAATAAATAAATAAATAAATAAATGCTTTTCTAATTTTCTCTGCCATTAGGCAGACAGACTATTTGGGCTATTTGCCTGAAGTAATATCATATCTTAATTCAGGCCCTCTCCCCCAATATATGGCCTTTATAAAACTCTTTTCATTATTATGGTAACAAATTACTAGGTTCTGTTGACCCATTTAATCATTGCTGAATGGTAATTCAATATTTTTATAAATCCTATTGATTCAATATGTCTACTGTACATTGGATTACCAATTGGATTAGATTTATATATGTAGTGCAACTTAAAAGTTCTTCCATAATATCTCATTTCTAAATATCAGAATTTATCCCTGCAACTGCTATGTTACAATAATGTTTTTCAGGATGAAACAGTCACCACTTCCTATCATGAACATTCCTTTGTTGGAAGGCCATTTGAACATGGAACAACTAACGATGTGAAGTATGTAGACCCTTGAAAGATAGTTTACTGTTAAGTCCTTATCCTGACATTTTGTAAGGTAAGTCTATAGTTAATGCAATGAGCATAGTTGTTTTCCCAGAAACTATACCGACCATCAATCACGCATCTGGTTTACATGTTCCCATGTGACTGAATGTAGCATTTTATGCCAAAAATAGTTCACATTTTGTAAAGCTTTTAATAACATTGTTGTGTTTATAAAGTTCTGACAATTTCTAAACTAACTCTGTGATTGATTGTGCTTATTTTTGTCTGGGAGTCTTATAACATTGCTTATGTTTGCAAATCAAGAACATTTTGGTGCAGAAAGATGGCACCTCTGATACTGGGATACTATGTTGTGAGAAGTACAACTTATAGGAGAAAGCCAATAGAGGATGATATGAAGCTGCTATATAATGCTATTTTATTTTGAACCTTCTCTTCCTTTTCTGTGCCAAGATTCAATCTTCAATATAAATTCAAAACATATAATTAACACCAGGGGCAACAAATAGTGTCACTGAGAGAACATAATGTGTACAATATTTGTATTAAATTTACCACACAAGATTTTTGGCTCACCAAACTACGGGGGGTTGCAGACTGCCAGAAATAGTGCAAATTGAGTCCACTTTTAGGGTTAGGGTTAGTGCTAGGGAATCATGGGGATTGTTTTTTTTTTCTGGGACATTGAGCCTTCTCTGTCAGAGAGCTCTGGTGCCACAATAAACTACAGTCCTCATGATTCCCTAACTCTAACCCTTACCCTAAAATTGGACTCAATTTGCACTATTTCTGGCAGTCTGCAACCCCCCTACATTAACTAAACATGGGGTTGATTATGATATTCTTTTGTTCACATTTTCTTTTGTTTGTTTTTTACAAGCTTTTCAACAAGTATATGATATGCTACTTGATAAAGTATAGCATTTAATTAAAGTTGGCTTTCAGATTCTTGGTATAAATGCCTATATAGAACATTAACAAACAGTATCAGTGTTATGACTTGTGCAGACAGCTGTATCCAAGAAAATAAAAAAATCATGTTTTCCATTTACTTCAGTGTTTTTCTACTGCTAGATATCAGCTCATAGTGTACTTTTACTCACCAGATCAACCAAACTCCCTTGGGCAGTATTTAACAACAACAACAACTGGAAATTAGAAAAGCATTAGTGAATAAATCAAAGCACTGGTGAAACACTCTTCCTTAAATGAAATTTAACCATGTTCACCATAATAAAGAAAGGTTAAAAGTGGCACAGAAAATGCATTCATATTCAAAAATGCAAATTGAATTAATGACTTATACTCCAATTGTACTGGATGCATTTCACTCTAGATTCATTACTTAGCACTCTGTTTTGATTAGTCTTGTAGAGTACTGTCAATTAAAGATGACATATAGTCCTAGATTTAAATTGCAGCTAATGTTAGGGATGACCCATCCATCTCCAAAGCAACTTATCCATCTAGCAGTTGACAAGAAACTTTTAAAGAATTATATAATGAGATTGCAAGATACTCATAATAGGATGAAAGTCATCTGCCTGATACAGTAATTAAATGCTGTCTTAATTGTGAAAGCTATAGTTACACCAGCTGCAACAATAACTATTTATGTTATTTATTTCTAACTATTTATGTTTGCATGCTATGTCTGAGCGGTAGAAACATTCAGATTTCTTTGAAACTCTTTTTAATAACAGATACTAAAAGAACTGAGCCAACATCAGAATTGCATTGGTACCAATATTAATACACTTCATTCACAAAGACTGATTTCTGAGACCACATTCCAAGCTATTAACATAAATACTGATGTTCTGGAAATGCCAACAGAATTGTGCATCTTGAGCCAGAGGATAAAATGGTGTCACCCTCCATTCCAAATTAGACTGGCAATTACATGCTGAATATTGAAAATGGTTGCTTTTTAAGAGTGGACTTTTAATAATGCTTTCTATTGCTTTTTGTATTCTTTCAATGAATGTGTATTTAATCATTTTTAAGTACAGTTTGATTACATTTTGATAATATCTTTATGATTGCTTTATTTGTATTGGGGGGTATTCATGCCTGTTTTAATCATGCAAGTCTCTTGAATCCCACTTCCGGGGGAAAGATAGAATATTAAATATTTCTACTCTGGGCTAAGATGATTGCCTCAATCTGCCTAATGTCAGGGCTGGCCCTGGTTTTCCCCCTGATAAACTGGCCCAGAGCCAGTGTGCACACCTCAATGGATGTAGGCTGGCTGTAGATGTAGGAGGATTCATGGCAGCACATAAATAACATTAACCCTTCTGGATCAGAGCAAAATTCTTTCCAATCCAAGGATCAATTCAGATGGTGAAAATAATCCAGGATGGATCCAGGGTGAATCTTTGTTGTTCCCATGTATTTCAAATGCATCCAATTAAGGTTTTTTTTGGGGGGGGGGGCTATACAAAAAAGCCACTTAGAATCATATAGCTGGGTTAATCACTTAACCTGGTATAATCAATATTGGGTGTTTTCCCAAGTTTTTAAAAAAGATTTGCATCATTGGCAGTGTGAATGATTGATGCAAATAGACCCAGGATAAACTGGGATAAAGCTCTGCATGCCTTTAACATGTTTCAAATACATTTGCATTGTCAACTCAATCTTTAATCAAGTACTGGCATGTGGGGGCAACTCCCAGAGATGCACATAGATATGGTTTCACAGTGGAAACTCATAGACTTAAGGGCCTCAGCAGACGCTGCAAAGTGCCATTTTCGAGGCCAAGAAGGGGAGGGGCAGCCTCACTCTGGGTGCCCCAAGCCCTTCCTGAAAACGTCATTGGAGCGGCTGGCCCTCCGCATGGCCAGCGCTCTGACGACGCACTTCCGCTGCAGCGTCCGCACACGCTGCAGCGGAAGAGGTGCCGAAGGTGTGCCGGAAGCCTTTTGCGGCACACCTTTGGCATCTTGCGGAAGGAGTGCTATTTTAGCAGTCCTTCCTGGGCTTGGGATGCTGCGCCTTGGGGCCAAGGAGCATGGATACCTCAGCCCCAATCCGCAGCTTCCCGGGGCGGCCCCGTGCTGCCCATCTGCTTTCCCCCTAAAGTCTATTTCCTCAGATGCATTTGAGGAAATAGACTTAAGTCTACAAAAGCTCATGCTACCAACTTCTTTCTTTCAATTAGGGGCTGCACAGCCCCTCAGGGGCAGCATCCCACTGCCCCTTTCCATGTTGGATTGGGGTGATGGCAACCATATGCCAATCTGGCACTTTGCTGCTCTAAAAAGAGCTGGCAAATGCTGCTCCTTTTTAGAGCAGCAAAAAGCTGCCTTTGCTGCTGTAGCAGCAGCTTTTCCGTGCTCCTTTGGCACAGCGTGTATGAATGCTGCACCAAAGGAGTGCCCTGATGCCTCCCGCCATCTGATTGTGTGGCTGGCATGACGGCGGCATCAGGCTGGAGTCGGGGCAGACGGCATACAGTCACCACAGCCTGGCTCTACTCTCCAGGCTGTTCCTTTTGGCTGGTCTGTATAGCCCCTTAGTCTCAAAAGTGCTACAAGATGTCTCTACATACTGATTTTACAGACCTAACACAGATATATCTTGTAATGCTTCACAGAAGTAAGCCATATTAACATCTGATATGGTATGTCTTATACACCTCAGAAAGCCCAACAAATGAATGCAAGACTTTACCATAGAAAAACAATATTAGTAGAGTAACATAATATTTGCTCATCTGTCCCAATGCAATATTCCTTGGCTCATCAGCAATCATCTGCAAAAATGGTGGAAAAGACTGTTCCTTTTCCCCACCCCACCCTGGCCGTCTGCCACTCTGCAGAATTAATGCAGTTTGACATCACTTCAATTATCATGGTTCCATCCTATGGAATCCTGAGATTTGTTGTTTATTTTGGAAGCAGAACTCTCTGACAGAAGAGGCTAAATATTTCACAAAACTACAAATCCCAGAATTCCATAGCATTAGACCATGGGAGTTAATGTGGTTTCAAACTGCATTAATTCTGCAGTGTTGTGGTAGATTCTGTCTCCCACTGCTTCACTCTCTTGCATACACAGACACCCACACAGTGGTAGTATGGTAAATGACAACATTCTAGCACGAAGTCAACTTATTCTCACATCAGTTTTACATCATTTTGGTACAAAACAGATCCCACAGAAATACGGCAGAGGCAAATATGACTGCCAATTATGTTTGTCCATGATATCATAATAAGAACAGTTCACTTACTAAAAATGAACATCTAATAGCTACCATCCCATATTTTATCTACCCAAGTATCAAAAGATCAAGTACAGCACACCTGCATCATACACAGGCTTGCCATGCATGGACTCAAGGTCATGTGGATGGCGAGCCTCAACCCTCTTAATGGCGCATATGGGCAGCATGACACGCAGAAGCACACCACTATTGAAATCAACGAGGCTTGAGGTACCGCTATATTTCCCTTATGTGGGGGGGGGGGCAGAATGGATCCCCCACGTAAAACAAAGGTCCACTGTACTAACTCTAAGTCATGAATCTGTAGGGAGTTCACTTTGACCTTTTAGGTGGTTAAAGTCATTAACTGATGACTTATTACAGCAGCTGAGGCATTCAGGAATCAGCCAGAATTGTACAGCCTGCCACATCTTAATGCTTAATTAGTTTTTGGCATGCACACATTGAGAAACAATCCCCCCCCATGCACCTCAAACAAATTAGAGGGGAAGGAAATGATGGCAATCTATTATGCAGTCTATTTCTCCACATCTATACTGAGAATAATTTTATGCTTTATATGTTATTATCAGTACAGTTCCCAGCTGCTTAGTGAAAACCATGAAAAAAGCCATTATTTCTTCAATTTCAAATGGGCATTTTTATGAGAGAGAGAAAATACTATTGCCAGTCTCCCCAAGAAATGCTGGGACTTGCTTTATGTCTGCATGCTTCTCTGATAAAACTTCCAGTTGGCTAAATGAGAGCAGCTGTGGGCTCTTTCTCTCTCTCTGTCTCTCTCACACACACACACACACACACTTGAAAATAATGATTAGGCAGTTAAGCCATGTCACTTGGGTGTAGAATTCAAGAACAAAAGTGACAGAAAGTAGTCAACATTGAGAAAAAATATTTTGTTTCTTCATTTAAACATACTCCAGCATGGCCAGGGACCATTGTGGCTATTGAGTTTGGGAACTGGAATCCCAAACAGCAACTTTTCTAACTTCTGAACAAATCATAGAATGGAATCATTTTTGTTATTTTATTCCTCCCTTCTAGGACTTCTAACCCCAAATATCTTTTTATTATGAGGAATGAGCAACTGGGCAGGGCCCACTCTACCATTGGGCAGAATGAAGCAGCCATCTCAAATAGCAACTTTGGGGTGTCATGGAAGAACAGCAAATTTTGGATTATCCATAGCTGGTGATGGTTGAATTGCTTGTGAGATGTCTTGTCTCTGTTTGCATGACCCAAGGTTTATGAACATGTCGTCTTCTAGATGTTGTTGGACTGTGATTCAATCAGCCTAGCCAAAATAAGCAATATTGAGAACTGTTTTCCAACAGCATCTAGAGTTCTACATTTTTCCTTCCTCAGCATGGCCCATCTCTTCTATGATAAAGAAAACCCAGCCTATTGAGAGAAGTTTACCTTCAAAATCCTAGTGTCAGCAGGATTATCTTCTATTACATGATAAACTTTGCTCCATCTGTTCTTGAATGGATCTGAACTATCTGGACAGTACACCCTTTAAGTACACAGCCATCCTACTCCATACTTTGCTCAACTGTCATTTTTCTCTCCTTTTTACTTTTAAACCTCTACACCTAGTGCAATAATAAGAATCTGTTGACTCCCAACTGTTGCACATTAGCAGCAACAAAAAGGCTCTTCTTCCTCCAAATTAGACTACGCAAATGAAAAATTTTTTGGGGGGGAGGATAGATTTTTGTCTGGAAAGACTGCAAACAGTCAAATAAAATATCAGATAATCCATAATGCTCCATGAGTGGCTTTTTAATAATCTGGTTTGGCATTCTGAACTAGAAGCTAAGAGATTCTGTAAGCGTAAGCCTATCAAAGTTTTGCCTTTCTGCAATTGCTTTTCCTCTTCTACTAGGCCATGGAGGAAATAGATGTCCAATTATTGCAGATTCCCAATCTGTGCTCTCTATGGGCCCTGTATACCTGGGATAGTAATAGGACATCCTTTGAACAGAGAAAATAAAAGGTATTCATAAAAAGACAGTATTAGGATCATATTGAAATGTCAACAGACTTTGAAATGTACAGGGTAATTACTATGCTTGCTGGCTTCTATGATATTATCTAGGTCATGTTCTTTTACTAGTTCACTCCAACACATTTTGTTTTATGGCTGGTCTTTGCACATTGTTAGGAAAGCTTGATTCAAGCTATAAACCATCTTCTCAAATAGCTGTGGGAATAAGCTGCATTCTAGACATCCTATAATAAATAGAGAAAATTTTAATAAGATCCAGCCCATCTACATTTTTTAAAAATTGTGTGATTTAACCTTGCAATCCTCAGTAAACACACAAGGCCCTGTTCGATACATTGTCTTGTGTTTATGTTTCACAATGGAAAACATACATGTCACTTTCTGACGGGGACTGAGTGACTAGTTATAGTATATTAATGACTTTAATAAGTTTTAAAACAATCCCACGTTTTACTTGCCGGGCCCTTTGTTCATTGTTAGCTTGCTAATAAAATACAGTCTTTCAGTTGCACTTTTAAATCAATTTGTTTTTTCAAGATGTGAAAAGCCTTTAAGGCTTGAAGCAGAGTTACTCATGGAAATAAAATATGTATGGCCCTTTGTTCATAAAGAGTTCAGCAGAAAACAGCATATTACCTAAGCAAAATTAAAGCCCAGATGGCCAGTGATTATTATTTTAAGCAAATCTAAGTTCTCTCCATAGTGGTTTTGAATGAATATTTTTAAACATTTTTAGGTATCATGTGACAAAACATGGGTGATTCACACCCCCATCCCCTCCCCATGTGAAAATATCTTCAGAAATGTTTGTGATGCCTACTGTCTACTCCTGCTTTCAACAGCATCTTTGCCTGCTTGTCTCCAGCTTTGTGTTCTTCACACAAGGCCTTCTCATTTTTCTACTGTCATTCTACTATTTCAAAGTACTTGGAACTGGCATGCATAGCAATGCTACAATCTAAAAAACCTTATGAATATTGCCTGAAGTATTCTTCATAAATCAAAATGTAACAAAATAGCTTGGTTTGGCCTCTCCTAGCTGAGTTCTTTTTCTACTAGTTAGCTAAATAAACTATTGTAACAATTGGTGAGTGGATGTAAGAGGGGGAAAGAAAGAATATTTTTATTCATTTGAAAGCAATTGAGGAACATCTCCTCAAATACTTTCAAGAAGACCATTCATTCTGGGTAAGAAGACAACTGCAGTTATTTTATATATTGTTGTTGTAATTGTTGTGTGCTTTCAAGTCATTTCTGAATTACAGCAACTCTTAAAGTGAACCTATCATAGGGTTTTGTTGGCAAGATTTATCTTTGGTTTATCTTTGCTTTCCACTGATGCTAAGAAAGTGTGACTTTCCCAAAGTCTCCCAGTGGGTTTCCATGGCTGAGCAGGGATTCAAACCATGGTCCTCAGAGTAATAGTCCAATATTCAAACCACTATACCATACTGGCCCAAGGTGAAAACAACCCTATTAGTATTCTGGCCTATAACCAATTGCTGTTTCAAACTACCATTCAGTTGCTGAATAGTATGTCAATACTTATATAAATGCCATTGACTCAATGTCTCTACTCTAGCTACGACTAGCAATTGAATTCAAACTTCTTACATTTAATAGTAGTATGTGAACCTTTGGACATCTCTTTGTATGATTGTGGGACTTTTAAAAGGTTAGCAAAGGCAAAAAATATGATAGTAAATTACAATTCTAGATCTAGGTTCTAAATTTGACATGGTAATTCCTGGGAAATTCTAAAGCTTGCAAAGGCTGGCAAGCTCTTTGTAGTTCAACAGAGAGTTACAAATATGTTAAGAAAGCTCTTAGAGCTTTCCCTCCCTTGTTTTATTTTGGTTTTTTGCTTGTTTATTCTTTGAGAGTGTAAAATTAACTTGCCATGTTGATTGCATCAGATTGGCTTGGCATTTCATTTTTTATTAATCCAAGTTTTTGACATCAATTAGTGCCCATACAGCACTAAATAAATATTTCCAAAGAGGATTTTTAAAATATAGCAAACTGGCAGACAAACCCAAAGACATTTCCAAGTCTTAGGGAAACAACATTGTTCTGCTTCAGAAAATGTCTGATCAAGATCCGAAAAGCCGCTGAACCCAACTTGCATCAGCAAAGGCTTTTATTATAGGTCAGTTGTGGTTATGGAGAATGTATGTCCTTCCAGATGTTGAATTGCAGCTCCTTTCAGCTGTAGCCAACATAACTAGTGGTAAGGGATTAGAAGAGTTACAAAGCAACATCTGGAGACCCATTCTTGTTACAGGCCTTTCTAGATGTGCCTGTAATGTATGTTTTCATTTTTCTTTAATCCATAGTGAAACAGAGACAAAAACAGGGGGGATGTCTTCCCAAATGCCTCAGTATTCAGTGCAATATTGTTATTAGTGATGAACACAAAAGAGGCAGTGTGGTTTAGCTGCTTGAGGGTTAGAATAGGACTGTGGGAGACGCCACAGCCATGGAAACTCATTGGATGACCTTGGGCATGTGACAGTCAGTTAGCCTTAGAGGAAGGCACGTTAGGGTTCCAGAGGGCCAGGATTCAAATCTCCACTCAGCCATGGAAACTCACTGGATGACCTTGGGTAAATCACATTTTCGCAGCATTAGAAGAAGGCAAGGATTTTGAAGTTAACATTCTCTTAAGGCCTAAGCAGACTGCCAGAAATAGTGCACATTAAATTGAGGCACTGCCCTGGCTCAGTACTATGGAATCATGAGAATTGTATTTTTTTCTGAGACATTGAGCCTTCTCTGTCAGAGACCTCTGGTGCCACAATAAATTACAGTTCCCATGATTCCCTAGCACTGAGCCAGGGCAGTGCCTCAATTTAATGTGCACTATTTCTGGCAGTCTGCTTAGGCCCTGAATGTGCTGGGTTAACTTTATCATGAAAGAGATGGGCCATGCTGAGGAAAGAGAATATGTGGAACTCTAGATGCTGTTGGAAAGCAGTTCTCAGCATTGTGGTATGAAG
>CM034708.1:152394078-152409946 GCA_020142125.1 Phrynosoma platyrhinos | reverse complement strand
CACCCCTTAAAACTAAATTAAACTATTGTGGAATTAAAATCAAATTAGCCATAAAATACAATACAAAACTAATTGGCAAACATGTTGTGGCAGCCAGAGAAGTAAGAGCAGCAGATTAGCTCCATATGGCCGGGCAGTTATTCCAGGAAGGCCTGCCAGAAGAGATCCGTCTTTACTGCCTTTTTAAAGGCAGCAAGAGTAGTAATAAGACAGATCTTGTCCGGCAGGTCATTCCACAGCTTGGGAGCAGTCACAGAGAAGGCCATCTGGGAGGTCTGTGAAAGCCTGGTCTTCATGGGCTGCAACAGATTTCTCCCAGATGACTGAAGTGCGTGGGGGGAATCATACGGGGAGAGGCAGTCCCTGAAATAAGATGGACCCAAGCCATGTAGGGCTTTAAAGGTCAAAACCAACACCTTGTACTGTGTCCGGAAACTAATCGTAACTAGACTAGAGATCACAGTCACATAGTGTCCCCATGAATTCCAAACTAGAAACACTGAGGGGGTTGAAATCCAGGGGTTTTTAAGGGGTAAAACTAGCTTCAGGGCAAAAGTGTGGGATTGTATGGGTGGAGTAATCTGATCTGGAAATATTCAAGGTGAATAGGAAAGGATCAAGTCATTAGCTGGCCCATCAGGTGAGACATTGGGCAATTATCACCCATTCTTCTGAATATGGAGGTGATGATGGTCCATTTGCAACTCCCACACTATCTGCCTGGCTTTGGGATGGGTTTTTTTTTTCCAGTCTTCCAGGTGACTTTGGTATGACCTGCCTGTTATTGCCTAGGTGGCACTTGGGGTCCATTGCAGGGTACATCTGGGGTTATGTGGAATTCATACACACACAAAAATTCAGAAAAAGCACTTTGGCTAACAGTAGTTTAAACAGTGGTATGCATTGTCAGTACAATGCAGTACAATGGTTAGTGCACAAAGGTAAGGAAAATTATTACAATCACAAATGTAGAGAAATAGAAAACAACAAAAAGGGAAGAACGAGAAACCTATTCCACAAGATTTGAGAAATCAAGGGAAAGTTCAAACCAAGGACCAGGACACTCTACAGCAATAAAAATAACATAATTCAAGACCAGAAAGGAATAAAAAAGAGTAGGAAGAAATATCAACAATCTGATATATGCTGATAACACCATAATACTACCAAAAAAACTCACAGGCCTGGAACAACTTCTAAGGAAGATCAAAGAAGAAAGTGCAAAGGCAGACTTACTGTTGAACAGAAAGAAAACAAAAATAAACAAAAACAAAAATAATGACAACAGAGAACTTACACGCATTCAAACTAAACAATGAGGAAATAGAAATAGTAAGAGTTCTCATATCTGGGATCAAACATTGATCAGAACGGGGACTGCAGCCAGGAAATCAGGAGAAGATTAAGAATGGGGAGGGCGGCTATGAAAGAACTAGAAAAGATCCTAAAATGCAAAGACATATAACTCAGCAAAAAAATTAGAATCATACAAGCCCTTGTATTCCCTATTACCATGTATGGATGTGAGAACTGGACAGTCAAGAAAGAAGATAGGAGGAAAATCAACTCATTTGAGATGTGGTGCTGGAGAAGAGTGCTGAAGATTCCATGGACAGCCAAAAAAACAAACAAATGGATCCTAGAACAGGTAAAGCCGGAAAGATCCCTAGAAGCCAAGATGACAAAACTTAGACTGTCATACTTTGGACACATCATGAGAAGGCATGAATCGTTGGAAAACACAATAATGTTTGTAAAGGTGGAGGGAAGTAGAAAAAGAGGAAGGCCACATGCTAGATGGATGGACTTTGTTAAAGAGACCACAAATATGAGTCTTCAGGAGTTGGGCAGAACAGTAGAGGACAGGGGGGCCTGGAGATGTCTCATCCATAGGGTCACCATGCGTCGAGATCAAATTAAAGCAGTTAACAACAAACAACAAATGCATTGTCATTAACAGTGCATAGCACTCTCTGAAAAGATCTTCTGTCCTGTTCCTTCACTGCAAAAATTCTTCCCGGAGTAAACAGTGACAGATGGCTTTTCATTAAGTGGTAGACCAGCAAAGATTTTAGCTTAAGTTGATGTTGCCTTCTCTCTTTTTGAAATTAATGCTGCTTTTTGTTTGTATTTTATCGTATATACTTGTGTATAAGTCAAGAAATTTAGGTCAAAATTGACCCCCCCCCCAAATAACTGTGTTGACTTATACATGGGTGGGGAAAGGCTAAGAATGGCGGCCAATCATCCAGCAGCTTCTCCTTAACTGGGCTCTCTCCCCAGGAAAAAGCCCAGCTGGGAAGATGCTGGGGAGGACAAGTGATCGCCCTTGCTTCTTCCTAGCTCGCCTCCCTCTTCTGAAGAAAGCCCAGCTGGGAAGACACTGGGAGGGTAAGCAAGCCAGGCTCCTCCCCAGGAGAAAGCACAGCTGCACAGAGCTGGGAAGGGTGACCAATCGCCCTGCAGGCTTTCCACAGCTACGCTGCCTCCAGAAGTCTGACCCTCAACTTATCTACAGGTCATACCAAAATCCATACTTTTGGACCCAAAAGTTGACCTCAACTTATACATGAGGTCAACTTATAGTCAAGTATATACAGTATATAGCACTGCATTCTTTTGTGCATTTTCTATGACTTTATATGGAGTTCTGAAGAACATCTAATAAAGTGCTTTTTAAAAAAAAGAGGCAGGAAGCGACTTGAAGGCACACCACAAAGCGGGAGAAAGGGGGATCCCTCCAGTGAGTCAGACCCCAATTTGGGGCGCCTTGCTTCTCAGCCCATCCCAGAGCAAGAGGACCTAGGCTAGCAAGTGACTGCTCTCCAAGGCAAAAAGGATAAACCCACAGACATCATCACAGCTGAAGAGGTGGCAGGCCTATTCCCTTGGCAAAAGGTTTGCCCACAGGAGAAGGAAAGGAGGAGGGATGCTGACCTCTTCTCCATCCGCATCAGGGGGACCAGAGGTCCTAACCCCAAAGGAAGACTGTCCAGGAGGACAGAACTCAAGAAAAGCTTTTTAAAAACACACACACACATAGAAATAGAAAATTATGCTTCTTACTCCTGCTCCAAATGGAGGACAGTTTGACATTTCCTCCTGGAGAGGAGAGAAGATTGAATGAAATGTAGGACCCTCCCTGGAAAAGGAGTCTGGTCACCTGAAAGCAAAACAAAACATGCCCATTTCTAGTACATTTATAGGTTTTTTCACTTGAGTATGAAAGTTAAAAACGTCTTTTTTTCGCTTTTCACTTAATTCCATTTTTATTCTAATTACGTGAGAAATGCTTTTGCGCAATTTAGTGCTATTTTCACTTTATTTTCGGGATGCTTTATTCCCACTTTATTATCTCTTTAACCATGAAACTGGCCTCCATGTGATAACATCCCTAGAAACTAGGAACCACAGGAAGACAGATCTTGTTAGAAAAGACAGTAATGCTTGGTAAGATGGAGGGCAGGAGGAAAAGAGGAAGTCCAAATTACAGATGGATAGACTAATTCAGGGAACACATGGCCATGAGTCTACAGGACCTGAGCAGGCCTGCTGAGGAAAGGAGGTCTCTCATTCATGGGGTTAACATGAGTCGAAGTCAACTTGAAGGCAGCTAACAACAACAGCAACGTTTTAAACACTTGTCTTATAAAATGCCTTGATGAAGCGTTACCTATTAAAGAAAGGCAGGGATTTTAAAATAAAATTTTAAAAATTACCACTGCACCACCTTCTAGGGTTACTTGTCTAGAATTTATAAATCTAGAGCCTAAATCTTGACATCAGTTCACAATATGTTTCCAACCTAAGGACAAACTTGTAATAATCTAAACACCAAAATTATTGCTTGTTTGTAATGTACATATAGGTTTGATCTCATCTGAGCCAGCAAATTCAGGGTACTTGAGTGAAAGCTGTGACAGCTTGATTTATATCTGTGCACAAAATAATAAAAATCTATAAAAGCCAAAGGTTATTCACAGGCTGACACCCATAATTTGCAAGTTGAAATTATCTTGTCTCTTGCTCCTCAGCTTTGAAGAATGTTCCGAGAACATTTGGTTTAGATTTGTCTCCTGGCTGACACTGTCAATTTTTCTATTGAAATATTAATGGGATGAGTTAAATTGAAAGTCTGTGCCAGACAGTTACCTCTGTGAGAAAATAAAGAAGGTTCAGCCAGTTTACTATAAGTATTTATTATCTGTTTTTGTGTGCTCCAATTAGGACAAGTTCTGTAAAATGTAATTATAAATTTCAGATTTATCACTAGTAAACAGATGAGTGTCATGCCTAAGATAATTTTTTCATTAAAAAAATGGTACATATATAGCGACTATCCTAATATTATATATTGTTCTATTTACAATTTTACATTACTTCCTTTAATTCATTCACAGTGAGTACTCTTTATGTACATTGCCAATTTTACTAATCTATCTCAGAGGTCAAATGTAATTCAATCTTACTGTTAAATTAAACTATTTCTTTATCATTTGTCTCTTGGCTCATATATTCTACCTTTCTTTAATATATTCCTCAATTGGAGCCCATTCCTCATTTACCATATCTAAATTCTTGTAATTGAGTAGTTTTGTTAGTTTGTCCATTTCTTTCATTTCTAATAATTTTAAAAGCCATTCATCTGTTGATGGTATGTCCTGTTTCTTCCATTTTTGTGCAATTAAGATTCTCGCCGCTATAACCATATATAGAAGAATTCTCAAAAAAAATCTCTATCATTGGGTTCAATTTGTTTGTCATGTTTAATAAATATATTTCTGGGGTTAATTCAAATTTTATCTTTAAAATGTTTTGTATGGTAATATGTATTTTTTTCCAATACTTCTTTCTTTCTTCGCATTTCCACCATATATGAAACCATGACCCCACATTATGTTTGCATTTCCAACATTCTTTTGATTTTTTTGTTATAAATTTTTGCTATTCTTGCAGGGGTTAGGTACCAGCTCTGTTCCATCTTCCAAAAATTTTCTTTCAAATCTTGTGATTTTGTGAATTTGTCCGTATTTTTCCTTGCACTCTCCCAACGTTCTAGATCAATTGTCTTACCTATATCAGTAGCCCATTTAATCATGTTATCTGATATTTTTTCTGTTTCTTGTTTCATTTCCATTAATATCTTGTATAATTTGCTTATTTTTTGTCTTGAAGATTGTAACATCACCTTATCCAATTCCGTCATCTCATTTTCAAGCCCTTGAAGTGTTATATCAATCTTAAATCTCTCTTTAAGTTGAATGTATGAAAACCATTGCATTTTTGTATCTAATTTTTTTAAATGATGTAATAATTTTTTTAAAAAAAAAGATTTTTTTTCAATAAAAGGTTTATAATATTTTTGGGGAGCAAAAATTTCCAAAAAATATATTATTCACTCTGTACTAAAATGTGCTCAGCTTCAGTGCTATGATTAAATACAATAATATTAAATTAAATGCTCAATTCAAAACTAGCACTTGAGATTTTGGAGATAATAAAGAGTAGGGTCATCTACTTAATCATGTGTAGGATAAGTCTTTCAAAGTTCTGCACAAATAATTTGGAAAATTACTACATGACAGCTTTCAGAGACACTCAAGAGTCAGGAATATCAGTATGCAAAAGTATCTTGTAGCATCTTTGATACTAAATGAGCGAAAGAAATTGTAGCATGAGTTTTTGTAGACTTGGTGTATTTCCTCAGATGCATCTGAGGAATGTGCTTTCTTTGGAAATAACCTTTTTGCTGTAATGGCAAAGGCCAGGACTTCCCTGACACCCTCTATATTAGCACTGTAGTGTTAAAGTACTAACTTTTTTTTAAATGAAAATATTTTTTAGTATTTCTTTGTTGTTGTTTTTAAAAAAGGATCAGACCATGTGATCATCAGAGTTGGCATTTTAACCACTGAGCCATTGCATCCCTTCAACAGATTCAGATAAAATCTCAGTTTTTGCTTCTGTTCCCCTGAACATGACATTAGCTGAGTCTCCAGATCTTACCTTCTAATTTATGGGTAAGGAAAATGTAGGAATATGACCTAAGCAGAGAATTGGTCTATTTATATTTCAACAACTTTAATATTAATATTTCATATAAAATCAGGATAGAATTAAAGTGGCCATCTTGAGGATGATAGAGGTTTGTTAAGGTTTTCCCTCATTTGGATTTGAACAAACTAGGTTGTTCCTAGAGGATAGGCCGTGCTGGCAAAAATCAGACAGAGGACACAGATGGACACAGGTACTTAAAAGTTCTTACATTCTTTTTCTGATCTTAATAACAGGGAAACTGTGGTCAAGGGATGAGACGAGCGAGAGCTGGATGTGTAGTTTTGTGACGGACAGGCCTAGCTTTTAATCAAGGAATTAAATTCCAGGGGTCTCCTTTTTGCGCCAGTCACAGTGCTTTTTGGAGGGACAGAAATGGTCAACTGAGAAGTTTACATTGGCTATCAATTGAACTAAAGGCCTCAAAATGATCTTATGGAGTAACATTGGACTAGGACCTGGGAAGGCTAGTTTACACATAATTGTTTTATGCTAATTGTTGCAGATTTTCACACATTCACATTGAAGCTTAATTGTCTTCATTTTCCTCCACAAATTCACATCTATTTACCCTCCCTCTGTCAAAAATACATAGCCATATGAATCGATGCAAAATAGAAAGACAGCCATACATTCAATAATGCACATCCTCACAGATGAAAAAAAATGCAATTCCTTTTTCTGTGGAGTTTGAAGACTCCCACCACCACCCCAGCAAAAAGCTGAATCACATGTGAAGGGATCACTTCCTATTCAAACAGAATGAGGAGTATTTTAATTGTCTAGAGTGCAGATCCGCACTGAACTATATAAGGCTCACTGGGTAACCTTGGGCTAGTAACTCATTCTCAGTTTAACCTAATTTAAAGGATTGTTATGAGTTTAAAATGAGGCAAACCATGTGTGCAACTTTGAGTTCATCCAAGGAATCATGGGAGATCAATGTAACCAACTGAAAATATTCCTCTATCTTTCTGAATTTTTTTCAGGTCATTTACTAAGGCTGTTCCTACAACATATGTTATTTTCCTATCAACTTCACCCAAACAAAACATCCCCCAAACTTTCTTTGCACATCTCCAATGAGATAAATAACCCCTTTATTTAATGGCTGTATTAATCAGCCATATGGGGGAAATATTTATTTATTCATTTATTAAAATATTTATATCCCACCCTGTGTCATTAAAAAAAAATTGAAACAATTTAAAACATTAAAATAATTGAAATACAATAAAACATTTTAAGCAGGTTACCAAATTAAAAAGGGTTTTTTAAAAAAATATTTAAAATTATGTGTATAAATTAGGGATGAAAAGAGTATTCCTAATTAGAAAAACAGATCTTCCAACAGGTTTCCCATGTAGAAAAACAGGGTTCCCTATAGGGAAGGAATAACAAGCTAGTAAAGATTTTGTGCAATTTTCCATTGTTATCTGATATCACAAAGTGTTGTGCAGGCATGATTCCATGGAGAAAACCATATTTATTTATTTATTTATCTAACCTCTATCCCCTTTTTCTGAGCAGAAAATTCATTCCCTGCATAGAAAACAGTTCCCTGAACAGAACACATTTATTTGTACAAAAACAAAAAAACATGTTTTTTCTTGGGAGAATAATTCCTGTCCCAGCACCTTGGAATATTTGAATATGAGAGAAATGGTACAAAGGAATATCCAGCAGAGAAAAAACTACTTTAATTATTTATCCTTGCATGTGAGGAAGAAATAACTAACAATTTACATGCCTAGGATAAGCATTTTAGAGTAGTCACATAAATTAATTTAGGTGAATCTAATGAATTAACAAAGTTTAAGCAATTAATTTAACATTTTCCCATGGTCTGGAAGTTCTGCTGTTCCTTATATAGGGGCATCATTAGAATGTATACCATTTTTCAGAAAAAAATGCCCAGAAAACCATACAGGGTTAGATGCACAGCAATACAGGGTTAGATGCACAGCGATCTGTAGCTATTTGTCTTCAATTTGCCTTGCAAATTTTATCCAGTCGTGTCAAAAAGTTTAAAGACAATAACTGGTTGGGTTTTTTTTTTTGGTTTGTTTCTTTTTATCATGTTAAGTCAGTAAAGAGTTTATACAAAGCACTCCAAACTGAATGAGTTCATTTTCCCAAGCACAGAATTAGGATTAGAACTTTATCTTGTCTGAGGTACATGCACAGCGCAGTCAGTTACTTTTTAAGAGTAGTTGTTATGTGGTATTATACAAAGCCCCCCAAAAGGTTACTAAAACATTAAGACCCATGAAAAACAATTCATTACATTAGGCATTATGTTAGCTCATTCTTTCTTTGTTACTTTTTAAGAGAAAAAAGTCTATATTGATATGAGAATAGCAAAACACTAGAAAAATTCAAATCAAAATGCCTCAAAAATGCCTCGAAATGGCTTTTTAAAGTATAAAAAAAAATCCATGCTAATGTGAAAACATCATTCTAAATACAAAAAAGGCCATTCTCAAGGTGGCACCAGTATGTGCACCTTACTAATAGGAAAGGAAATACAAATAACAACATTATGTGGAACATGTTACATCCAGGCTCAGCCATCAAAATGTATTTGGATTGGCACCTACTCAAAATATTTATAGCAGAAGCTTTTAAATCAAACTTTTATCATATAATTACCTGTCTCATTTATTAAATTTTCTTGTTGGTGTAATAATAATAATAATAATAATAATAATAATAATAATAATAATAATAATAATAATTTATTTATACCCTGCCTTTTGCTGTAGCAATCAAGGTGGCTTACATCTAAAATCAAGTACATAAAACTACCCCAACAATAAATAGCAAGACAATATAAACGAACACATTAACCCCCCCATTAAAAATACATTAAATGCCAGTCTCAGTTAAAACCTAGAATTAACTTATAGTCAAGTTCAGACTAATTTGCAATTTAAAAAAAAAAAAAGGTTAACTGTCCTGAAGGGGCCTGGAACCAAACCCCAGCAGATACCACAGGCCAAATGTATATCTTTACACTTTGGGATCTCATCTAGTTCTTTTATAGCTGCCCTTCCTATTTTTTCTTCTGATTTCTCCGTTCTGATCAATATTTGATTTAAGGTACAGGAAATCATTAATGATTTCAATTTCCTCATTATCTAAAATGAATTTCTATAGATCCTTCATAGTCATAATTTTTGTTTTCTTTATGTTCAGCATAAGCCTGCCTTTTCACTTTCTTCTTTAAATTTCCTTAGTAATTGTTCCAAGTCTATGATGTTTTCCACTAGTTTTTTGTGGGTTTTTCGGGCTGTGTGGCCATGTTCTAGAAGAGTTTCTTTCTGACATTTCACCAGCATCTGTGGCTGGTGAAAAGTCAGAAAGAAAGTCTTCTAGAACATGGCCAAACAGCCTGAAAAACCCACAAAAAAACTATGGATGCCGGCCATGAAAGCCTAAGACTTTCCCACTAGTGTTATGGTGTTATCTGCATATCTTGATTGTTGATGTTCCTTTCTCCTGTCATCACTTCTCCTCCTTCTGAGTCCAAACTTGCTTTTCATATGATACTTTCTGTATGCAAGTTAAACAATAGGGTGAGAGAATGCAGAGTGTCTGGCCCCTTTGCCAGTTGGGAACCATTCTGTTTTTCCATATTCTGTTCTAACAGTAGAATCTTGTCCTAAGTATAGATTTCTCATCAGAATGATCAAATGTAGTAGTACTCTTATTTTTTTATGAGTATTCCATAACTTTTCAACATCTTCTATGCAGTTAAATGCTTTCCTGTAATCTACATAACACATGCTGATTTTCTTCTGGAATTCTTTGGTGTTGTTGTTATTATTATTATTATTATTATTATTACCATCATTATTTATACCTCGCCCCTCTGTCAAACTATCAGGACAGCTTACAACAGTTAAAAATTACACCAGAAATACAGATTAAAAAAAACCCAGAAACCCCATCCTCCCTCCATAAAAATCTATTAAACTACACATCCATTAAAATCATAGCATAAAATAGCAAGATAAAATGAGGTCATTGGAACGACTGTAAACAAACGAGAGCAGAGGGTGAGCCGAAAGCTAAAAGAGGCAGAATCGTGCAGCTCCTGAGGCCGGGATCTAATCAGGAAAGGCCTGCTGAAAGAGATCCGTCTTCACAGCTTTTTTAAAGCTACTTAAGCTCACGATCTGATGGATCTCATCCGGCAGGCTGTTCCATAATCTGGGGCCGAAAATGCCCTCTGGGAGGTGGCAGACTGGCTGAAGCAAATTTCTTCCAGAGGACCAGATTGCGCAGGGAGGATTGTATGGGAGGAGGTGGTTCCGAAGATAAGTTGGACCCAAGCCATTTAGGGCTTGTTTTCTGCTGCTCCAGAGACTAGGACCCGAAACGATGGATGCAAGCTGCAAGAAAAGAGATTCCACCTCAACATTAGGAGGAACTTCCTGACATTAAGGGCGGTTCGACAGTGGAACACACTCCCTCGGAGAGTAGTGGAGTCTCCTTCCTTGGAGGTCTTTAAGCAGAGGCTGGATGGCCATCTGTCAGGGGTGCTTTGATTGGGAGTTCCTGCATGGCAGGGGGTTGGACTGGATGGCCCTTGTGGTCTCTTCCAGCTCTATGATTCTATGATTCTATGATGAAATGAGTCCAGATCCTAGCATTCTTAAACTAGCGAAAAGCCATAATGTGCTATTACAAGGCCTTTGCAGACTGCCAGAAATAGTGCACATTAAATTGAGGCACTGCCCTGGCTCAGTGCTAGGGAATCATGGGAATTGTATTTTTTTCTGAGACATTGAGTCTTCTCTGTCAGAGAGTTCTGGTGCCACAATAAAATACAGTTCCCATGATTCCCTAAGCCTAAGCCTAACCCTAAAAGTGGACTCAATTTACACTAATTACAACCCGCCACAGACACTGCAACTGTGATCCATAAAATGTGCCAGCCAGAAGAGCTGGATTTAAAGCTAATCTTCAGTTGGTCCTAACCTTTGAAAAGACTTGAGCAGTTTAGGCCAGGCAATTCATCTGCTATAGGTGGTAGTTGGTTGCTTTCATCTCAGATGTGACAAATCTGCTCTGGATTTTATCCCAGAATTT
Source organism: Phrynosoma platyrhinos (assembly GCA_020142125.1). NCBI lineage: Eukaryota > Metazoa > Chordata > Lepidosauria > Squamata > Phrynosomatidae > Phrynosoma > Phrynosoma platyrhinos. Next base: position 152,398,795 of record CM034708.1, on the reverse strand, counting down.
GAATGAGCTTTCCATGGTAGTGATCTCTGACTGAAAATAGGTTAAGCATGTTGGATAGCTCCTTTGGAATAACACCCTGTGCAGCCACTGAAATTATTTGACCATATGTCAACTGAGAACTTGAAGATTGGGGAGGGAAGAAGTGTGAAAAACAAAATGTCCACAGAAAGCAGAATTGTCAAGCCCTTGTGAAAATCTGTCTCCCAGGGGTCTGTTCCTGTTGCGAGTGAAATTAAATGACTCAAATTTCCTCCAAAAGTTTGCTTCACAATTCCTCCACCCTAAACAATTTCAAATTATGCATTGAAAGGCTTTGATTTTTTTATGGAACTGCATTCCTTATTCCTAGGAATGTTTGTGAATAAAATATTGTTTACATCAACCAACTTCTGGTTAGCATTATTTTGCTAAATTAATAGATCATATGATATCACTTCACATTGGCTTTGTTATTAAGACTGGATGATATTCTGATATTATACAAAATAGCTCTTTAACACTAAACAACTGTCAGACTTGTCTCACTGTACATATTCTGTAGCTCCCCCAAAGGATTAGCACTATAATCCACAAAATGTGCTGGTGCATGGCTTGTGAGACTTTTGGGAGAACTGGAGTCAAGTGTCAGTACAATCACAGGACTCACTGGGTGGCCTTAGACAAAGCACTAGCTGTAAAATGGGGATAACAATAAAGAAAAGGAGCTTGTAAAGTGGGTCTACCATTAGCTTGCCTTTATGCAAATAAAGGTAATAAGAACAAGAAAATGTTATAAGCCTGTTAGAATCCTTCTGATAAGGTAGGTTATCAGCTGAAACAAATAAATGAGAGTTGCTGTGGAAAGGTGTATTATTTACCCTGTTAAATTCTGAACTGGTAAACTGAACTGGTTTTAGCAAAAATGTTCACAGCACTGAATTGTGTTCTGTTTTTAGTGTTTTTTAGAAATATTCTTTCAGTGTTGAAACATTCATCAGGTCAGAAAATATTGAACTGAATATGCCTTTCTTTTTCTGAGACCTCCCCTTTCAATTGTGATCCCAGACTGGCCAGGATCCTTCCCTTGTCTAATCAAAAAAACACTGCCCTCATTCAAAATTGGCTTTGCCAAAGTGACATCAGAATGCAACCAAATCATGGTAGCATCATACTCACTATTTGATATTTAATAGGCTGAGATCAACCTAAGAAAGATAAACATAGTGGAGAAACATGGTAAAAAAATCACTGGTGGGTATGAAAGTCAAATGAATGTGGATATGGTTATTTAAAAGGTGAACAAGTAATGAATAGTAATGCATGTCTGATCCTGGGCATCTGATAGACTCTGGAGGGATCACACAATATGATGGCCTCCAGGAACAGAGACCAGATTTAATTGGCCTGGCACTTGGGTGCCAGGCTGTAGTTCATGAGGGGGCACAGCCAGAGGTGTTTTATGGCTCTGCCGGCCCTTCACAAGCCCCTTTTGGATTTCTTCTTGGACCCTCTCACCTTCAGTGCAGTGTGACCTATGCTAGTCATTTCAGAGCCAGGTAGGAATTTTCTCCCCTTTACATGGTTTTGTTTTTTTAGCTACCCTGTACTGTCAATTGGCTTTGGTGGTCTCTGTAAATAGGTTGCCATTGGCAGCTTATGCGGGGGGGGGGGGAATAGTAGGTGTACACCTTGACTTCCCTTTGATGAAGGCTTGGGCTCTGGAACCTGCTCCATAGGCTTAGGGGCCTGGGGGCTAAAGAAATACCCCCTTGTGTCTGACTGGTGGGTTGCTCTCTCCTGTAAAGTCTATGGACTTGCAGGGGGTGCTCTTGATTTGCTTTCCAGTAAATGACTGGCTGAGAAGCAACCCATGATATTGGACTGCCCCTGGGGACAGGTGTTATGCCAAAGGGAAGGCTGAAAAGGTGGTCACTGGTTTACATTTGGCTTCAGCCGAACCTACATCAGGTTGCTATTTCCCACTCCCCATTGCTTATCCCCAGATTCAAAATAGGTTTTAGTTCAAATAAAGTGGTCTCTTTATTTGGAAGCCATACCTATGAGAAGTGGCTTAGGGAGCCTGGAGAAGAGAAGGTAAAAAGGTGACATAATAGGCATGTTTAAATATTTGAAAGGATGTCATGTTGAAGAAGGAATGAGCTTGTTTTCTGCTGCTTTAGAAACTAGGAAAGGGAACAATGGAATCAAAGTACAGGAAAAGAGGTTCCATCTAAACATTAGGAAGAACCTGGTAAGAGTTGCCTTGGAAGGTAGTGACGTCTTTGGAAATTTTTAAACAGAGACTAGATAGCTGTTGAGAGTGCTTTTATTGTGTATTTCTGCATGGCAAGGAGTTGGAATGGATGGCTCTTGTAGTCTCTTCCAACTCTGTGATTCTATGAATTAGATTTTTTCCCCAGTAAATATTTTCCCCACAGAAAATTGATAATTTTGCCATGAGAGTCAAAATAGGAAAATATTTGGTGCAGCCTTACATAAAGTGTCATACGTAAAGTAAGTCAGACCTATGTCTGCACAGATGTAGTTTCCAAAGTCTCAGACAATTGTTCTTATTCTTCCCAGTATCTGTGATGTACCAGAGAAGCCAGAGTTACCTCTCCCTCTCCTCTTGTAAGGAGATTACAAAGGGCACAATAGCTAAACAATGTCTTAATGGATAACTTCACAGAAACAAATCTTGTGCTTCTGTGGATTTAAACTTCTCTTTATATTATTATAGTAAACAGAGTATCATTATGCGCTTATCAAGAGAAGGAAATGTGATCCTCCAGACCCTCCAGCCAATGATGAGAAATGCTGGGAATTGCCCAGGTCCATCCCTTCATAAAGATTTAACCATTCCCACAAATTTCGTCCCACTCTGTCAAGCACTCAAAACCTGATGGTCATTTCTGGATTTCTAGGATGGATTTTATTACAGAGATCATGAATATGAGTTTGCAGGAGCTGGGCAGAACAGTAGAGGACGGGGGGGGGGGGGCTGGAGATGTCTCACCCATAGGGTCTCCATGGGTCGAGACCGACACAAAGGCAGTTAACAAGAAGAAGAAGAAAAGTCAGTTTGAAGACTGAAACTCTAGATTTCTGAATCTTACTTTGGATCTGGTCCCTGAATTGAACTGAACAGACTCTAAATTGGTCCAAGTCAAGCCAGGCTCTTCTATGAACTGCCAAACCAGAAGCTACACCAGATCTTGACATTGGTGTACATATCCTTGACCAACTTAGCAGCAATTCCAGCAGCAGCTAACTCAGCTCTAGAAGCATTAAGTGGATGCAGGAGTGGGTTGTGATGAGTCTGGTGCGTAGTAAGGCAGTTATATTACTGCTTCATCATATACACAGATAACTATAACAAAGTAATATGAAAATATAAGAAATGAATAGTAACTCCTTTAAAGCAGCTTCATTTAAAAGTCCACATCAACCATAATCTGTATGTTTTCTCTTCCACTTTTATCTAGAATACTGCATGATGTAATAACTGGACTACTACTAAAACTGAAAGAGTTACTCCAGTAGAAGAGACCTGAAATATGTTTTAAAATGGGTTACAGTAGAACAGTGTACTGTCAAAACTTATTTAACAGTAGATAATTCACACCTTCTATTCTTATTTATCAGGGTGACAAACCAACCCAAGCCCTGCATGCATCCTAATTGTGCCTTAAACTCGGAGAGTGTCCTGGAACTTTAGGCATTTGACTTCATTTTATCTGGCAAGACTGGTGTTGTGAGCTCAGTCCAGAAAGAATGCTACTTCTTCCCCCATTAGTTTGTAAATAGGTTAAACTCAACTGATACATTTATAAAAAGGACTAGTTTAAAATATTGACAGATTGAATCCAATCCAGTTTTCACATTTATTTGTTTTCCTCCATTTCTAGAAACTAGGTCATATGCTACGTGTTTCAAACAAAGGGCTGGGGGGAGGTCTTTCATTTTTTAAAAAGGATGAAGAAACAATGTGCAACTTTCAAGAGAAGGGGGATTTCAAATAGGAAATGTAACAGTGAAGTAAGGAAGGCTACTTTAATGAATAAAGAAATTCTAAAATTAAGAACTGTCATTCAAGGAATGACTCCGTTGAATATCTAAGGAATATGGAATTCATCATATTCTTGAAATGCATGACAGTATATTAAGGGACAGATTAACAAAATATATATCAATGAAAAAATGTGATTTCTGTATAGTGGCAGGTGTGTGTGGCTTCAGATTGTTTCTGACTTATGGAGACCCTAAGGTGAACCTGTTGGAAGAATTATGCATTATATTCTCCTGTCCCTAATTATATAGATACAGACTCCCTTTCTCTCATTCTAACTATCATGTGACTTTGGTCACTGAATCTTGGAGACAGTTTAACAGCTCTCTCTGAAGATTCTAAAGATTCTAAACTGCTAGTAACTGCAATCAGCAGTTAGTAAGCAGTATGTTGTTGTCCCATCTTCCCACTATCTAAAAGAGCCACCAACAGTTAGATTAGGTTTTAGTCATTTTATGTATGTATTTATTTATTTGAGCCATTATTGTTTGTTTTTTGAACTACAAACTACATGTTTGTTGTTTTTTGGAATAAGTCCTAAGGAAGACAGATTTAAAATAATAGTCTGACCCACACTTTTTGTTGTTCTGCTGATGAAAGCTGAACTCTAACAAGTTTATTTTTCACACCTGCATATTTTTGTTTCCCTTTAAAAGGGTTAACACCCTG
>CM034708.1:152380427-152393978 GCA_020142125.1 Phrynosoma platyrhinos | reverse complement strand
GGGGGGATTGAGTCTTTGCTTACTTACCCCCTCCTGTTAGCCTTTGCTTCCTTTAGGGAGGGAGGTTTTCTCCAGCATCTGATTGGCCAGGGCTTCCTGGATTTTTCACCACTGGCCTTTCTGTTGTCCTTCTTCTGTTGCCCAGTTTCAGTGCTATTTGGAGCGGGGAGGCTCTTTTGCATGCCCCCCCCTTCCCTGTTCACCATTTGAAGTCCTTCCCCACCACCACCACCACCCAGTTCCTGGAGCTCTGCTGGGGTCTTAGAGCTCTGCTGAGGGTTTTTTTAATCCTCCTTTTGGTCAACTGCTGCTGCGCTTGTCGGGCTTTCCCCAAGAGCTCTTGGGACTCTTACTGGTTGGCTGCTGGGCTGTAGAGAGTGAGCTGCTTCAAGCCTGGGGGGGAATTAAGAATGCATCTCCTCCTTTTTTTGCCTTGCCTCAAGGGTCCACCAAGTTAGGCACTTTTTTGGCTTGTGTTGCCATTGGCACACCTCTTCTCTTCCCTGCTCACTTTGTTTGGTTCCCTCTTCTTCTCTCCACGTATGACTTTGCCCAGCCTGTTTACACACACACACACACTTTTTTTCCCTTGCTTGCTTTGCCAGGCATCCTTTCCTTCCTCACTCACATGTGTGCCCAGGCTTTTGGGAGCCCTGCCAGGGTTTTTGAGCATTTGCTTATGAGCTTGGCTGCACATGTTCATACTCCCCTCAGCGGCTCTAGGGATAATTCCCGGTTGGCCTGCAGGTTCTTGGCCCTGGATGAATTTCATGCCATTTTGGAGAGCAAGTCCTCTAGTCTAGCACCCCCTTTTGCTTCACAAGCTGCTTTTCTCCTTTTTGTTCGCCGTGCAGTTGTTTCCCAGAGTTTTGGGCATTGTCAACAAGAATCTGTAGGAGGATTAGTCTATTCCTATCTTTCCCTCCTTCTCTTGATTTCTGGTGGAGCATTTGGCACCCTAAAGGTGTCAAATTCTATCTGACTTGGGAAGCTAAGTAGGGCCAGCTCTGGCTAAAGCTTGGATGAGAAACCATCAATAAATATAAGATGCTGTGGGTTATATCTCCTTAATTTTGGCTTCCCAGGTGGCTAATCATTCATTGTTAGGTGTGGTGCTTATTTTTGTCAGTGCTATCATTAGCACTATTATTGTTATTATTATCTGTGGGCTACACTTACCATTTTGATATACCCTGTGATTTACCTAACTTGGCTATGCCACCTAAAAAAAAGGAAAAGGAGACAACAAGGGCAAGGGCCCTGCACCCAAGGTTCCTAAACATACCTTAGTTGTGCCTATTTATCTAGTGATGATTCAGATGATTTACCAGTGGAAGAGATGTTTTCTAGGATTCAAGCCTCAGAGAAAGCACATGGGGTGCAGTCTAGTGCTCTTCCTCAATATTCTCAACCCCCTAGGGCTGCTTCTAAGTGTGCTAGATACAAACAGTTGTTTAATGAAATGAAATCTCATATCACTGTTTTTGAACAGGAGCATGCTCAGATGGCTGGGATGGTGTCAACATCATTGGGTTCAGAGGCCATGCCACAACCGGACACAGATGTCACACCTCTACCAGCTGTGGGGCACGTCCATCAGGTGAGTCAAGCACTTTATATAGTGCTCCTGTTGCTAGGTACTCATGGCCATGGAGAGTGCCTGGTTGTTCACAGCAACAACATCACCTATTACCAAAAGAAGGGACAGCTGTATCACCAGAGACGCAGGCCCCACAGTGGCCAATATATTCACCCGCTTTGGGAATGTGGCTTGGCTATTCTATGACACTCCTCTACCTGTCCCTGCTAGCCAGCGACATACCCCAACCAGGGTCTCAAGTCAAGTATGACTACAACACAGTATCACACTCTGCCATTTTCTACAGTGAGTTGTCATTTCCTCTAGGGAATCACCTTCTGCAGTCTACCATAGACAAGATACTTAGGGTTGAATATGTAGATGTCTTTACTCTACTGAGAGATGGAAAAGAAAGATAAGGATAAGCTTGATGATAACGATAAGAAGGCCTAAAAATGGTGAAAGGTTGAATGTAATTTTGCTGACTGGTTGAATGGGTTCTTTATTTATGCAGGTGTTATTACTAAGGCACAGCCCATGCACACAGTGGTCCTGATTCAATACATGGATAATCAGAATTATGTAGCTAGGCTGCTATACTATGAAGCTTTCCATATGCATGCAGCCATTTACTCTACTTTATGTTGGGATCATCTGCACTCCCAACTTTGGATGCAACTGATGGCACCAGCGTGCCCCATACAAGGTGATCATACACATATTGGACATTTGGTCAACAAATCTGGTAGCACTTCATCTGCTAAGACACAGGATAATTCTGCTAAGGCCCAAAAGCTTCTGTGTTGGGAATTTAGCTTTCAGGGAATATGCAAGGTCTGCAAGTATAAACATGAGTGTTCAGTCTGTAAAGGGCCACACTCCTTTCAGAATTGTACCAGAAAGAGGGGCCAATAAGGTGCTAATGAAGAAGGTCAATACAATAAAAAAGGCAGAGGTGACCCTCCATCTTCAAAAGAGTCCCAGCCCAATTAAGATACAGCTACTGAAGTGTCTGTTGTCCTCATACCCTAACTGTGAAGTGGCCCAGTATTTGTTACAAGGTTTTTGTTATGGTTTTTGCATCTCATTTCAAGGAGTGTGTCACCCGTTCTTCTCTAATAATCTTAAGTCTATGGAGCATGTTGTTAGAGCAAAGATTTTAAAAGAGGCTTCTGAAGGTCAGGTCATTAGTCCATTTTTAATTCCCCCAGTTAGCAATTTGAGAATTTCCCCCTTGGGCTTAGTGCCCAAGAAAGCCATGGGAGAGTACTGCATCATCCATCACTTGTCCTACCCCCATGGGTCATTGTTCCATTGCTCATGAGTTATGTGCTGTTAGGTACATGTCATTCAATGAGGCATTAGTTAGTTCGCAGCTATGGTTTGGGGACTGAACTTGCCAAGCGTGACATCAAGTCTGAATTCTGTCTCTTACCAGTTCACCCATCAAATTTTGAATAGTTGGGTTTTCAGTTCGATAGCCAGATTTTTATGGATCAAGCCCTCCCCATGGGTTGCTCAGTTTCATGTACAGCTTTTGAAATGTTTGGCATTTTTTAAGAGTGTGCCCTTAAGGAAAGAACTGGCTTTCATGGTGTGGTGCACTATCTGGAAGATTTCTTATTCGTCGGTCAGTGAGGTTAGGGTCACTGTTCTTTCTTATTGAGAGAGTTTGAAGGCTTCAATCTTGAGCTGCTAGCCCCTGAGAAGACTGAAGGACCCTCCACTCGATTGGAATTTTTGGGTATTACTATTGATAAGATTAATCAACTTTCTATATTACCAGGGAATAAAGTTTCTAGCTTGATGCAGCACTTTCAGCACTTATCAACCCAACGAAAGGCTATGCTGCATGACTTTTGGGAGATCGTTGATCACTTGAATTTTGCTTGTAAGGTAGTTGCCCCAGGCAGAGCATTTTTATGGCATCTGTGTGATGCAATTAGTGGGGATCATAGACCACACCACAGAATTCAGCTCACATCTGGCATCAAGGCTGATTTGGAGGTTTTGATACAATTTTGAGTGAATTTAATGGAGTTTACTTTTAGAGAGAAGGACTTAAGCTTAAGGATGCTTTGCAAATAGTGTCTGACACTGCAGGGTCAGTAGGATTTGGAGTATTGGGCTCATTCAGAATTGACCACTGAATTGACCTTCCTTGAATTTTTTTCCAATATGGGTGGCTGTTACAATATGAGTTGAAGAGTTGTCAAACTCTTCAGTCCATTTTTGGTGTGACAGTCTTGACATTGTGCATGTTATTAACACATTAACATCCAAATCCCAGAAGGTTATGCTCCTTGTCCAGGCTTTCACTCCACAGTGTCTACACTTTAACATTTTGTTTACAGCATGATATGTGCCAGGGATTGATAATGCTATTCCAGATGTTCTTTCCTGTAAACAGATGGAACATTTCAGGACACTTGAACCAGATCCAGCACTGATTCCATAACCAATGCCGGAACATCTATGGAGCCTTGGCAGAGTGAGGTAGCAAGAACATTGAGCTTGTCCATTGCATCATCCATGAGACAGAGCTATCTTAGGGGTTTAAAGAATTTTTTTTCCAGTTTAGGTCTAGACATGATTTAACTAACCTCTTACCTCCACTTGTGCCACATTTATTATACTATTGTGTATATCTGCATGGTAGGGGATTAACTCCTGCTATTTGGTTGCACCTCTCAGATATTGCATTTTGGCTGAAATTGCGAGGAGCTTGTGACACAATGGCTGATTTCCATATCAGGAAAGTGCTGGAGGGCTGGACTAGGGAGATGGGTAGAGTAGTTAATACTAGGATTCCACTATCACCAGATATATTGAAGGGTTTACGCCAAGTATGGTCTGATATTTGCTTTATGAGGCTTTACTGTTCTATGCCTCCACCTTGATGGTCTTCTTCAGGGCATTAAGAATAAGTGAATTGATTTTGTCCTCCAAATAAGACACATCTCAAAAAGCTTTATATTTTGCCAATCTCCAGATTACACCCCAGTCTGTTACACTGTTAATTCATTCTTCAAAAACAGACCAACAAGGCCAGGGCTCAACAATTTCACTTAAACTAGCTGAGGACCCTCACATTTGCCCAGCTCGAGCACTCCATGACTCTGTACGTGTGAGAGGACACAGTGCAGGTCCTTTGTTTATTCATCAGGATGCTTCACCAGTAACTAAATATCAGTTCTGGAATATTACTTCTAGGGTTTTAACTTCTTTGGGTCTCACAAATGTGCGATTTACCACAGACTCTTTTCGCATAGGTGCCACTTCAACTGCTGCTGCTCTTGGATTTCACTCTCAAGCTATCGAGCGACTCGGCCCTTAGAAGTCATAAATATATTGTATTATTGTATATATAGTTGGAACTTCCATTGTTGACATGTCTTTTCTTCTTTTTCAGATCACAGCTTGAGGCCAAGAAAACATCGGGTGCTGGTGTGTGGCCACAGCATGATCTATTGGGCAGCCCACCAGGCCAGGTTGAACCACTTTGGATCCCATCATGGATTGAGTGATGTTGCTCAGTTCGAATACTCAGCAAGCATGGGCTTCATTAGCATAGCAGGTTGCTGTTGCTGTTTAAGGAGCACCATGGGCCTCCTCCCCAAGTAGTGGTTATTCATTTAGAGGAGTTTGGCAGACAATCTTGGTCTGCTAAAAGGAATTGCTTTGGTCTTGCAAACAATGTAAGATTTTAAAGCAATCAAGCAGCAGTGGCCCCAGGTTGAGCTGGTGTGGTCAGTGATGCTGTCATGTCAAGTATGGAGGGGCGAGGGCAACCCTTGTCACCTGGACAAGGCCTGATGGTGGGCTTATATGGAGACTGAGTTCCTGCATGGCAGGGGGTTGGACTGGATGGCCCTTGTGGTCTCTTCCAACTCTCTGATTCTATGATTCTACCATCTGTAAGCTAATTGCCCCCAACAAGCTGGGTACTCATTTTAGTGACCTACAGAAGGATGCAATGCTGAGTGGACCTTGGATCTACTGGGATTGAAGTCACATGTGGCTTGCAGTACAGACATTTAACCACTGCATTATACCTCATATATTGTTCTTCCTCTAGACTATTACAAATAAAAGCAACATAATAGTGTAGGATTAATTAATATACACACTCATTATTATATATTTTAATGTGTTGGCATACCCATACATCATAAAGTAGTGCAGTCAGCCCTCTGTATCCATGGATTCTGCATCCACAGATTCAACAATCCACAACTTGAAAATATCCCTCCTCCAAAAAATAAAAATTAAAAATAAAAAGACAAACATTGAATTTGCTATTTTATATAAGAGATAACATTTTACTGTGCCATTGTATATAGTGGGACTTGAGCATCCAAAGATTTTGGTATCCATGGGAGGCAGGGGGAGGTCCTGGAAGCAAACTCCAGTGAATACCAAGCATTTACTGTAGTGATGTATTTTCTCCACCACTACTTGTTTTACAAAAGTTTCCTCCCCACTCTTATGGCATACATTTATCTTATGCTACATTATTTTTAGGTCTATTGGAAGCCCAATCTATCTGTAATTGGGGTATTCTTCTGTAGTTTGGTCTCTGCTAGGTAAATCACTAAAAATCATTGCTACATCATGTGTCAATGCATACTATTGAAATGCATTGATCATATCACCCAATTGCATGGACATGTTTCAAACCTTAGTGGCCATTGGCAAAGAAAAATATGAACACAACACAGCCAGGGCTAATCACACAGTAAAAGTCTTCCCAGTGTTATACACAAAATGACCCCCAAAAGCAGTTTTTTCTCCCCACAGTCCACTCAGAAAATATTTGAATGAGCCGGTTTGGATAAAAATTGCTTTTCAGTGGTTGCTGATGTTTTGCCATGTTCATTCTTCTCTGCTTGTCAATTTCACCCTTAGTGCTCATTTCTATTGTTGACAGAGGAGGATGGACTCACATAGAATTGACATATCTAAATTAGACTTATTGTGTCAAGTTGCTTGTCAATTTGTGGTGACTCCATGAATTACATAGGTTTTTCTAAGGCAAAGAATATTCAGAATTCCTTCCTCTGAAATATGATTATTATAAGGATAAATAAGTAACAAACTGCCAGGCAGATTCAGTCACTTTGACTTGGATCCTAAATGTAGGAAGTTCATTGGAGAAATGTTTCACTTCCCTCTTCCTTGTGTAGCTTTTGTTCAAAGAACCCTTTGCCCCTTCCATTGTTCAAGAGGTCTTCTGGACCTTTTAGAGAGGCTTTCTGGGACATACAGGTAGCTGTTGGGTGGCTGTGTGTGTGTGTGGAACATGGGACAAAGAGGATGGAAAACTTTCCATCCATGAATTTCAATACATTAACACATCAGGATCCAACTTTTAGAATTTATAATAAAAGATATGTTGCCATCCTGTTAGACTGTTGAGTTTTGGCCAAATTCTGTAAGCCTTAGGCATATACATTTGCAAGCCATTTCATTAATTATTTTAGTATATTTTTATACTTACATAACTCACAAATACTCAGCCCTCAAGGCCTCCTGAAGCAGCTTGTAGTTTAGCTCTGCACAAAATCCAAAGGGAATGTGATACGTGTGATATAATTTCAGTTTTAATTATATGGGCCAAAAGAAATGACAAGAAGGCAATAATGATATCTTCGCAGAACCTTACTTAATATTCCAATGGACAATCCAGAATAATGGAGAGAACTGATTGGAAACAAAGATTAAGATATATCCTGCATTCCAAGTAATATGATATTTGGCCCCAACAGGCTGATGAAAAAGATGCAGCGGCCATGCTACATGGCAGTAACAGCTGCTGTGCAACTGTCTTCATTGCTTATCAATGTATCACTCAAGTACCAAGTAAGATTTTAAACTGTGTATGGTTTCCACTAATAGCTGCTTGGTGTCCCTTCTGAAAGAGCAGATGTTTCTTTGAAATGATGTTCTTGCTTGCTTTCATCACTACACAGTATCTCCCTTGTTACTCAAAGCCAATGTTAAAAACAAAATGCAAAGTGGTAACATTTCTGTGATATCCTTTGTTCAGGCTATTTGGTATCATTTCCTCAGGCTAAGAAAGTTTCAGCTTGACATTGACCCATAGCAACGTTCATGAATTTGCAACAATCTTCCCCTGAATAGTAACGATATATATCCATTCAAGCAAATGACAAATTTATGAGGAAGCCCATGTGGAAAAGTGGCTACGGGGTCAGACAAGGACTGAGGGGACCTGGCTTTAAATTCCAGCTCAACCACATATTTAACTGGATGGTCTTAAGCCAGCCATTGACCTCAACCCAACATCCCCTCAGTGTGGTATATATCCTCCTGTGACAGATTCTTTCTCCCAAGTTGGCCACACAGTTCCAGCCACTGGGAAATCTTGCCTCTCACCCTGCCTCACCAATTCTCCTCTTTCCTCAGTTGGATTTCTGGGCATCCAGTGTGAACAAATTTGTGTGTTAGGCTTGTGTTCTTTATGGTGACGTGACCACCCCCTGATGCAGTGTGAACCCTGAGTCAAAATTAACAAACTAACAAGAGAATTAATGTGTTTTACTATAGAGTACTAAATGTTTTTAAAAGTTCCAGTATTTAGTTCCAATCATATAATGATAGTCAACCTAAGTCCTAAGTTATATCAGGCCTTGCCCTTCAATCAATTCAGGCAACCAATACATATTCAGACCCCACTAATTCGTCTAACTGTCTCATACAACTCACAATACTGTCTTGATTCCCTCAAACACATGCTCCTGTTTTTATACTTTCTGATCCCCTTCAGTCCTCCATCACAGTATCTCTGAACTGTGATTGGTTGTCTTGAAGCCAAGTCTGCCTACTTCACACCTGTCATGCCCACCCTGAGCCAGAGTATATGTCTCAGCCTGGTCCTAACTCTGACCTGAGAGCCCCAGCAGAGTCTGTGGTCTAAGACAGGGATAGGCAACCTTTCCCCTTTAAGGGCTGAGGGACTTCAGCTCCCAGAATTCCAGGAGCTATTGGCCAACATAGGACTATTGGTCAACATGGCTGAGGCTTCTGGAAGCTGAAGTCCCTCAGCCCTTAAAGGGAAAAGGTTGCCTACCCCTGGTCTAAGAAGAGACTCAGCAGCCAAACCTCCAGGCAGCAAAGCCTCAGGAACTGTAGACACTGAGGAGGATGCTGGCATACCTACCTTCAGCCAGAGAAGATATGAAAGGGCATGCCTCTGGCACTAGAGGAAGCTTTATGCAAAATGCCAACTCATCAAAGACCACCTGCACTAACGAGAGCTGATGATAAAAGCCTGGGAAGCTTCTGGCAAAAGCCACAGAGTTTGCTGGTGAAAGCATGCTGTTTCCTGACCTTCAGTTTGTCTTCTCAGTTTGGACCACTGATTCTCGGGTTGCCTGATCATTCTGTTTCTTTGGAACCCCTGACCTTTTTGGACTGCTCAACTACGCTCTTGGTTTGACCCCTTGGCTTGATCCCACAAACCTTTATTAGTGGACTCTGCCTTTATATGTAAGTTTGGTCTTTGAGGCTTGCTTTAACTCCACAAGCTTTGTGAGGAGTTCCTTTTTTATTTTTGGATGGGCTATCAGCATCTGGCTGCTTTCCTGACAATACCTCCCATCCCTTGAAGTTACCCTGCATAGCCATTCTGTACTCTGCAGCAAGCAGGCAAGCTCAGAGAAACATCTGACTATGTTGCCATGGCCAGAGGCAAAATTATCACAGTAGTGCTGAGACACTCAGAGAACCCTGGAGGATCTAATCACTGATGTCACCATTCTTTGATTCTGCCTTCTTGTTGTGAAGTTTGGAATTACCATGGGGGCTTTATCATAATGGAGGGGGAACTTTGGGTGTTGCAGAGGAAATGAATATCAACCCCAGCAGCATCCAAAAAAGGACATTCACACATGTAACAAAATTCCAGCTGCTATCTCTCAGCCTGACCTATCTCACAGAGTCACAGAAGGATGGAGAAAGCAACATGTATGTTACTTTCAGATCCTTAGAGAAAAGCTGAGAAACATTTCATGTCTCAGGGGGAAAAAACTACAGTTCCCATAATTCCCTAGCACTGAGTCAGGACAATTAAAGTGGTCTCAAGATGGATTATTTCTGGGAGTCTGTAAAGGCCCATAGTCAGTGCTCTATGTCCATAGATTCTGTATCCACAGATTAAATCCACTACAGTTCAAAAAGATTTTTTTAATTCCAAAAAGTAAATCTTGATTTTGCTATTTTATATAAAAGGTAAAAGTATTCCCCATTGACAAGGTTGTCAAGTCATGTCCAAATAGGGGGCACTGCTAATCTCCATTACTAAGCCAAAGAACCAGTGTTGTCAGAGACTACTCTGTGATTGTGTGGCCAGCATGATTGCACAGAATGCTGTTTACCTTCTCATTGAAGTGGTACCTGTTTATCTACTTGCATTTGCATGCTTTTGAACTGCTAGGTTGGCAGAAGCTGGGACTAGTGACAGGAGCTCACCCCATCATGGAACGCCCAGGCCTCGAACTGCCAACTTGCCGATCTTGCAATCAACAGAGTCAGAGTCTCAACCACTTATGCCACTGTATTATATAAGGGATGTATGTAATGGGACATGAGCATCCTGGATTTTGGTATCCACATGAGCTGCTGGAATCCAATTCCAGTGGATACCAAGGGCCCACTGTAATAAACATTATTTAAAAAAGGATATTTTAACTCATCTGAAGCCTGCCAGAGCAGTCCCAACCTTGGGCCCTTGGACATTCTTAGATGTGAATTATTAGAAGCTGTAGTATCATAAGCAATGGTCAAAAATGCTAGGTGTTGAAGACCAATACATCCCCTAGTTGGGAACCATTTGTCTAGATTATCTCTTTCAATATAACAGAGAATAAGGTAATTGCTCTTTTTTCATTTCATAAAAGAGCAGCCATCATGTCTGGAGCTCTGTTGGATAAGGAGCAGAAGAAACATAGGGTTGGATGAAGGCTGTAGCTAGAATCATCCTGGGGCTTTACAATATCATAACTTGGAGCTATCCTCAAACAGGCTAGATCTTTACAACGTTGTGTGAGAAATTATCCAGTACCTCCCTATGGAAGATCATAGAATCCTAGAGTTGGAAGTGCAACCCCTCCACCACACAGGAAGATACAATCAAACCACTTCTGACAGATGGTCATCCAGACTTTGTTTAAAAATCTCCAAAAAAGGAGACTCCACTACTCTTGAATCAGCATGTTCCACTGTCAAACAACTCTTACCATCAGGAAGTTCTTCCTAACCTTTAGGTGGAATCTCTTTTCTTGTAGCTTGAATCCTTTCTTCTATGTCCTAGTCTCAGGAGCAGAATGTCCTCCTAATTTCAATAGGTGTGTTTTAAACATTATTTAAGTCTGGAACTAACCTACATTAATCACAAGAGAACATTTCAAATGAAGGGATTTCCATTTTGTTTTTTAAAAAACAGGAAAAGTTATAAACACACTATGAAACAGAAGGGGGAAATGTAAAACAACTCATACAATTTTACCATCCATCTTGCAAACACTTCAGGTGGTCATTTGCATGGGTGCTCAGTGATATCTTAAATTCCAGCTCTACACATATATGAGATTACATTACACACACCCATTCCTGAAGGTGAAAGAAACAAAAACAAATACAGCAAAGCAGGGTAACATTTCCTGATACGAAAAATTGTGTAGGCTAAACCAATTTATCACCAGAGTCACTGGAATTATTAGCTTCTTTTGAGGTGTAGCCTCAAGTAAAGCCTTGATTATGACTGTGCCAATGATACCTTTGAAGAAAGCTGTTTTCAATCTCTTAAAGTTACTTAAATATTGTTGCAAGCTCTGAGATTTGCCCAACTAAAAGAAAGAGAAAGGCCATTTTACATCCTGGATTAGCCAAGAATACAAAAACCTCTATGAGGGAGGTAAATGTGTCAGTATGAGATGTGGGGATGGTGTTTCTAAAAACCAATAAAGATCAGAGTCTCCAGAAGTCATCAAGCCCAAGTCCATCTTGTTCAGCCCTTAAGGAAAGAGTAAACATGGACAACTGTACATGAGAGTGAGATTGTATAGGGTGGAAATCCAATTTACTATACACTATGAGATCCCTTTAAAACAAACGTGGTGTGATGGACCGAGTGGTGGATTAGGCCCTTGGGAGAACAGGATTTAAATCACTAGCTGGCAATGGAAACATACTGGGTGACCTTGGGCAAGTCACTTTCACAGCCACAGAAGAGAGCAATGGCAAACCCCCTCTGAGGAAACCTTGGAATAGGTCACTGCAAGTTGGAAACAACTTGAAGACATACAACATACATATGAGATGCCAATGAACTATGTTGCTGTTAAAGACTTGGCAGAAACATGAAAGTGTGAGGGCATACAGAACACACAGAGAAACAGAGCTAAACATCACTTAGGTGAACAGAACTCTTAATTCATATTTCACAGATAAAACAGACATTAGAGAGAACTGACCAGAACCTGCTTGGTTGCTAGGTAACATTATTCCATGGCCCATTCACACTATACAATTATAGCATTATGATTCCACTTTTAATGCCATGGTTCCATCTTATAAAATCCTCATATCTGCAGTACAGGGAGAATTCTGAGCCAGAGAGCTCTAGCACAAGTCTCAGGATTTCAAGTACAAGTCTCAGGATTTCATAGGATGAAGAAGCCATGATGATTAATGCAAAATAATAGCACTATAACTGGGTGGTGTAAAAGGACCCCATATTTCCACCCAGGCTTGGCTTGGCACCAAAAGAATGAGATTATCTAGTTGTTTTCAATCTCTAAGATTAAGATTATGTCAGTCAGTGCATGTGGCTAATGTGGATCCTAAGAGCTGTTTTTGCAGACATTTGTCTCTCCATATTCCACAAACCACTCTTTTTCTAGTAGAAAAAAGGCTGAATTTACTTTCCTGAATGCCTCCAAGAATGGCAATTATCCTTTTATAATTGTTGTAGTGGGCCTGGCACTGTTTAACATTCAAACATTATACATTTTCTAAGTGGGGTTGCAGACTGCCAGAAATAGTGCAAATTGAGTCCACTTTTAGGGTTAGGGTTAGGGAATCATGGGAACTATAGTTTATTGTGGTACCAGAGCTCTCTGACAGAGAAGGCTCAATGTCTCAGAAAAAAACCAATTTCCATGATTCCCTAGCACTAACCCTAACCCTAAAAGTGGACTCAATTTGCACTATTTCTGGCAGTCTGCAACCCCCCTAAACCAGAAGTGGACTTACAGCCATTTCTCTATCTGTTGTTTGGGCAGTTCATGTAGCTCGTAGAGGATCCTGGGGGATAAAATTGTCCCCCATATCAGTAACATCATTGGGGGAGCACGGCAGGTGCAGACCACACTGGGTGATGCCCTAAAAGAGGGGTGACACCCAGCTGAGCAGCCCCCTCACACCTCTCTGCCATGGTGCACAGCAGGGAGGGATAGGCCCAGGGCACTCCTTCCTCCCTGCCCAGCATGGCTTTACTATTCCACCTCTTACCTATTGCTGCCCTGTCCCTTTTCATTCATGGGGGAAACCTGTGAATGATCTGGCAATCGCACCAGTCCCCAGGTGCAAAATGTCATTCCCAGGGCAGTTGCACAATTGCCAGACATGTGGTGTCAGCGTCCCCTCCTCCCCATGTCTCCCTTCCCCTCACTATTCCAAAGCACCATGATAACCTGTCTTTATTTTTCTTTTCTTCCTTCCTCCCTCCCTCTTTTACTTTTTAAGACCTAAATTGTGAAGAAAACACAGACACAGAGAGAGAGAAACCCCAAAAGGAATGCTGGATAGGGCATAAGACAGGGAGGCAGTGTTAAGGCAGAGGTCAGGAAGAGAATGCAATGGGGGTAGCAGCCCTGGTCTTGAGAGAGATGTGATGATGAATATCCAGAAAGAGATATGTTGTTATTTTATTATTACTTACATGACTG
>CM034708.1:152358312-152378931 GCA_020142125.1 Phrynosoma platyrhinos | reverse complement strand
TCAAAGCTGGATAGGGCACACACCCTTCCACGGTGGTGGTGAGGAGGGTGATGATGTCCTAGACTTGGCTTTCTTGCCACACCTGCCCTCACCATCATCGCTGAACTAGTGCAAACAAACACACACACACACCACTCCTCTTCTCAGCCTCCTCCTCGGTGTAGCCTCCTCCTCGGTGTATTTGCTTTGTTGTGCTAGAAGTTCAAGTTCATCTTATTTTCCATGCTCTGTGCAATAGTGTAGAGACATCTAAGAGCATGTGTCCTCCCCACTTGCTGACTGTGCGAGCTTTTTTGCCTCCCATTGTTAAACCCTTGGATCATTTGCTTTGTTCCCTCTATAACATTTTGACTATTATCTCCAGCCCATGATGAACTCCTTCCTTCCAAGATACTGCCTCCCTCCCCCACATGACTCAGTTTAAAGTCCTCCTGATCAAATGATTGAGGCTATTGGCAAAAATGCTTCTTCCAACTGGAGTGAGATGCAGCCCATCTCTTGACAGAAGTCCACCCTCATGGAACCACATCCCATGATCCAAGGATCCAAATCGCTCTTGGTGGCATCATCTACAGAGCCAGTTATTCACATCTTCTATTTTCCTCTCTCTTCCTGGACCATGCCCTTCAACTGGGAGAAGAGATGAGATAACAACCTGTGCATCCAGCTCTTTCAGCTTCCTACCCAAAGCTTCATAATCCCTTCTGATATTCTGAAAGCTATTCCTTGCAGTATCATTGGTTCCCACATGGACCAACAGGAAGGGGTAATGGTCACCTGGCTCTTGCTGGACTCTGTCAGAGGCAGAGGAGAAATGGTCTTGAAGTCTCCATTACTGAACAAACAGTCCATTAGAATGGTCACTACTGAACAAACAGCACATAAGATCGGCCAGCTGTGGAGAAGTGCACCACTTCCTCCAAGCCATTTGAGCAGAACAAAAAGGAAGGTGTGTTACATTGTCCAACAATATTCTTGGTGCAGCTATAGAAAAAAAAAATGTTGTATACATCAACATTCTATTCTTCCAAGTTCTTCAGTCATGTATAAATATGTTGGTTAAAACAATGAACTAAAGCAAAAACCAGAGAAGCCATTGTTTGGGACAAGGTAGAAGAGGGAAGAGTTAGGGAAACTCTAGTGTTGCATAGCTACACAATTCCATGTCTATTTTCTTCCTGAGAAAATTATGAGTCAAATTTGATTATCAAGGAACTTTAGGAGACTAAGATGTGCACAATTAAAATTCTACAAGTAAATCTTTTTAAAGAAAGAAACAACTGTGGCTGTGCTGTGCATTCATTTGCAGATGGAAGAGTGGGCTTCTCGCTTGCATGTCAGTTCCTAATGTTCCCCCTTTCAAGACAGAAAGATTTTGCTAAAATGGCAGCCTGCCCAGCATGCTGTGACAGAAAACTGTGGTCCACATAGTTGCAGTACTGTAAATGTAGGAGGCTGTGGAAAGATGTCTTGGAGAAGACTTCAAAGGGCTGTTAAAGGCAGCTGCACTCATGCTGCTCCACAGAGCAATTTGGATGCTTACATGCAGAGATTTAGGAATTCCTTGCAATGTTTAAACTAGAAAATATGTTTAAAACAACAAATTTAAACTCAAATTGGTACTGCTGAGTGACACTGTAACAGGGATCATGCCTCAGTTTTGGATCCAAAATATGTGCTATTAAGGAGAATAGAGATGTGCCTAGGAGTAGGGATTTGTAGCAGAGCATGATCAAAAACATATTTCATATGAAGCACAAAATTACAGAGTTTGGAAACATGATTTTGTTGGACCACAACTCCTAGACTGTCCCAGCCAGCATGCCAGTAGACATGCTGGTTGGGAACATTTTGGGAGTTGTAATCTAAAAGTCTTCCACACAAGCAAAATTATGCTCAAAATTATGCAACATAGATGCCAACCATACATAGAGTGAGAAATCTCAGAGGTCCAAGTAGGGTTTAAGAAAGGAAGAGACACTAGGACTACACTGCAAACATACGATGACTAATGAAGTGTACTAGGGAATTCCAAAAGAAAATCAGCATGTGCTTTATAGACTATAGCTAAGCTTTTCACTGCCAGGAAGTTTCTGACTTTTAAAAAATGGCCACTGGAGTGGATTTTTGGATCTGCCTTGGATTGGGGATGTACTCAGAAGCTGAATTAAGCTGGAAAAGGAATGCAATATGACCCAGCGTCAGCCTGAACTGGGCTCCAATTCGGAAGAGGTAAGCTGGGTCTTTTTGTGTGTGTGATAATCTAAGAAATACAACCAAAATCTTAAATTACATCTCTGTTGTCTTTTTACAGTAAAATAGTATGGACTTCACATATAAAACATCCATGTTGGCAATCATGTTGGAATTTTTATACATTGTGCATAATTTGTGCATTCACCCTACTGAATCTTTTGGGGTGGGAAACAATAAGTAAGAGATTGCTAAACTCCTTACTAATGGCATCCAGGACAGCTAAAAGAAATGATACAAATACAATAAATACAAAATAAACCAATGAACACAACAACTCAGTGAAGCAAGTAAAACCAACACTTGTTAAAACTACAGCATATTTGCAACAGGAAAATATATCTGTGTCTGCACTCCATATCTCCAGACCTTACTTCTTCAGACCAAAGGGAGTTGCAGATTGCCAGAAATAGTGAAAATTGAGTCCACTTTTAGGGTTAGGGTTAATGCTAGGGAATCATGGGAATTGTATTTTTTCTGAGACATTGAGCCTTCTCTGTCAGAGAGCTCTGGTGCCACAATAAAATACACTTCCCATGATTTCCTAGCCCTAACCCTAACCCTAAAAGTGGACTCAATTTGCACTATTTCTGGCAGTCTGCAACCTCCCTAAAACTCCAAAAAATCAGTCAGCCACCATGGCCAGTGGCCATACTAGCTGGGACAGTCTGAAAGAAATAGTTCAAAAAATAAAATAAAGGAGCTTTTCTAAGCTTTATAAAATCTCAGAAGTTGGCAAAGCACAAATAGCTCTGTTCTCTAAGAGCAAGTCTCTGGCCAAAGGTCTCAGCAGAGAAACAGCTGCTTCTCTCCACTATCTGCCATCTTAGATGGTTGACATACACTGCCTAATGGTAAGGCTGATTCTGCTTTGGAGTATTACATTTATCACATTCCTGGAATCCCACTATGCTACATATTGACAGGGGCTTGGCAGGAATGCTGGCAGAGACACACTGATAGCTTCCACTGTGGTACTCAGTGCTAGAGTCCAGCTGAATGAGAGTGATTATCCCTTTAAGCCAGTTTGTCAGCCATACTGTGTCCCCACCCAATTCTGTGTGCTACTACCTATAAGGAAAAGCTAATTAGATCATTCCAAATTATAACCTAGGATGAACACAAGCAATCATTTACCAAATGATAATTCTCCATGCTATGTGTATAACCATTTGGTAAGGCAGGAAGTAAGATATACCATCCTGCCAACTGAGGATAAGTATTTATCACACATTTGCACCATATTAGAACTTTCTAGAAAAGACAAAAAGAGGTAGGATTCTCCTCACTGCTTAGCAGGGCATTAGAGAGGAATAACTTACCAATTAGTTTAGTGCACACTACTTTACATCTGTTCTTCACACACAGTTGTTTGTTTTCA
Source organism: Phrynosoma platyrhinos (assembly GCA_020142125.1). Taxonomy (NCBI): domain Eukaryota; kingdom Metazoa; phylum Chordata; class Lepidosauria; order Squamata; family Phrynosomatidae; genus Phrynosoma; species Phrynosoma platyrhinos. The sequence goes on along the minus strand of CM034708.1, from coordinate 152,375,297 downwards.
CACTTTGACAAGAGGCTCTGAGAGGCTATAAATTACATTTACGGAACACAGCTAGGAATGCCACTCTATCTCTCTGAATACTCTCTAAAAATCAGTTGTGCATGAAAGGGGGAAAGCTCTTTTATTTTTCTTAAAATATATACATTAAATTCAATGCATTGATTATTTCTTCTTCCATAGTAGATACTGCCATGGACAAATCATGGCTCCTCCTTGCCAGTTTGAGAAAACTCCCAAGATTTAGTTATTGCCCTGAGGACAGTTGAGTCTGTAGTTGATACATACAGACACAAAGGTCTGATCCTTTGTAAAAGAAAAAAAAAAGTACAGAGATAATTTTACCTTGAGGGGGCTAAGGCAGTGATGACAAGCACTTTGGGTTTTTCTTTATGTTAGGAAATCAGGGTGATGCAGGGTTGACTTCTGCTTGCTATCCTAAGGTAAAATGTGTTTGTGTTACATTGCACCTAAGGCAAACATGCCTATTTGTCACCCCAAAACAGACAAGTCCAAACAGAATCCAGAAGGGTGGATTCATTGAATAAGGAAATGAAATTTAAGTATGCAGTCTGGCTGCCTGTACAATTTGCATGTCTGAAGATGTATTTTTTAATCTGCTTTATCCATTATTTGACTAGGCATACACTTGGTCTTTATTGGCTTGCAATTTACTGATGACCTGGACAGTGCAAGCAGGTCTGGAGGGAGAAATATCTGGAGCAGCAAGCAGCAACATCAGCCGCAAAGCACCTGTGAATACTTTCATACTCAAGTTGAAAAGAGCTTTGAATTGCAGCTTCCGAGTGCCCCAAATTGCTACATGTAGAAACATCAGAGGCAGCTGACTTGATAAATTTAACTGCTGGGTTCCTGGCATAATTACAACTCCATTTTTAGAGTGAGGCTATTTTTTTCACCTTGTCATTCACGAGACTTCAAAAACTGCCTGCTACCATTCTCTGCATACCTTGTTTGGTTTCATACCAAATTAATTCATACCAATATATGCAAAACATTTGGTGGCAATCTGATGACCTTTTCTCATGTTGATTATGCTAAGGGAGTCAGTGTATAGAAAGGAGCAATGGGGTTACACCATTGGACTCATCCCTGAGCTTTTTTGCTGTACTACAGTCCAATGTTTGCTCACTGATGTGGCTGTCTGAGAAAGGTTCCAGCTTCTGCATCCTTCACATAGTGTCCTTCCCACAGAAAGTTTCCATTCTTACATTTCCACTCTTAGATGTCCAAGCACACAGCATGGATGATGGGATGATGGAAGCTACATGACCTCAGAAGTAGTGTCAGAGGCACAATTCTCTTTCTCTCTTCTTTTCATGGCCTCACTTTACTTAATTCACATAAAGGTCAAACTAGATGTGTCATTCAACATATGTTTTGCTGTCAAGCATTGTCCTCATTATATTACCTAGCAGTTGTTGGTTGCTGTTGGCATGGGGGAGAGGTTCAAGCCTTTCCTTACCTTTTCTCTCAAACCAAGATCTTTAAATATATATACACTCCTTCCCTCATTGCAACATGCTTCTGCTTGGCACAGGAAGCAGTTCTCAGTTCTCTAGTGTACATGGTTATTCCACAATTGCAGTGGCTATGTCTCCCAAGCACTTTTTTTTTTACAATTTCTGTTGAAAGGCACAGAAAAGGATAGAAAAAGATGCCACTCATTATAGAGGTTTTGCCATAGCTGCTCATACAGGAACTTGAATTACTGTCCTTTCCCATTTTTAAACTATTTCAGTAAGATTTTTGTATGTAAAAAATATCTAGTGCTTCACAGTTGCTTTACCAGAACAATAGTAGGATGTATTTTCCGTTTTCCATGTGTCTACTACAAAATTTCAAGATGACCATGTCACTGAGAAGTAATATTTAACTTCCGATTCTGCACACTGTATGACACATTAAGGTTGGTTTGACCTGCTGCTATTCATCTCTGTGAACCATTCATTCAGAAACTTAATTGGACTCTAGTATGTGAGAAAGATCATCTCCCCACCTACTTCATTATAAAAATAGAAAACGAACACTGTGCTTTACTTTTATTCTTAAGCGTAGCCATATATATATATATATTCTTATATGTGCCTCATTGTGCATGCTTACCTATTGAAATGTAGAGCTTGAATGCACATAAATCCATGTAAAAATTCAGCCACAGAAGGAAACACTGGCTGCAGTCAGACTTGCACTGCTACAAGCCTGATTTCTATAAAATTAGAGTTTTCTATGCTCTATACAATTCTGGCTACTAGGGAATGATCCAGTTTTTTTGCTGCATTTGAACCAACTACCCTAGTTCCTGAATGAACAGCTAAACACATCACAGACCTTCCATTTATGGTTTGTTTGGGGAGATGTCTGGAAACAACTGGAGCAGGCATTCCAAATTGTCTGTCCTTCAATAAATTTAGAAGAAACTATGTGTTATTTTCTTAACTATGTGTATTTCTTCAGCTTTTTGGAAAGAAAAGTCAGCATGTAAGCTGCTGCCATCTTCATCTGTAATGCTAAATAAATGAACCATGAGCAGAAAATACATGGTTTGTTCAGCAACTCCTTTTGTCAGCCAGAGGCAGCATGCTCTAGTCTGCTATTCATCATTTACTACCAGGATTCCTGCAAAATCATGCCTTATTTGATGTCTGAACCCTATCATTGCCTGCTAGGTCCTAAGGTGACCAAAACAAACCTCCAGAGACTCAGTGTATTCCAACTTTCACATCATCCCCACTTCAAAAATATATATACACATTATTTTTACTGGGTAAAAAGCTCTTCATGTTCTCGGGAGGGCACATTTCACTAGAGCTGTTTTAGGGCCAGGCATGCTGTCTGATCTTGGAAGTTAAACAGGGTCATTCTTGGCTAGAACTTGGATAGGAGGCCATCAATGAATACCATATATATTTCAAAGGAAGGAATTGGCAAAACCACATCTGAGTATTCCTTGCCTAAGAAAATCCTATGAAATTCATGGGATTTCTGTACGTTGACAGGCAACTTGAGGGCACAAATACACACACACACACACCCTTTTTAAAAAGAGAAAAGCCTGTGTTTCAAGGTCTGACTCTGACTTGGAGTCTTCTGAATATGAGTGTTTTGTACGCCATGGGGGATGTAACAAAAGCTGTCCCTCATGCTTGAAATGGTCTGTTTCAGAGACTCTCTTATTCCCCACTACCATGTGAGGTAAGGAAGGTGATAGGTAAGTGATGGCAAACCTTTTAGGGGCCGATTGCCAAAACTAAAAGGCCTTCCGGCACTGGGTGTTATCTGGTACTGGTGCTGGGGCTTCTTCCCCCACCCCCAGGCCTTCAAGTGTCTGGAAAGGCAGCTGAAGGCCTGGGATGGCCAGGAAGGGGGAAACAGGTGTGAGCCTCTTCCTCCTCCTCCCTGCCCTCTACGTGCCAGGGAAAATGGCTTTGCGTGCCATCTCTGGCACACGTGCCATAGGTTTGCCATCATGGTGATATGTGGTGGTGATGCCCCATTTGTTAAACCTTCTCCCCAAACATCTCACCTGACACTTACATTGTTATATTTTCAGATAAATACTTTTTAAAAAATCTTCCCATGTTTTTCAGCAATGAATACACTTTTCTTTTCCAAGTTACCTTGGAAATTTTGGTAAAAGATGATACATATTTTTAATGTTGTTGTTGGTCATCTTCATTTATGATTTATGGTAACCCAAAGATGAAACTGCCAAAATTTGTTCAGAGGGAGTTTGCCATTGCCTGAGAGCATCTAGTGGGTTTCCATGGCTGAGTAGAGGTTTGAACCCTGCTCTCTCAAGGTTCTAGTCAAACATTCAAACCACTATAACCTCCCCAACAGTTACAACCAGGGTCTTACATTTCTTTTGGCAAATTTGGCATATTTATGGCAATCTCCAGTGGGCCGTAAGTCATAGACAAGTGAGTAGTCAGAAATAAAGGATAGGCCTGAAGGCAAAGACAAAGTTGCAACTGAATGACCAACCAGAAAACAAGAACTCATCAGCACTCAGGGAGACCTTGGTATTCGTGCCATGGTACAGTGGTCAGTTTTGAAATGCAGGTGTCCATTATGACTGTTTCCCTGGGTATCTCTTCAAAGAGAGTTCAAACTTGCAGGAAGGTATGTTGATCCATATCAACAAACCAATTCTAGTATTTTTAAACTCTGTTTTAGAAGCCAGTCTTTGTTAAAGGCTTTCATTGACCATGCAAAATCAAACTACCCTCAGTAAGTATTTTGGATTGCAACAGGGATTTCTCATAAAGTATTGGGAGAAATACAACTAAGAAATGGGACAGAGAAACCTGAGGGTGAGAGCTGAGGACACCAATTTCCTTGTTAGCCAAAAAGCACTAGTGTTTGTCCTGCAAGCTCTGGTTCTACTAGATCACTTAACGAGTGCAGGCATTTTCATGACTTGGGAGTCTGTGTCCCTCACCCATTCACAGGTGGCAAATGGAGGGGTCAAAATGGAGTGCATGCCCCCAGGCACCCACTGCCATTCAAGCCAATGGGGTTTGAATATTGGTGAATTTCCATTTTTGTGAAGGGCTCCAGAACAGATCCCCTGCAAAAATGGAGGGGCGGCTGTATTGTCCTTCCTGAACATGTAGATGCAATAGCCAGCTGGAAACAATTGGTCAGTTCAGAACCTGAAACCGCTGAACTGCCTAAGGCCTAGGCATATAGTATAGCATGCAGTTCAGCAATCTGCTGCACAAACAAGCCCAAAGACTTGATGATGAAGACAGGACAGTTTCTGCTGCTTTTTGGATTTGAAATTGGAGAGAAAGTAGAAAAATCAGTGCAAATGAAGAGGGAAAGTGGTCCAAAGCTCAACTCTCCTAGAAGGATAATCTCCACTCCACCCACATGTCCAACTCTTCAGGCAGGAGAAGCAGCTAATGTTGGCAGCAGACCATCAAGAAATTAGATTTTCTGGAAGTTCCAGTATGCCCCAGTTAGAATTATCAGTGCAATTGTGAAAGGTGTTGCAACCTCAGGATAGCTTCTACAGTGAACTGCATAAATGTTCCAAGCTGCATCTCTGTTGTTCACCATCAAAATAAATAAATTTGTATCAAAGGAGTGGGTTAGTAGCTGGGCATTATCCTATTTTCTTCAAGATGTGGATAGGTTTGGAACCAAATGTCTACTCCTGAAATGCCTATTTAATGAAACTTACCTGAAATAAATATGCATATTATTACCATGGCCTAAAGGTAAGCTGCACCATAGAATAGTCTTCAGTATAAGTAAGAGATCTGAAAAAAAGAGGCAGAGATTTGGTGTTCCTGTCATGTTCGGTGGACTCAGATCTCAAAAACCAAGACAGGATCATAGTGTAAAAAACCCTAAAGATTTATTTTGGATTTCAAGACAGACGTTCACCACAGACTTGGCTGTCTCATATCTGATTGTTTCTCAACCAGTCTACCTTTAAGAATTTCCTTCTTCCAGCATCTCATTCCCAAACTGTGGTCCATGGTCTTTGATCTAGATCAAAGCAATTCTTTAAACTTTCCCCTTTCTTCAACTCCCCCTCTCCATTACTATTTCCTCAATCCCAGGAAGGAAGGTGTTGTTCATTTACCATCAGTGTCCTGCAACAGGAAATAAACAAGACCATAAACGGCAACCCCTCCTGTCGCTGCACACTTGGCTTCCAGCCTTGCCTTCCCTTCTGATTACTACCCCCTTTAATCTTTCTTTAGCCATAAGGCTATTTCACCCTAACAACCTATCCCTATATCAACCAACCTATTCCTTTATCATGACAGATCCATATGCCTATGGATATGACAGTTCCTGAATATTGACTCATCAGGAAAGGGCTGGCAAAATTGTTGTCCCCCTAGTTATTGGTCAGCTATGACACTGAAGACTCTTTACAGCTGTGCAAGAATGTCTTGCTTTAAATCACCATTGAAATGCATCATGAAGAAATATAGAACAGCCTTTGCTTGATTTCTTAGAGGTCCTTTATATTCTTTACATGTGTGTTTTTAATAGAATATTTTATTTGAAGATGAAGTCAACTAGTTCTTCAAATATTACACAAAAATGAGGGACTTGAGTCAAGACAAGTAATTAGATTTCACATCTATCTGGCATTTTCTGTCAGCGACATTATTACTTTTCACAGGTAGACAAAAATACCAAAATAGCACTTGTGAGAGTGCTATTGTGCACCCAAGTGGAGCCAACATTCTATTGGCCTGTTTTGGTACCATATTGGTTGGAAGATGGCCGTTGGTAAAAACCCCGAATGGCATCAAACTTACCTCCCAAAAAAGGACAAAATATGATAAAGACAGGCAAAAAAATGCATATACTAATGTACATGTTACTGTTATTTTAATGTTAATGTACATGCTATTGTTATTTACCATCAAGTCAGATTTAATTTATGGGAACTCTATAAATTAGAGAGCTCCAAGAGCCCTGGTCATCAGCAGTCCTGCTCAGGTCTTATAAACCCAAGACTATGGCTTCCTTGATTGGGTCAATCCACCTGCAATGTGGTCTTTCTCTTTTCCTACTGCCTTCCATCTTGCCAAGCATTATTGTCTTTTCCAGTGAGTCATGATATGTCCAAATTATGATGCCCTCTGTTTAGTCATTTTGGCTTCTACTGAGAGTTCAGGTCTGGTTAGCTCTATGGTGGTCCATGCTATCTGTCAAACTCACATTCAGCATCACATTTCAAAAGATGTGATTTTCTTCCCATCAGCTATCTTCATATTGAAATTTAGAAATATTGGCTAGGAATGCAGTATCAGTATCATTATAATGTGGAAAGTGGAGACCTGCAAAATTGTGTGCCTACTCAGACTGTTTTCCATGTGATGACTTGATGGGCAACTTTCACAGCACCTGCACATCATCTTTTAATGGGACTTGGACTAGTCCCATCTTTTCAGACAGAGGACTGTTCTGTGTAAGAGAGGGCATACAACTATCCAGCTGGCTGCAGAAAATAAGGGGATGCATGCTGATACTAATAGTACTTCACAGTAATCACAGGATTAGAAGGTATTAGCCAATGGGGTGAAGTATTTTTGTATTTAACCTCTGCTATGTCCCAGTTCTAATCAAACCTACCTAGCAAGTCCAAATCTATTTGTGCTGGGTGCACTGCATAATGAGGTTCAAGACTGAAGTTAAATGTTAAAGTGCATGATGCTCATGTCATGCTGTTGACTTCAGTTGGGATTTAATTCTCATATATGCTTATATTGCAGCTAATTGGCTTGTGGGTTTAAGCATGTTGACACTTAATGTGGAGGGGGTGCCTTGATTATAATAGGATATGGATTTCATTCTATGTGGCACTCTCCTTTGTTCCATTTTTAAACGTTTACAAAGTAGAATGCTGCAACCAACAAAGCACAATTAAAAGACTACTGTCCTTTCTTCCTTCTCCATTCCATTTTTTTAGAGATTTACACTGCCTTCCTTCTTTTGGACCAGTTGCTTCCAATTAAACATCATAAATACAGAAAGAGTCAACCATTTAAATTCAGTCCAAGATGCTCCATAATACAAATACAATGCAGGTGCTGTTTGTTTCAGATGCCTTTTAAAAAAAAAACCCAAGATGGTCAGTCAGCCCCATTGCAGATTAGCCCTTGTATCGAAATTCTTGTAAAAGTCCAGTCCTAACCTTGTTAATACTTCTGGTCAGCCAAAGAAATTCTTTGTTGCCAAATTGGGGGTGGGGATGGGGGGCAGACTTCAGCTTTTATACTTTTATAGTCCTACCATTAGAAATCTTTGGAGTATGTGGGGGGAGTCCAACATTCCACCCTAGGCTGTATTCAGCGGTTATGAACTTCCATTTGATCACTGCCTGTCAATTTGACATTAACTTCTGCAATTTACAACTGCTCTGAGTTTCTACCTATTATGGTCTTACCTCTGCAGATGGGGGAGGAGGGAGGAAGAAAAGAAAGGGGGTGGAAACCCTGCTGCCCAGGGGAAGTTGAAAAGAATGCAATGTCTTGTTAAAACCTGAAAGTGCAATGAAAGAGTGTGTGGGGTGGAGGGGAGGAGGAGGAAGAGAACCTTCCAAGAAAGAAAACCAAAGATCTGATAATGAGTAATGCTTTGCTCCCTGCTGTGAACACCAGTGACCTGGCATGCAGACCACAGCAAAGTAGTGAATAATTCACTAAGAGAGTCATAGACCTCCTGGTTAGGCCACAGCATTGCTTTGTCTGGCAAGTATGCTCTCCCACAGCATCAGGCTTGTCAGGATGTTTCAGTTGACAAATGCTTAAACAAAAGGTGTGTGTGGTAGGCTCCCTGAGAGCACCTTGTACAACAGGAACCAGATTTGTACCGCCTTTAATCCATTAGCTGTTGATTAATACACCCTCACACACTTTTGGAGATTGGGGGAAATGGAGAACATGCAACTGAGAAGAGAGGTGGGTTTTGATGAGTTTGACGCATATAGAATTACAAGTTCCATCGAGGAATCTCATCCCACCCTCAAAATTACATTTAAGTGACTCTTCATTGTCTTTGGCAAAACCACAAGAGTCTGAACCTTTGGCATTAGAAATATAAGCTGACTTCTCACCCTTCACATGAGAAAGAAAAGGAAATTAAAAGAGCGTTCTGATGAGTTAATAAATTTGAAGTGTGTGCCACTCATGTTTTGATATAATCTTTGCTCTCTCTGTGTGTGTTTGTGTGAACAACTCTTTCTAAATTTATTTTTAGTTGGAAGGGAAAAAGGCTCTCAATATCGTGAAATATAATAAACTGTTCAGGTTGGCACCTTCACTAATTTCTCTGAATATGGAGGACGGGCAACATAAATCAGAAGGGGAAAGACCTCAGTTCAAACTTATATTTCATAAATTATATTATATTTATATTTCATAAATATTTGTAAGGCTGCACTCCTACAAACCCTACATTAGGAGTAAACCCCAATGAATATATTGGAATTTACTTCTGACAAGAAATGCATAGAGCTGCTCTGTGATCTAGAATAATCATCCTTACCACTTCCTTTGAAATTAGATGCTTCATACTGACCAGATTGTCATCTTCATGGGGAAAACATTATCTGAATGAATCATTTTTTTATTTTATTAATTTCTATCCCACCATTCTTCATGAAGGGACCCAAGGTGACTCACAAATAAAATTATAAAAAACAGTATCATAATAAAACAATTAAAAACATCAGCTAAAAACAATATATAATACAAACATTAAAACCACAATATCCATATAAAATCCATCCCATTATTTTGCATTATGCATTAAAAGCCTGCCTGAAAAGAGCTGTTTTTGCCTGCCGGCAAAACGCACGCAAGAAGGGAGCCAGCCTTGCTTCTTGTGGAAGGGCATTCCAGAGGGCAGGAGCAGCCACCGAGAAGGCTTTCTCTTGTGTCCTCACCAGACAAACCTGTGATGGTGGCGGGACCGAGAGAAAGCCTCCCCCTGAAGATCTTAGGGCTCTAGGTGGTTTGTATGGGGGAATCATGATAAACAAAATTGGTATATTTTCATATGATCCCTTCACTTTCTTTAGGAAGACTATCTATGGAGACACAAACTGCTAATTTTGGGTCATGATGAATAATTTAATTTGGGGGGAAACCTGCTACCTAAATTATTTTACTAAATTATTTGGACTGCAGCCCTAAATTGATAATCTGGAAAAATCAAATATAGCACTATACACAATAATGTCATGGTTCTATCCTATGGAATCCTGGGATATGCAATTTAGGCAGAAGTATTTAGAATTCTCAGCCAGGAGCTCTAGTACATTACCAGACTACAAATCCCAAGATTCCATAGGATGAAAGCATGAGAATTAAAATGGAATAATACTGCTATAACTGCATGGTATAAAAGTAATTGTGTTTTTCCATATTATTCATATTTTGTAGGGACCATAGGGTGTATCAAATTCTCCTCTGGTACTGTCAAAAACATTTCCACACTTGTTTCCTTCTGTGTTCAGAACTGCCAAGCCTGGAAGAGACCAAAAAGAGTGGAGTAGGGGTATTTTGGGGAGGGAAAGCATGCGGATATACTCATTCCACAACATCGCTTTCACCTGGAAAAGGAAATTAGACATGGGCCAGAATGTAGCTATCTTCTTATGGATGACTTTTTTCCACTGAAAACGAAAAGGTCTGCAAAGGAGTGGGGTAGAATTTGGCTGTGTTGACACATGTTCCCTGCCAGCAAGATGAAAAGATCACCCAGGATTTGTACGTTCAGTGTCATAAATGTATGGTTCTTAACTTCATGTTGTGTAGAGTCCAAAAAAATCCCATGAGGCTGTGCATTGTCACAATAACACATGTACTGTTTCCTTTCCAACCATATAATTGTATAAGGAATAGTGTGGGTGTTTCCTTTTGCTTTTTTAAAAAAATCCTTTTTTTTTATTTGCCAGTTTGTGTTCTGTTTCTGTGCTGTTTTCTTTTGCTGGTGTATATATGTACTACAGGGATTGGATGTACTGAAAAAGTATTAGAGAGACATGTAAATGGAATCTTTAACAAAATGTTGCTGGCTGGACTTTAAGGCATTGTTCATGCCAACCATGATCTTTTCCTTGATACTCCATTCCATCCCATGCTCCATTCATATTTTCCTCCCTCAGTTTTTAAAGCTCAGCTATAGTCTATACTCAGTGTATACTCAGATCTCTTTAGGCTGATTTGGCTTCTTCCTCCACTCCATTCCTTCCTATAGATATAGGGGATAGGAATAGAATAATTCAGCTAAATTTTGGCTTATCTCAACCATACAAATTAGTACTGTCTTAGGACTTTATCACACAGGGAGAATCTATAGTTTATCCTGTACAAATGCAGAAAAAATGTGTAATTACGCACAACAATTTCACACGACATTGCACTAAACCCATCATTAAAGTGGTCAGAGATTGATGTTATCCCAGATCTTTTTACTTTCAGGATTTTAGCGAAAATGCATTTGCGAAATTACTGTAATTGCGCATTTACTCTAGTGTGAAAGTCAAATTTGGTTTATGCATGCAATAATTCTCCTTTCACTCATTTTTCCATTTTTCCCATGGTTCTATGGGGCCACTTTTACTTTCTGTTTTGCTTGGGTGACATACAAGCCAGACAAAAGTGTATCAATTCTCATAAAGCAAAAAATACCAAAAATACAACTGTTGAAAATAGAAAAGATTATAATGGCGAAATAACATGGGAACACAAAGAAGAAGGAGCGTCACACAGGAAATGAAGCAAAGAAGGTTCCTATGATGCACTAACTATGCATCCCTCTGTGCATGTGCGAGTATACCGTTTCTGCTTCATATATGGAATTCGTTTGCTTTTCTATGAAACACAAAAGCAGATTTTTTTTCACTTTTTGTGTTATTACGCATTTATTCTAATTGTGTGTGATTTTCATTCGCACAATTAAACACTATTTTCGCTTTATTTTCGGGATGGTTTATTTGTGCTTTATTATTTCTTTAAATATGGAACTGGCCCCCAGTGTGATAAAGTCCTCAGCTACTTAAGAATTAGCATTCTGGGAATATGGTCTGCATATATTTATAGGATGGTGGCAAGGAGAAAATTCACAGGTTCTTTAGCAGATCACATCACCACCCGTCACACCCTTCATTATATGAGTCTCCTCTGTTATGGAAAGCATAAAGAGAAGAAGAGAAAATAACCATAGTTAAGACAGAGGAAACAAATTTGTCTAGCATTTTCTCATCTGTAGAACTCCTTTGGAAACAGCAACCTTCATCTTGCTGAGCATCTGGCAATAATATTTTGTAGAGAGAAATAAACTGCTGTTTTCCATTCACAGTAAAAAGACTGCCTGAAGGAAGTACATATTTGTTATAGCAAATGGTATGCAGCAATTCTTTAAAGTTTCTTCCCATTTCAAGAGTATTATGGTGTAGAATGGAAATGGGGAAACTACATGCAAGAAAGTGTTCAAAACTCTTCTAGTATAAAAAGAACATGAAACTGGTATGAATAGAAATTGTGTAATGGGGTCAGGTGTACTTGAGTTGAAATCTTCACCCGGTTATGAGGTGAATGGTCAGAAAAGTTACTTTTTGGACTTCAACATATAGAATCCCTATGCCACCACTAAGTATGCTGGCTGGGATTGGGGAAATTGTAGACCAAAGGGTAACTTTCCAAATTTGTCACTGGTTAATCATGCAGAAGTCTTCTTCATTTTTTCTCTCTCTTTTTTCAATCAAACCTGAGAAAGACTAATTGCAAGGATAAGACTCATGGTAGATTGGAAAAAGAACCATGTAAATCCACTTGAGATCCTTAAAAGAAATGAAGGATAGAAAAAGCATGAAAAAGGTTTTGGCAAATTGGGAAAATCAAAGTACAAATGACACCCTATATTGGGATAAATGGCTATGGATACATAGCTATGTTCCCCAATTAAATCTCCCAGAACCTATCTTTAATTTAAGCAAAGCAGTTGCTGGAGAGCAGGGGCATGAGCAGGGATGTGTCCAGCTCTTTTCCTGTAGTTGGATGCACTCTGACAGGCAACATGGAAATGGCCATATTTGTGGGGGGGGCACTGTTTAAATGGTAGGTTTGGGGAGACTTTGGGTCATTGGTATATTCAGAGACTTGAGTCAGAGTTACACCTTTGTAATTCATAAACAGAATGATAGTCCTAGTATCTAAATATTCTTGAAGCCATCAAAAAATCCAATATTCAGCATAGTGCAATGAAATCAGAGAGAGCTCTCTAACCTAGGGGCCTCTAGATGTCTTTGAACTGCAACTCCAAGGAGCCGTAGCAAGCTATCCAATGTGAAAAACAGAGAGCTGATTCAAACAAAAATCCATCAGTGATACTTTTATTGGCCAACCAAAATGCACAATATACTTGTTGCAAACTTTCAAAGCTCCATAGGTTTCTTCATCAGGCATGATATTAGAAACCAAACAGGACAAAAACAATTGGAGATGTTAGTCTACATGGAGATGTTAGCCTACATGTTGTTTCAGTCTTTAGTTAAGATGGTACATGATGGGAAGGATATCTTTTGCAGGCAGACTCCTCTTTCTGGCCATATGGCTATAGAGAAATTTGCAAAGTCCATGAAATTTAAAATCCATTGGCATATCAACAGGGACCCCTCTTTTGCAATCCAATATATATTCCAATGAGGCCACAGGTCTCTTTGTGGCAGAGAATAGTGGATTCCTCAATAAGTCTCCATTTTTTGGCATTAGGAATATTTTGGTGGATGTACATGTAAAACATGCAAATTCAGTCCAAATTTAAGAAGAAGAAAAATGTTTTACCTTGGTTGAAGAGCTGATGTCCAACAAATGCTCTTGCCTTTATCTGTAAATTACAAAGTTTGTGTGATTATCAACAAAATTCACACACACACACACACAAATCAGAATGTTTCTAGAGTCAGTTGGATGTGATGGAGTCTCCTGGTTTCTCTGAGATGATGAATCAACTCCAGATGATGAATCAGAGAGCTGGGAAAAGGAGTCAATGAAATTATACAGATTGGTGTGTATGTGTTTATTCTTCCTTTGTTATCTAATTGCACTGGGGTCTGACTGATGCATAGTATCCCTTGGCCAGGGTTTATCCAATTGGGCTGCCATCACACTCATAGCTGGGCCTAAGCATGACCAAAGCTTTGGGAGTTGGGGCTCAGTTTGCCTGATAACACATGCTGGATGATTATTGTGTGTGGTGAAAATATCCAAGATAAATCATGATTAATGACTGGTGAATTCCTATTTAACCTGCATTTTAACCTTGTGTCATATGACCTAGAGTTCATTTTGGCTGCTTGGTTATTTGCCTTAATTACTAGGTACAGTAAAGTTTAAATGTTTTACTACATAAGGTCCTCCTCTCTCTCTTCACTCACACCCACATTTTGTGAACCTTGACAAGGTCTTGTTGTTATATTTCAGAAGCATTTCCATTTGTCTTTTCTCCTGTTATACAGGATGCATTCCACCAGAGACCTTTCCATAAAAATGTGTATATATATATATATATATATATATATATATATATATATATGGAAGATAAACCCAACTGTACAGATAAACCCAGCCTGTACAGATGCCAGAAATAATCCAGCTTGAGACTACTTTAACTGTCCTGGCTCAATGCTAGGAAATCATAGGAACCATAGTTTTTCCTGAGACATTGAGCCTTCTCTGTCAGAGAGCTCTGGTACCACAATAAACTATAATGGATGTTGCAGAGGAAGGGAATACCAACCCCAGCAGCATCTAAAAAAAAGGACATTCACATGTGTAACAGAATTCCAGCTGCTATCTCTCAGCCTGATCTATCTCACAGAGTCACAGAAGGATGGAGAAAGAAACATGTATGGTACTTTCAGATCTTTGGGAAAAAGCTGAGAAACATTTCATGTCTCAGAAAAAACTACAATTCTCATGATTCCCTTGCACTGAGCCAGGACAATTAAAGTGGTCTCAAGCTGTATTGTTTCTGGCAGTCTGTATAGGTCAATTTCCATCAATCCACTTTTCCATATTCTACCTTCAGATAAAATATGGTGCTGTTGATCAGGATTTGTGGGAGCACCATGCTGTTTTTGTAAAAACTTTTGCCATACATTATTTCCCCAAACTGAATCAATGCCTACAATGATCTGATAGCTGTAGTTAGACAAGCTTTCCTTTCTAACAGATTCTCCTTTTTTGTTACCAGGAGTATTTAATGCACATTCTGACACTGCTTCTTAAAGAACTATAGTAACAAGGCATGATTATAGTGGAAGTATTGCAAAATATATTACAGGGTGGAGAAACTTTAAATCAGAATGTTTTGATCTATCAAAGTGGAATTTAATAATATATACAGAAAAGAAAGCATTGAGTAGAAGTGAGAAGGTATAGGGTCTGTTAAAGCAATATATAATTAGCATGTGGCTGGATGGAAGTCTTGTTTTGTCAAATGTCTGAATGTAAAAAATTAAAAGCTGACGCACAATAAGGCAAAGAATATTAATCCCATTCTGACAAAAGGTACATCTTTCTAGTCTGTTCTTACCCACGAACAAGAGGTCTGACATAGCTTGTGTTGTATGGGTTTTGAGAATGAAAACTAGTGCACCCACAAATAAGGTCTGAACTGGAGTTAAAGGATGGCTAAATAGCTGGAGTGGTATGGGCTTTAAACTGAAACTACCAGCTAGCAATCCAAAATTGTGTGTTAACAGTGATGCAGACTGGGCTGGACATGGTATAGATTACTTATCTGTCAGTGGTTCCTTCCTTCCTTCCTTCCTTCCTTCCTTCCTTCCTTCCTTCATTCATTCTTTTGGGAATCTTGGGCCAGCCACAAACAAGAAGTAGAGAAGTGTTATGATGTGATCAATAGTTGACTTTGGAATAAATGAACAGAAACCAATGAAAGTTATGGAAGACAATCAGAATTGCATTAGATTTTCTCAAACAATGAATATGATGTCAGGCAGCAGAAACACTGGAATGAGGTATGACAAAGTGTTAGATTGATTAGAAAAGACCATCATGATGATCTACTGTCCAGCTGATGAAGTGACAGTTGAGATCTTGATCCATCCTTCAAGGGTGTGTGCACAGTTGAAAAGAGGTGTGCAGAGTTAGCAACATTTGCTAACTGTATTTCTCCATATGGACCTGCCAAAGTCCTAAAATCTACAGAGGAAGTCTTTCATTCTATCCCACCACTACAGGCTCACTTGGTTAGGACACAAGAGAGAGCCTTCTCAGTGGCTTCTCCAACACTCTGGAATGCCCTTCCACAAAAAGCTACACTGGCTCCCTCCCTGCTCTCTTTCTGTCAGCAGGCCAAGACTTTTCTATTTAAATAACTGCTTGCAGAGATCCTTCTGATAGAAAGAAAGAGTGCTTTAAAAAACACCTTTGCATACTTTTTAATGATGTTATATTTTAACATGTTATTTTAATGATTTTAACTGTGTTTTAAAATTGTGTTGTGATTTTAGCTTATTCTTTTGTGAGCTGTTTTGAGTCCCAATCCAGATGTATGGTGGCATATAAAATAAAAGCCTATGAAATGCCTATTCTCACTAATTGCTGGTTTGTATGTTATTCTCTTGGCAGGATTTAGGCACAACATATATTTATGATGACTTCCTCTACACCCTGTCTCTTCCTGAAGCATTTTCTCTTTTCCTTCTCTCTCAAGCTTATTGCACCACACTCTTAAAACGGGGCTAGGTTGCTTTAACTGCTCTGACTAAGTCCTGCTGCATCTTGGGGTTTGTAGTTCAGTGAGGCTTAAAGGCTCTCTGGCTGAATATTCTAAATGCCTCTTTCTAAACTGCAAGTTCCAGAATGCAACAGAAGGAGCCAGAGCAGTTAAAGCAACCTAGCCCTGTTTTAAGAGTGAAGAGCAATAGTCTCCTCTTTCTCTCTTCCCTCCATTAGCTCATGGGTTTCATAATTCACAGGTAATTTGTAATTAAAGCTACAATTATATGTTTTACAAAGCGGATTAAGATGGGTTTTTTCTCTGCTATATTGTGAGAGAGTGTGGGACTAGTTATTGTTCAGCTTCAACCTTGCCAATTAATTAGTCTGCTTGACAAATCCACTATTATCTCTCAATTTCCTAACATAAACTATGGAAATTATTACATGTCTTTTTTTGCCTGACCCAGGTACAGGCTGAGCACGGGCTTGAATGGTTGAAAATGGATCTTATCACACACCTCTCTGCCCAACTCAGCCACGTTATATACCAGATCCAGACTCCTAGCATACTTTTTGAAGAACGGGAAAGTATCGTTGGTTTGAAAAGTATGCCAGGAGTCTGGATTGGGTACGTGATGTGGCTGAGTTGGGCAGAAAGATGTGTGATAAAATCCATTTTCACATGTTCAAACCTGTACCCAGCCCGTGCCCAGATCAGGCAAAAAAAAAAAAAAA
>CM034708.1:152318635-152333004 GCA_020142125.1 Phrynosoma platyrhinos | reverse complement strand
CTATGTGTTTCTGAACTGTGTTTAACTGACTGGGGACTCAGCCTATGGGACTGTGACAGTATATTTGTCACATCACTGGATGCATCTACACTGTAAAAATAATGTTGTTTGAAACCATTTTAAGTGCTATAGCTCTATCCCATGGGATCCTGGAATTTGTAGTTTTACAAGGTTTTTAGCCTTCTCTGTAAGAGTGCTGGTACCTTGCAAAATTACAAGTCCCAGGATTCTGTAGTATGAAGCCATGACAGTTAAAGTGGTATCAAATTGCATTATTTTTATAATGCAGATCCACCCATTGTTCCCATGTAAGGAAAGGGAAGTTATGGAGTGACAAGAAAGGTCAGAAATCAAGTAAAGCATGAAAGGTGGAGCAAGAAAAAGATTGCATAAAGCTATTTAGGCCCAATAAGGCTTTCTGGACAGGTGCAGTACCTCAAGAACAAGACTCCGAAGATTATCACATAGGGGTAAGAAACGCTAGAGAAGTACATTGCTACAGTCATTATTGCATGATCAGGGAAAGTTTTCACATGACATCATCCACCTACCATTCTTGTAATGTCATGGAATCGTCGTGCTAGTGGAATATCTCATTGATGATTTAAAAAACGTCAATGGCTTGCCAATAGTGATTCATTAGTGCATGTGAAAGGCAATCACATTTCATAGAGCTATTGAGAATTTGTCATTATCACACTATACTCTCAAGTACATCAAATTGCTTCCTTTGTATCACACCTAGCCTCAGCTGGAGAATCTCCATGTCCACTATCATTTTTTTTGAAAACTTTTCTTTGAATTCCTCTTCTCATACTAAGGCAGGGGTAGGCAACCTTTTTGAGCCGGGGGGCCGGGTTGCTGTCCCTCAGACAATTGGGGGGCCAAAGCTCCAGAAATAAATAAATTAATAAAAATAAAAATAAAAATATTTTTTTAAAAAATTAAAAAATTAAAAAAATATGCATGCACACTCTCTCAGCCCCAGAAAAGCCATGGCAAAATCCCTGTGGAGATTCTGCCAAGAAAACTCCAAGAACAAGTAATAAAAACAATAATCAATATCATGATGGTGGGCAGCGGGGGGCGGCAGCGGCAGCAGGACTGGCCTGGGACTGGTCCAAAGACCTCGGGGGCCACAGCCGGCCCCCAGGCCTTAGGTTGCCTACCCCTGTACTAAGGGGACAGCAGCAGTTATCTACAAACATCTCCTGGAACACACATATGGGAAAGGACAATATATGCACTCACTTTGTCAGGAAGAATGGAAAAGCATGATTTCAGACACTGCAGGGGCTTATATTTGGTCTTTGCCCCCATACAAATCCCATTCAGTATCTGTGAGGGAGAATATTTTGAAAAGCATCCATAGGTGATATCTCACACCTGTAACACTGTCTAAAATGGTTAAAACGCTCTGTCCAGATTGCTGGAGGGGTTGTAAATCTAGGGGCTCCTATATGCATATGTGGATTGAGTATCCTAAAGTGAGAAAATTCTGGGATGCAGTTCTCTATCAAATTTCATGTATTACTGATCAAACTGTACATTTGTGTCAAATTTTGCTTTTGCTTTCTATATTTGTTAAAAGCAATTCTAACTTGAAATATATGAAACTGATAATTTTTCTTATTACTGCTGCCAGATTAGAAGTAGCCAAATGTTGGAAGTCAGGTGACCTCTCCATTGAGAACTGGTGGCCTAGAATTTGGCATATGTGGTTGGTGGAGAAATAGTCTGCTACGATGAGGTTTTGCATTGGTCACAAAGGGACTGAGACATTGCAAGAAGACTGGATGATCTCTATTGATTATGTTAATCATCACTCCCACCGAATCCAAACTCCAACTTCACAGATAGATCTTTGGACAGACACTCTACACCTTGACAAGCCAGACTTTCCAGCTCTTGCTGAGAACAATTTTTTTTATTCTTTTTATTCTTCTGAAGAATAACTACTCATCAGATACATACCTTGGCCCTTGTAGTTGTTATTGTCATTGTTCTACAGATGTTATGTGTTTTATTGTAAAAACTGAATAAAAATTTAATTACAGTCATCCCTCCTAATTTGCCAACTTCACATCTGTGGTCTTGAATTTCCACAGACAGAAAACCAAGAGGGAAATAATAGCATGCACACAGGGCTGCACAGGAAAGTGCACCCATTCAAGCCAATGGGGCTTGAATATTTGCATTTTTTTTCATTTTCGTGGGGGGTGGTGTCCCCAATGGATCCTCTGCAAAAATGGAGAGATGACCGTAGGAAAAAAATGGGGCTACTCCACTTTAACCACTCTGACTGCCTTCTGTTACATTTTGGGGTTTGGAGTTCAGTGGTCTAAGAACTTCTGGCTGAATATTCTAAATGCCCCTTCCTAAACTACGTCCCAGAATGCAACAGGAGGATAATCTCCTAAACTGAATCCTCCAGTCTCCCAGTGTGCCTGTTCCCCAGAATCACTTTCTGTGTCGCACTTGTGAGTCACAGGAGAGTTCCTCAGCTGCTAGAAAAGACCCATTTTTTTCTCTGTTAACACAACCCCTTCTGCCATTGTGTGAAATGTAAAAGTGCTTTTTTACTGTTCATGAATCATTAATGCCCCATTATTGCAACCAGTGTGAAAGGGTTTTAAGATCGTCATTGTATCATTCTTGTTTAATAACATTAGAATAGCACTATTAAACTGTAAATAGCCCTTGTGTGGTAATCTTCTCTATGGCGGTTCATTGAAGTTCTCTGGTCTCTGCAAAGATTGGAAAAGTTTTATTTTGGGGCTAAAACTCTGAGAATCATCCAATTATCATAGTCAGTGTATGTGTGTGTATCTTATATCTGGCATCACTGGCTGCATCTACGCTGCAGAATTAATGCAGTTTGACATGGCTTTAACTGTCATAGCACAATGCTATGGAATTCTAGAACTTGTCATTTTGTAGGATATTTTCTCTTCTCTGTCAGAGACCTCTGGTACAACAACAAACTACAAAACTAGGATTTCATAGAATGGAGCCATGACAGTTAAAGCGGTGTCAACCTGCATTAATTCTGCAGTGTGGCTGCAGCCACTGTCACTATCAGCTACCAAAGCTGTCTTCAAACAGAAATATGAATAAAAATAAACATTTTCAATGGATATGCACATGTTAGAATCATAGAAACATAGAGTTGGAAGAGACCACAAGGGCTGTCCAGTCCATGCAGGAACTCAAAATCAAAACTGAGCATTGGTCCTATAGTAGTGTTGGAATACTGTCCCTTTAATAATAGAAAAATACTTTAAGTGACATGTAACAGTTATTTAGTCTGGTTAATATTTCATGTCCAGGTTACAACTCATCGAGTCCTGGTTTAATTAATTGTTTGAAGATTTCTCAGGACTTAGTAAACCACAAGGTTTAACTCTTAACCTGTACTGAGAATGCAAAGCTGTTGTAAATGCTTGTGACAGCACTTAATATACACAAGCTGTGTGCTATTTTAAGGCCCTGGAGCTCTCTTTCATTAGTTTCATTTACCCCCTATGTGAATGTGACATTGTTAATACATACAGCACTTCCATCCTTTAGCACAGGGTACTTAAGAATAACAGTTTATTGTAATATCAACATTCCTGACTAGTTTTTCCTACAAATAAATGTTTTATAGGGAAACAAAAGATGGAATGGTTCCAAGTTAGCAATTGTCCACAACAAATGGAGCCCTAGTCTACATTTCCAGCCTGCAAGTGTTTTGATTACCCTAAAAGCTCTAAAAATGAAGAGACTTGCTGATATTTGATAGCCCACATTTTATTAATGTAGTTAGAGTTGCTGTATTACTCCTCAGTATAAACATTACACAATGGGAAAATGAATAGATCACATAATGCTAGCATAAGCAGCCAGCCACAGAACTTGACTCAGCTGTGTAACTTGAGATATAGGGAAAAAAGAGGGGGAAACCTCACTGAAGTTGTTGGACGTGGTTGGGTTTCATATGGTTATTAGACAAGGGTGTTCACAGCTATATTTGGCCCCACTGAATATGACACTCAAAGTAAATGGATAACTTTCACTAAGCCAAGCAGTTGGTTAAAATGTTGAAAAATGTAGAAATCACTGTTGTTTCTTCTCACTAGCCACTGTCATCAAAGAACACACAGCAAGACTGCAGCCATGTTCACAAGACATAATATAGTTCTCTGCATAAAAGTCAGCAGAGATTTTTTTTAACTCCAAGCATTATTATACTGTCTCCTCAATAAATATTCAAAATGCTTTAAGAAAATGAACCAAACAAAAAAGCTGACATAAAATAATTAAAAGCAAACAAATCATTTCTAAATAAAACAGCCATAATATAAAACAGCCAAATTAAAATCTTTCTGTCTAAGAGGAGATGAAAGGTGTCACAGTCATTTCTATATGAAATTGAAGAGGAACATTGCCTATGGAAAGGTCATTCCATAGGGAGGATTTTCACTTTATCATCTGGCCTTGAGACTTTATGGAATCTGACCTTCTCTCTGAATACAATCCAAGGTTTTGAGAGGTTTGGATTTTGAGGTCTTCAAGTCTGAAACAAAGGTATGTGTTAGATGATTTTATTATCTGTTTCCTGATGCACAATGGAACCCCTGCTGCATTGCTGCTTAAGGCACAGCACTGCTTATGATCAAGTAGATCATAGGGAAGCATACAGGTTCAGCAGACCTTCCCTTGTGTGAAAGAGGCCCACATATTTAGAAGGCCATGGACTACAAGATACTGTTGATGGATTTCTTCAACATGAGCTTTGCCATATTGTAGAAACTGCAGCATTTCTTATCCTGCACGGGTCATAACAGCTTAGTTCCTTTCACAGATGAGAGACTAAAGTGACCTATTGAACCTTTCCTAGTTAGTAATCAGGCTCCTTTCAATCCCAAGAATTACAAATGGAGATGAAAGGAGGAGAGAGGTTTGTTCAAATAATAACAATATCATCCCAGTCCTTTATGCATTACCAAACTGCACATGCAGGCAAGATGGGACATTTTGCTATAAATGCTTTCTACATATTTCTAACTGAAGCTCCATTTCTCCATATACTACAGCTGAGAAATAATAATAATGTGCATTAGCATTTGACAGAAGGAAGGAAGGAAGGAAGGAAGGAAGGAAGGAAGGAAGGAAGGAAGGAAGGAAGGAAGGAAGGCATTCCCAGCTACTGTGATCCTGATTCAGTTCTCTGCCACAGATTTTCTGTGTATATTTGCCTTTAACAACTCCACTTAGGGCACACTTTTGATGTTAACCCTCTGAAAGTTGAATCAATAATAAAGTGAGTGGGATGGACTGATTGCAAAGTAGATGTAGAAGGCAACAGAGGTCCCTATAGATGACCTTCACATCTAAAAATCCTAACAGATCCTCTCTTTTCGGGGTGGCAAAAGGGAGGATCAAGGCCATGGCATGGGATAACTGCAGTCCCGATCTACCGCTTCCCGGGGTGGCCTAGAGCCGCCCATCTGCACACCCCATTTCCTAAGTATTGCACTTTTATTAAGTGCCCCCCTTGCTGGCTATTCTTGGCTCCTCTGTGCTCCTGACTGGGAACCAAAACTGTTTTTAAGATGGAGGGTTTCAACATTGGCAGGAAGTTTGTTATAAATTTTGCCTTCTTGCTACAGAGGGAAAACAAATTATTTTCCCTATCTATAATCGTTGAAAAGATCCTTACATATGACACTTCTTACAAGCATATGTTTCTACCCCATGGACCCTAATTTACCTCTCACATTTTTATATATAAAAATGCAATAAAACATATAGGCTGGGTGACCCTTCTATGACCCATGATATTGAAGTAAATCTCTGCACGTAGGCTAGTGCTAGGAGTTGCCTCAGGCCCCAGCTAGATTGGATCATGACACACCTAATGGAGGTAAGAGGAGACCCAAGACAAAGCATGGGGAAGGTAAACATTGGTGATCCTGCATGCTAATCCCCTCTTATCTAGGAAATGCACATCTATTGCCCCTTTCGATTAAGTTTTGCTCCATCATTTCTATCCTGGAAAACCAATTCCAAAACGCTTAATCCTTCCAACCTCTTGGTATCGGCCCCCAAGATATATTTTTGATATAAATATTGGCATTATTAGAGCCAGTCTTTGGCCCAGTCTAGCAGCAAGTAGATTCTGTGTCGGTTTGCTTGGCTAAGCAACTCAATACACTCACCATCCCCATGTGCTGCAGGAACTATTAAGTTCTCACTTCATCTCGGACCCTCAGCAATTGGAGTCAAGATCCACATGGGTAATTATCATTGCCAGTGATGCTTCATACCTATCCCAACCTCCCACCTTTGATTTCATTAGTTCCTGTGTGTGGGCGTGCATGGTCATTTGTGTGTGAGAGTGTGTTTATTCCCTATTTAAATAAAACTTATTCTTATTTGGAAATCTGTCTCTGGAGTTCTGTGTGAATTTGGACCCTGTAAAAGCTGGGAAAGATCCCTTAAGACCAAGTTTCCCTGGTCCTCTCCCCATTTGAGCTAAGTAAAAATTCCCCTGAGCAACCGTTGGCTTGGCATCCTCTCTGGGCACCAGAGCAATATGGGTAAAACATAATGTGTATGTAGAAGCATCTTCCATGTGTTCAGAGTAACTTGTTCCCAAGTAAGTGTGCATAGGAGAGATTCCTGGCAGCGTCTTTCACTTCTGGGAAGGCTCAACAACAGTTACTGTTTTAGTATTGCTGAGTACTTGATCATTTGGGTTCAGGGCTTTGAATTGAGGGTATTCCTGAGGAGGTTCAACTACATAGGAGTCTTGATGGTCCCATTTGGCTGGATCATTTCCTCAAACTGACATGGGTGCTGTACGAGTTTTTTTAATAGAGTTTTTAAATTTTTAAACTTGATTATGTAATGTTTTTAACTTTTTGAAATTGTTTAATTGTGTTTAAAACTTTTTATTTTTAATGCTTTGCATTGTTTTAACTTGAGCTGTTTTAGATTTTGTTAGCCACCTTGAGTCCATGTACTGGGATGAAGGCTGTATAAAAATAAAATAAAATAAAATACCTAGCCTTAGGGCAGCTCAAGACTCTCCCTGCTTCTCCCCCATTCCATGCTGGAAGCTATTTCTGGAGCTTGGAGTTGGCCATGTTCACTACAAGATTTACAAAGCTAGTCCCACCCTAAAAAACTTTTCCAAGCTCTGCCCATTTTGCATGTAATCAAGGCAACATTGTTGCTACCTTTAAAACTGCATAGCTAGAAAAGGCATCAATGGTGGCCCCTGGGGCCCTGCACTGCCTGGGGATATCATAGGGTTATAGGGGGAGTTTTCAATTATCCCAACTCACCTACATTCCTTTTAGGTGTCTTTTGTAAGGAATTGTTAATCAATGTCCAAAAATGAATAGGTACCCTTTTAGGGGGTACCTATTCATTTTTGGACATTGATTAATAATTCCTTACAAAAGACATTCTTGAGC
Source organism: Phrynosoma platyrhinos (assembly GCA_020142125.1). NCBI lineage: Eukaryota > Metazoa > Chordata > Lepidosauria > Squamata > Phrynosomatidae > Phrynosoma > Phrynosoma platyrhinos. The sequence goes on along the minus strand of CM034708.1, from coordinate 152,325,538 downwards.
AGTCTCAATAGGGCTTACCATCTTAGTAAAACCCAGACCTTAGGAAAGCTATTAGTCAATGGAATGTGAAACTTTATGGAAGTTCTGGCCAGGACCATGTCCAATTTTGTCTAGAAAGGTAGCCTTTAAAATGCATGAAATAAGAGAGACATCGTTTTAACAGTGCAATCCCATACATATCTCCTCTGAAGAAAATCTCACCGAGATGAGTATGGCTCACTACCAGAAAAATAGCAATAGGATTGCAACCTTAATGTGTAAATCTTCAGAAGGCTACATGGACATAATAATTCATTTCATGTTCACAACTAGAAGTATCTTTGATCCTTTTATTTTAGTCATGTGCTCCAAAGTTATGTGTACATTTTATGCTCGTTTCTGAATCAAGACCATACCATTCCAGTCTGAAAATATGAATAGGGGGAAAAATAGAGCAGAAGAGACATCTTAACTCATACAATTAATTTCTAAGTGATTTAGCAGGTTGGAACACTGGTCATTTGTTTCAGCCTATAAATGGAGTATGGTTTTGGCCACAACATTTCCAAACAGCTCTAGAGATCTACATGAACTGAAGAAAACCTTGTAGTGCACAAGAAACACTCGAACATCTAAAGAGCTTCCAGTTAGTAACAGCAAGCAGTGTTAACTAAACTGGTAAGCAGGGAGTCAAAAGCAGAAGGGAAAGAAGGAATATTGCAATGCTCTATATAATAATCCTATACGTTACAGATGCAAATCTGAATTGTCTGGCTCACACAGGTTGATTATAAATTTAGACTTTGAGGGACTGGTTAAGACTAGATATGAAGGAACCACATAGAGCTTTTGGCAATTGACTGATTGATAAGGAAGGGTTTGTGATGGATGGATGATGTACTGTTTTGTTGCTGTGGTTTTAATTCAGCTGTATTTTAATCTTATCAACCATTAATTCTGTTATGTCATATTTCTGTGATTTTATCTTTCCATGTTTACTTCATGTTGTGAGAATCATCTTGTGCCTTGGAGCTATGGTGGTTTCGCCTTATAGAGTACTCATTGGATAACCATTAGGCCCACACTGCTTCAGGTTACCTTTGCAAACTATTTCTATCATTGTTAATTGGTTTGACTTAATAAAGCTAAGCTCTGTCTGAAAACCAGCTTCATTTTCTTGTCCTCATTACCCAATGTGAGGACAACGACAGGCAATTAGACAAAAAGCTTCTATGCTGGCATCTTTAAGTACTAAAGGGACATTAGGTTCCAATAACAGATGAAAATGACTTGAGCCCAGGTTACATGACAGATGAGCTCCTCCATATATACCTACCTGGGCCTTAATAGCCTCTGAATGCGTTCACAAAATAAAGTATGGTAGATTATTATTAGTTGCATAAATACTCTAAAGGCACCAGATCCCATCTGATGTTAGAAGATCAGCAGGGTTAGCCTTCGTTAGTACTTGGATGGGAAACCACCAATGAATACCAGGTGCAGTAGGTATATTTCAAAGAAAGCAACTGGAAAAAACACCTCTGATTATTCCTTGTCTAAGAAAATCCTATTAAATTAAATTAATGGGGTTGCCATATGTTGACAACTTAAAAGAACAGACACACACACACGTGACTATTGGAATATTTTTGACCTCCATAGAGAATCACACCAGTTGCCAACACCATGGTCCTTTCTGGTGCCATGTAAAGAACATCTTTGTCTCCCCAGGCATTTTGGTCTTAAAATGTTTTAGCACATTTTACACGTTTTGTACCAACGTAAATCCCCTTTGATGGTTTTTGTTCTACTGATGGTTTTATTCTGATCATCTGGATCTACTGTGTCTTTTACTTTGTATGGTTTTAGTTATTACTATAAACTGTACAGAGAACTTTAATCACTGAGTGGTTTATAAATATTGTAAACACTGTATATACTTGACTATAAGTGGACCACATGTATATGTTGAGGGCAGGTTTTGGAGATAAAATTATGGTAGTTGGCATGATCTGTGGATATGTCAAGGGTAAAACTTTGGGGCTCAGTGTGGTCCTGCTTTGCCACCCATCTACCTGACCTCAGTTGTCTGCAGCCAGCCCACTTAACTCCTCAAAGAAGGTAGAGAGAAAGAGAAGGAGGAGGAGACAAGTGGACTGGCTGGAGGACAGGTGGCAGAGGAGTCTTGAGGGGGCGAGCATTCACCTTTCCTCCTCCACCTTTCAGGAGAAAGCCAGGCAGTGGAGGAGGCTTGAGGGGCAAGTGTTGGTCTTTCCTCTTCCTCTGCTGCCAGTCTGGACGAGCCTTGCAGGGTAACTGTACAACTTTTCTCCTCCTCCTCAGCCTAGCATTACCATATTGACGTATGTATAAGTCAACCCATGGTTTTGGGGTCATTTTTTGGTGTAAATTTTGAGTATATATGGTAGGTACAGAAATAAAAATTGAATTCAGAGTAATATCCCATGCTGCACTGAACAGAGTTTAAAAATCAGTAATGCTCATTCATACAGCAAAAGGCATACATGCTTGCTTTTGAAAGGGGGAAGAGGAAAAAAACATTAATCTAATATCGCATTTTTGGCACAATTCCATTTCAGTAACCCCCCCCCAAAAAAAAGGCAGAAATAGGTGCAAAAGAAATGTCTCAGGCCTCACCAAGTGGAGTTCTTCTCTCTAGCTGTGCAGCCTTTCCAGTTCACTGGGATGGCATGAGCATATCCTTTTTCTTCCCATTCTCATACTCCTCTCCTGTTCTTCCTTCTCTTTGTGCTGGCTAGTTCTCCCTTATCAGATCTCCTATAAATTCCTACACTTGCCTTCCTACTCTCCATTTCCCTCAGTTTTTAAAAAAAATAGGTGCTAGGTGGGGACACCACAGAAGCCAAGTGGTTGTCTCACTGTAAGTCACTAAATCACCAAGATTTCCTTGATCTTTTTCAGTCTTCTTCCTGTTTCTTTCACACAAAGTTGAAGCACCTAGATACCACTTTAACTGACATGACTGCTTCCTGGGATCTAAAGTTTGGAAGGGCATGAGTGATATCTGGCAGATAATACTAAATATGTTACAAAAACACACACACATAACCCTACAAACTCAGAGTACATCTGCACTACACAGTTATTCCAATCTGATACCATACAATGGTTACCTTATAGAATTATATTATAGGGTTTGTAGTTTGGTCAAAAAACTTCAATACACTCCCCAATGTAATCCCTAAACTTTACTACATTCTCTAATACACTCCCTAAGCTAAGTATCTCACCAAAATAGAAATACCAGAATTCAATAGAGAGTTAGGACAGTTAAAGTGGTATCAAACTGTTGTATAATGTGGATGCACTGTAAGAATAGGGAAATTTGGGTGACTAATTGTAAAGTTCAACCATGGTATAGACTAGAGACTTAAAGAACATAGGCAGAAAGACTGTTATGGCCTATTTTAATGCATATTCTAAGAAGGAAGTTCCAAGAATATGCATTAAAAGTTCAGTGAGGTTTTCTTTCATATAATGTGTGTGTCAAACTATAGAAAAAAAAACCAAAAACAAACCCCAAACCCTCAAACTCAACCATTGGTGTATTTTATATATAATGAGCAAGTGTTCTAGAGAATGTAGTCAAAAACTTGCTTTAAAAGTCATTTTTAAAAAAGAAGGAAAAAAAGTGTTCCACCTACATTTCAGGACCAATGGTTTGAGCATTGGACCATGACTATGGGAGACCAGGATGCAAATCCTCACTTAGCCATGGATACCCATTGAGCGATTATGGCCAAGTCACACTTTCTCAGACTCAGAGAAAGAACAAATCTTGCAAAGAAAACCCCTGGAGAGGGTTATCTTAAGTAGAAATTCACTTGAAATCATGAAACAGCAGCACATCATTACAGGGATTTTTAAAATAGACTTTTCAAAGAGTTTCCAGCTGTGTCATTTCAACACTACCTGTGAATCAACAGCATCTCATTCAAAGGTAACGGAGAAGGGACGCTGCAAATGGGAACTGGAAAGCATCACAAATGACAGTGATCAGTAGAAAACTCAATAGCCTGCCACATTTAGTTGTATTTTTTTCTCCTCTTTGTTCTGTTTTTCCATTCCTTGCAATGACAATAAGTTAGATCCTCAGTCTTCCCTCACTTTCAAAAGAGAAGGAAGAAACACGGAGAAGCGACATCAGAATATTAGCTATTTAACTACATTGGTGTTTCTTGATCTGTCTGATGGGGTAGATTGGCAGTCACCCTCCTCTATATGTGAGAGACTGGCACCATATTTGTGCCCACTGGCTGCAACTGTTGTTGTTGTTTTTTTCCTGGAAATATGCCACAGACCAGCAGCCGAAAGGGTCACCAACCAGCTCTGGTCCAAGGACCACCACTTCAAGTAGTGATGAACTTCTACTGAATTTCACATAGATACCTCTGAAAGAAGAGGGGATCTATGCTGCCAAATTAATGTAGTTTGACACCACTTTAGCTACCATGGCTCAATTCTATGGAATTATGGGATTTCTAGTTTTCTGAGCTATTTAGCCTTCTCTGAGAGCGCTAGTGCTACAACAAACTACAAGCTAGTGCTACAACAAACTAGAAATCATATCCACAGGATAAAGCCGAAGCAGTTAAAGCAGTGCCAAACCACATTAATTTTGCAATGTGGCAGCTGCCTCAGAAGGAAGCACTTGAGGCATTTAGTGTAGACCTGCCATCTGTTGTTCACTGACATTTTACTGGGGAGGGAAATGGAAAAGTAGACACAATGCTGTTCAGCAGCTGTCATTCTATCAGACCAGCATGATGTAATGGTTTGAGTGCTGGACTCAATCCTGAATTCTGGAGACCAGGATTGATTTCCAGCTCAGCCATGAAACCCACTGGATGACCTTGGGCAACAAAGTCACATGCTCTCAGCCTTAGGGGAAAACAATGGCAAACCTCCTCTGAACAAATTTTGCCAAGAAAACCCCATGATAGATTCACTTTAGGGGCTCCATAAGTCAGAAATAACTTGATGGCTTACAAAAACAACAAGTTGTAACTCTACATTTTCCAGTGTTTCTTCTATTAGTTTTAGTGTTACAAAGTGTTTGTCTATTTTTTTTTTAGAAGGATGGTAGATTAATTTAGTCTCCACAGGTATGGATACAATTTGTACTCCACTTTCATTTTTAAGAATATTGGTTTCAATTTGGGCAAGGACCATGGAGAAAAACCTTATTGATCACCGTCATTTAGCAACATGTGTCCCTAGCCCTAGTTCAACAATTTAAACACATGTTATGTGGCCGAAGCAGTAAAGCAAGTTTAAATTTGCTATGAAAATAAACATTGGATATTTCAATTCTCTCCCAAGATTGACATTTGCCATCTTCCCCGTCCCCCCAAAAACCCACTGGGGAAATTATTTCTTTTCTATTATCCACACCTTCAAAATCTCCAGATATTTTACATCTGTGTGTATGTGTGTAGACCTTCAAATCTCCTCTTGACTTATGGTGATCCCATGAATTTCACAGGGTTTTCTAAGGCAAAGAATACTCAGGGGTGATTTTGCCAGTACCTTTGAAATATCATCCACAGCACCTGGAATTCCTTGCTTAACTTCAAAGATGAGATGGAACCTGGTGCCTTTAGGATATTTAGGCCTATCCTTTACATTTCTAGACAAGGCTAATATGCATTGTTCTTAATTCTGAGAAACGGGAAAGTAAATACTTTTTTAAAAAAAAAAAGTTGGAATTATAATAGCAACTAACTGTTGTTCCTGTTGTTGTTGTTGTTGTTGTTGTTGTGTGTCTTCATGATGTTTCTGACTTATGGCAACCCTAAGGCGAACCTATCATGGGGTTTTCTGGGCAAGTTTCATCAGAGGGGGTTCGCCATTGCCTTCCCCAGAGGCTGAGAAAGTGTGGCTTGCCCAGGGCCACCCAGTGGGTTTAATAGCTGAGCAGGGATTCAAATCCTGTACTCCAGAGTTGTAGTCCAACACTCAAATCATACAAACCATGCTGGCTCTTGGCAACTAACTACACTGGATGAACTTAGAACTAGCATGTTAACTAATTGTCTTTTTTAAAAGTAACTTTCAAAGCTCTCTTTTGAGTAAGGCACATCTGGCAAACCTATTGCCATCATACAATATGGGTGGGTTCAGAGAAACCAGTCATTGGAAGCTGTTTGTCTTTTTCTACTCTTTGATAATCAAGAGACCACTATCCTGTCATTTGAAGAAAAAAAAGAGCTGGCATCAATCTCAAAACGTCTGGTGTTTTGGGCCCTGATCCAGCAAAGCACTTAGTCACATGTGTACATTTAAGCACCTGAGTAGTTCCCATTTGATCTCAAAGGAACTATTCATGTTTTTAAAATTATGTACATTCTTAACTACTTTGCTGCGGTCAGAGCTTATCTGGGGCATCTGAAATGTTTAGCTTTGCAACATTGGCCAAAAGCAGCTCCATTCAACTTCTGCTTCCAGTCAGGACAGAACTCCTGCAGTCGCCAGTGGGAGTCTGGCATTTCCATTTGAAACCTTGGTTAGGATTATACGGAGAAGCAAAAGATGTGATTTCAAAATTAAAAACAATGTAACATGATAAACTTCTTTAACATATTTTTAAAAACTCTCAAGATCTGGATGAAGTGTGATACTGCTTTCTTCTTCTTCTTTTCTTTTAATCTTTTGCAGTTGCTCATTTCTTCAGACTGTTAAGCAGAATGGAACTTGTCTGGCCTGTCACTACAATCCCAAAATAGCATTTCTCTGATTAACAACTTTGTTGCATCTCTGTTTTTGAGTTTTCCAGCATGCCTGAGTGTGCTTATCTTCTCAAGAAAGAAGTCTGAGCCTTGAAGTAGTCTGTGTTGGCCATCTCTCTCTCTCTCTCTCTCTCTCTCTCTCTCTCTCTCTCTC
>CM034708.1:152294330-152318535 GCA_020142125.1 Phrynosoma platyrhinos | reverse complement strand
ACTGCTTATCAGTGAACTAGCACTCCCTAAGCAGTTTACAATTTGTAAACCAATTGCCCTCAACAACCTGATTACCAACCTATGAAAGGATGGAAGGCTGAGTGGATCTTGGAGCACTGCCTGGGATCAAACTTACAACCTTGTGGCTGCAGTACCAACATTTAACCTCTGTGCCATCAGGGCTCCTTGCATGATCCTATACATGTTTGTTCATAATAAGTCTTGCTGAATACAGTGGGAGTGACTTCTGAGTTACTTCTCAAGATGTGGATGAAGTGCGAAGCTGTTTTTTTCTTCTTCTTTTTCTTTTAATCTTTTGCACTTGCTCATTTCTTCAGACTGTTAAGCAGAATGAAACTTGTCTGCCCTGTCACTACAGTCCCATGTGGTGTAATTGGGAATCTATTCCCAATTAATTTAAACTCACTTTATGTAGCTGCAGCAGTAAAGCAAATTTAGATTTTTATGCAAATAAATACTGGATATTTCAATTCTCCACCCCTCCTCCAAGTTTTCCATTTTCTGTCTTCCCTGTCCCCCAAAAAACCCACCGGGAAAATTATTTCTTTTCTATTCCTCACATCTTCAAAATCTCTGTGCATGCAAATCTATTGTATATTGTGGGTAGGTGGGAAGGAAACACTCAGTAGTTTAAAGTGCCAGTTCAAGGCCTTTTGCTGGCTGATGAAGAGTAGAAAGTGCCATCCAAGTTTACCTATAGCCAAACTGATGTACATATTATCTAAACCTCATATCTTCTGACTGTCCCAATATGGCAGGAAAAGTCCCAATTAATCCTCTGTTGTTGCACATCAACCGCTTTTAATATGTCTCTGTATCTCTCTTTCCCTCATCTTCCTTTGTCCTTGTTCAGTACCTGCAAATTGAGTTTGAAGCATAAAAGAAAATTGCATTCTGTAAACTCAGTAATAGAGAGAAGAGAGGTGAAATCTTGCCCTTCCCAGTAGATTCAGGCAAAAGCAAACTGAGGCAACCTCTCCTAGCTTGTGTGTTCTTTCTGATTAATAATTTTTGTCGTCTGGACTGCATCCTGATGTTGCTTGGTCACACGTGTCCCACTTTTCATCTGTGAAATGTTGCTGGAAAGTATGAAATGGTGGCCACAATCTACAGGCTCATCTTATAAACCCAAGACTAGAAACAGTAACAGGAAGTTGAAACTTCCACTTCACACCCATAAATGCTGCCTCCTTCCATACTCTTAATACTATGTATCCCAAGGAACAGCAAACACAATATTTCAAATTTTTAGGGAATGCCTATGCAAGAAATAAGTCTGAAGCCTATATTGTTCTGGTTTAGTATTGTCATTACCTACTTATGTTTCATGTGACACTGAAAAACTGAAGCACAAGTCTTTCTTTAATGGAAACAGAGCAGCTATCAGGCCTCCTGTCTTCTTGTGTAACCTGCTTAGTTACTAAGCGGCTGCTTCTGCACTTTTGCCTATTCATACTCAAGCTCCATTTCTTTGCTTCCTCAAGCTCCACCTTTTACTTCTGAAACCTATCCATATTGTCACAACTTACTATTTACAACTCCTTTTTTGGTTTTGCCTTTTGATACTACCTTAGATATAAGTGATAAAAGATCTAGGCTGCATCAATAGAAGTATAGTGTCTAGATCAAGGGAAGTAATAGTGCCACTCTATTTTATTCTGCTTTGGTCAGATCTCAGCCGGAATTCTGCATTCAGTTCTGGATACCACAGTTCAAAAAAGGATGTTGACAGGCTGGAGTGTGTCCAGAGGGGCAACTAAAATGGTGAAAGGTCTGCAAACCATGCCTTGTGAGAAGCTGGGTATGTTTAATCTAGAGAAGAGACAGTTAAGAGGTGATATGATAGCCTTGTTTAAATATTTGAAAGGATGTCATACTGAAAATGAACCAAGTTTATTTTCTGCAGCTCCAGAAAATAGGACACAAATCAATGGATTCAAACTACAGGAAAAGAGATTCCACCTCAACATTAACAAGAACTTCTAAATAGTAAGAGCTGTTCAACAGTGTAATATGCTGCCTTGGAGGATGGTGAAGTCTCCTTCTTTGGAGACTGGATGAACATCTGTTGGGGGCACTTTGTGCATTCCTGCATGTCAGGGGGTTGTACTTGATGGCCCTTGCAGTCTGTTCCAGCTCTATGATTCCATTATTCTATAAACCAGTACTCAAATTTAATGAGAAGGGAGGGGGGAACCCCTTCACTTCTTTTCTGCTCAGATGCAGAAAAATATTAAGCTGGTTTGTGTAAGGCATTGCTCCAGCTGCACAGTATCTCTTTTCATTAGAGGCAGAATGTTTCTGGGATGGCAAAACAAGGAGCTACTGGATTTCCTAACAGGAGCATATACACTATACCTCTGTTTAGCCCTAACTTGCTATTTATTAGATAAACATTCCCTTTGGATAGCAAGGAAAAGTTATGACGCCATGACAAGGGGAGCTGTATTTTCTTTCACTACAGTTTTGTCATTTATGTTCCCTGTTTTAATATGGGGTGCATTCACACCAGAGAAATATACAGGGAGAGAGAGAAACACAGAGGCAAAATCTAATCAGCTGAGCAAGTAATGCAGTTATTTTTCACTTCCTCATTTCTTGAGATACGTCTGTAAAATAAAAACCCTCCTTTTTCAAGTTCTGCCTTCCATATGCTCTTGCCATGATGTCTCTCTGTTACATGTCAGTGCAATGTATAGAAGAAAAGAGTCTGATACAGAGTTGCATAGAATGACACAACTGTAAGCAATAATTGTTTACATGGTAAACATTTTAATGATTTACTGCCATAAAAACTGAATTGCTGTGTTGAAATTAATATTTTAGCACCCATCCCTTATTAAATGTACACCAATAACAAGGACAACAGAATAAAAAGGACAACAGAATGGATAAAGTTGCCCACACAGGTAAAGGAAGGAGATAATTTGGTCTTTGAGGCAGTATAGTTTCATTCTCATTGTCCTTCTCTACTATGCCTGTTATAAATGCTTACCTTCTTGGTTAAATCAGTACAACTGTGTTAGGATTGAACTTTTGCTGTACAAACATAATAATTAATTCATCTTACACCCAACCCAGATGTTCTATATGTATTCCAATATACTGATGGAGTTTACTCTTTGATCAATTCATTGGAGGAAGCAGATCTATGCATGAATTCATTTGTACATACTTTTCTTCTCTACATTTAAGTGGATGCAGAAGTCATTGCTTGGGGTCAACAAGAGGACTTGCTCAGGATGGAAAGGCTGTTATTTTGGATTACAACTCCTAGTGGTCAGGCTGGCTGGATTCTGTGAGTTGTAGTACAAAATGGTAAGGTTTTCCATTTCTAGTTCCTCATGTGAATTAACAATATTATCCTATCCTGTGACTACTCAGAGGCACTATTGACAAGCTGCAACCAAATCTGGAAAAAATGTTATCCTTTCCAGGGTCTTTACTCACCTACATATACTTCCCTATTCTCAAATGGCTACTCATCTACAGTAAGACAAGACAAGAATAAGACCTTACCCCAAAACCAACTCTGTCCCTACATCTACTCAGAAAGCAACATCATAGATCCTAATAACTCAACCACAACATTAGAGGTGTTTTCATGTGATATATGTAATGCTTTATCAACAATGCCCCTCAGCACTCTAGACTGGACAATTGGGACAGTGTCTATGCCAGAGGATAAACAAACGGGAAGTCAGAAATGGAAATACCCCAAAACCAGTTGCAGAACACATTAACATTCCAGGACATTCTAGCAAAGGAAGATTGGAAAGTGCAGCTGAAATAGAATATATACACAAAGTCAGTCCACTGGCAGTAGTTTGAACACAGACAGTAGTTTCTTGGCACACTACACCTATTAAAACCCTATTTGCATAACCCCCAACATTTCGCAGATGAAAACAGGACACATATGGCCAAGCCACAGTGTGGTCAAGATGGCAAAGCTATTGAAATGGAAGAACACACTAGAAGAGGCTGCACCTCCTTTCTTCTCCCCCTGCCGAGGTGAGCATAAACCACTTTTTGCCCTTGGAACTTGGTTTGTGGTAACTGAAGTAAGCTGGGGATAAGGGGGAATGTGGGCAGAAGAGAGAGAAACAGAAACATTTTAAAAACAGCTGAGAAAGCAGAATGACATAGGATTCATCAGGACTGTGCCTGCAAAATTGGGACAGTTGGAGAGTATGTATTTGACATCCCAGCCACTAAGTAGGGTTCTCATGCCTGTGTTATTGCAACACTTTACTGGTCCTGTACCCACATCAATGCACTATAGCAAGATCTCCTCCATTATGCATATGTAATCCTACTTATCTTGATTTATATGTAAAACCTGTCTCCACCTTTAACTACTCTTTACAACCATCACTGAGACTGAACTTGTCACCTCATTGTCATACATACTTTTTGCATTTCTACTACAATTCACACTCCCTTTCCTCCCCCCACTTCACCCACTGGTATGTATGTCTCTCCAAATAGGCTTCTCATCATGCATTTGATGAAGGGGACTAGAGTCCTTGAAACTTATGCTAGAACTTTTCTCATTTAATCTCAGTGGCGCTATGTGTTTCTGTTATATCTTTTTATATGAAACAGACTAACATAACCATGGCTTTGAATAGGAATGCAATCCTGTGTGAACCTACACACAGCATTCAGTGCCATTGACCTCACTGGGGCTTACTCCTGAGTAATGTAATAAATAAATATTACATTATATATCTGCAAGGGTAGTCATGTTGACTATGCAGCAAAAATAAAATCCAAAAAAAAAAACACATTGCAGTGATACCTTTACTGGACCAACCAAAAGGTTCAAAATACTCACAGGTTTCTTCATCAAGTATGGAAGTTGTAAAATCATTTTTAGGGCAAGAAATGTGAGTTTTGTAACTTATTAATTGATTAATTAATTAAATATCCTGCTTTTTCCCCAATAAGGAACCCAAAGCTGTGTTCAATGTGGTAATGGAAAAATATGATGATGGAGAGGGGACATGATTGCAATTATTGGGGGTTGCAGACTGTCAAAAATAGTGTGAATTCAGTCCACTTTTAGGGTTAGGGTTAGTGCTAGGGAATCATGGGAATTGTTATTTTTCTGAGACATTGAACCTTCTTTGTCAGAGAACTCTAGTGCCACAATAAAATACAGTCCCCATGATTCCCTAACCTTAACCCTAACCCTAAAAGTGGACTGAATTCACACTATTTCTGACAGTCTGCAACCCCCCTAAGTCCCTGAGGGCAGAAGAAATGGAAAAGTGTCATTCATTTTTAAAAAAACAACACTGGTTTTAAGCAGTCTACCAAAAGGGGAAAACAGATAATGACTGCAAAAGTAGGAGGGAATGATTGCAAATAGTTGTAATGTGTGAGTGCAATACACCAAGACATTTTTGCCAAGCATTAGCCTTTTTAAAAATAGAAAGAAAAAGAAAAGTAGCATGAGGTAGAGTTAAATTCAGATGGATGATTAATTGACATGATGGGTTTCCTTAACCTTTTAAAATGTTTCTCCCTAAATGGGACTTGTGTGGTGGACTGACAGTTAAGTTACTTAACTGTCGTAAATATGCAATTGAAACATCTGCGTTATTAAACAGACTTTCCACTGTATTCTACTGAACCGTTTCATCTGTTTTTTAAAAAAATGTCACTTAGCTAACATGATTTTTAATAAAAATTTCACTTAATATAACACTACACAATCCACACAATTTGACACCAAGCTTATAGTAAAGGCACTATTTGCTGCTGCAGTGTTGTGGATTAAATGTTTGGATCCGATTATTTTAAAAAATATATTATACTGGCAAGGCAAAAAACATTTGCATTTCATCCAAGGAGTGACAATTTAGCCAACTGAAAGTCTTCCAGGAAAACTGTGCTATTAAAACATGGCATGGGAATTGGGAATTTGTTTTTAAGCTGTTGGCTTATAAATCTACCGGTGATATAGTTCATTTTGAAACTACTTACTTCTCTGACATTAATCATGAAGTGCCTCAGGAGTTAACAAACAAAGGAAATTGGTCTTCTATAGAGAGTGATCACACAGATGTAATGCTGATGCATTGTGACAAACAAGGCTGTAGGTCACAAGTCAAAGAGCTGAAAGAAATTCAGATACATTCTACAATTAGCTGCATTTCTTTTATTCGATCTTTCTTTGAAAGGCTATATTTATCCATATGCAATGATACTGAGAGCCAATGTGGTGTAGTGATTTGAGTGTTGCACTCTAGAGAACAGAGTTCAATTCTTCACTCAGCCATGGAAACATACTAGGTGACCTTGGGCAAGTCACACACACACAACCCCAGAAAACCCCATGATGGGGTCACCATAAATCAGGAATGACTTGAAGGCACACAATAACACACAACATGCAGTGGTATTAGATGTTCTGCTCAGAGTGGAATGACACATGTTGCTTCAATGTTGGTTTACACCCTAACTTTTGCTACTTTTCCCAATAACTTGGGAAGGAAAGGTTGCCAGTTGCGCTGAAGGAAGATAGGACTTGACCAGAGCCAACTATCCATATAGCTGAAGGGATACAGAACAAACTGCTCAGTGGTGGCCCCTCTCTTATGCCAATGCCCTCTTTCAGCCCATGGCCATTTTGAATTTCCACAGTCCTTCGGACATAGCATTGCTTTAGAGGCATGGTGGCAGATTAAAATACTCTTTCCTCTCCCTATGGGACCCAGCATTTGAATTTCCAACCATGCCCCTGAGCAATTTTACCTTAGAGACACCAAGGTATTGTGGGAGATTCAAATGGCCTCATAACATAGCCAGGGGCATAGAGCAGACTTTGAGGCTGTGTTTCCAAGTGCCAGAATATTCCGGGAACAGCCTGGAGTATCATGGCCCTAAAGCTGCCCCAAAGTTACCTGGGCACTCCAGAGTGACACTGGGTAGCTGTTTGCACACATGTCCTGCTGTGCCATCCACCACAGGTTTCTCCCTCTTGAGGTTGAAAATGAAGTGCTCAGCATCGATCGTATGGCAGGGTGCCTTGTTCTGACCTCAGCGGGAGCAACTTGTAGCAGCAGGTGGCACAGCAGGGCACGCATACAAACAGCCACCTAGCATCACTCTGGAATGCTTTGGGCCTTCTGGGAAGATCCAGAGCAAAATGTGATTTTTTTAAAAGTCATAATAAGGGTGATATACCAGGGGTTTGGTGATAAACTGGGAGTACATCATCTGGACAATTTGCACCAGAGTATGGCATTGGGCCCTGCTTTGTCTGGAGCAATTGCCATGAGGACAGGAAAAAGATGTGTTATTTGGCCCATGAGGATATGGCCCAACACTTGTGGGCCCTGTTTGAATGCTATATTTCCAGCAGCTGATTAAGGACTGCTCCTAACCCATTCTGTGTACACCATCTGTCTGCATAATTCTCCTCAAAGACTCTTGCCCCAGCCCAAGTTCTTGAGGAATGCTGTTGTCACAGACGTATGCTTGGAACCTGTGCTGAAGAAAAGGCTGTTGATGGTGAGGAGCTGTAGTGATAAAGCAAGGACAAATGAAAAAGGGGAAACCCCACTGTTGTTGTTTTTTTTCTAATCTAATGAAACTATCCTGTTTCTGATTTGCAAAGTTATAATATAATATGATCCTTGTCCTCTAACCACAAAGCCTTGGACCTGAGGAGCCTTGGGCAAAGCTAATGTACCTCAGGCTGATGTACCCCAATTGATTATTGTGTTAGCTGGGGCTGATTGGTTTAAATATAGCATTGGCAGAATCATAAGGAAATGTAAATTATTGGACAAAGGCTGCCTTCCAAGAAGACTTTGGGCCTCTGCAGACCGGCCCAAAGGGCCGGCCTGTGGGTAGAGTTGGGGTGGGGCAGCCACACGCTGATACCATCCTGACGCTGCATGCTGTTACGCATGGCGCGTGGCATCAGGATGCCCCCCCCAGTGCAGTGTATAAACACGCTGCACTGAAAGGGTGCTTAAGAGCCACAGCACTGGCTCTTAGGGCAGCCTTTTGATGCCCCTAAAAGGAGTGGCATTTTGCCACTCTTTTCAGGGCAACAAAAGGGAGGATTGGGGCTGTGGCATGGGGTTGTCGTGGCCCCAATCCACCACTTCCCAGGCCGGCCCAGAGCTGCCTGTCTGCAGAGGCCCTTTGATTGTGAAATCATCCTGCCTCATTTTCCTTCCATTGCCCTCCCATGTTTTTCTATCACTTTGCTCATACTGCCATCTTTGATCCAGTGTGATGCAGTGGTTTGAGTGTTAGACCAGGGTTCAAATCCCTGCTTAGCCATGCAGACCCACTGAGTGGCATTGAGCAACTCTCACTCTCTCTCTCTCTCACTCTCACTCTCAGCTTCAGAGCAAGGCAGTGGTGAACCCCAACTTTTTTTCTTACCAGAAGCAACTTCTTAAAGTGGAAAAGGCTGTTAAGTTTCAAGTGGCATTTTGATTGATGAAATTGGGAAATCTCCATTTAGAAATACTCTGAGCAGCAAGCTGGAAAAAAAATAGGAAAGTATTTTTGTATACCTGTATTTTATTTTGACAGTGATTTTATTGATTATTATTTCATGATTGATTGTAAACTTCATTTTAAAAACATTGAAGAGGAGTATAAGAATGTATTTAAAAATAAAACACCTTTGCTTCCCATGAGTGCATTGTTCCAGTGGGCACCAGAGCTCTCTGACAGAGGAAGCAAAATATCTCACAAAACTACATGTCCCAAAATTTCATAGCATTGATCCATGGCAGTTAAAGTGTTGTCAGATTGAATTATTTCTGCAATGCAGATTAGACCTCAGCTACATATTCAGGAACCATATATTGCCTCTGGCAATCTTAGAAGTTTATGATACAGCCTGGACACATCTACTGTACTAGAAATTAGCCTCATCATACTAAATAGGACTTACTCCCCAATTGTTTTTAACAGAGGGGCAGGGTATTGTTGTTGTTGTTGTTGTTGTTATTATTATTATTATTATTATTATTATTATTATTATTATTATTATTATATTTATTGCAAGGTCACCCAGTGAGTTTCCATGGCTGAGTGGGACTGTACATTTAAAGAGTGCCAAAAGATAGCTGGTCTAGTACCAACTGGTAGCTCCCATGTCAGTGAGGTGGTGAATCTGCACCAGGTTTTAGTCCAAGCTGTCCACTATGCTGAACATATATGTGGGATTATTGTCCTCACAAACATGGAAAACACCATCATAGGAACGGAAGATAGTACAACATTGCAGCATGGTTTGTAATGGAAAACTGAAACTGTGATTCACATTGTCAGTATTCATTGAGAGTGTAAGTCAGGGGTAGGCAACCTTTTTGAGCCAGGGGCCAGGTTGCTGTCCCTCAGACAATTAGGGGGCCGAAGCACCATAAATAAATAAATAAAATGCATGCACACTCTCTCAGCCCCAGAAAAGCCATGGCAAACCCCCTGTGGAGATTTTGCCAAGAAAACCCCAAGAACAAGTAATAACAACAATAATCAATATCATCATGGCAGGTGGTGGTGGCGGCGGCGGCGGTGGCAGCAGAACCAGCCTGGGGCCAGTCCAAAGGCCTCAGGGGGCCACATCCGGCCCCCGGGCCTTAGGTTGCCTACCCCTGGTGTAAGTGGATGAGGAGGGGGGAAAAGCGAACCAGTTGCCCAAACAGGGAGGGTTTAAACCATTAATGCTCACATAATATTGCTTCGAGATGAAGAATTGTTTCCCATTCTTTCAGTTTATTTATAGCAGTATCATTTCCCTTATCTCTCGATACATCAATGAAGGATGAAGAAATTCTTGGCATAATAGTAAAAAAGTAGTTGCCCCCATATAGGAGATGGGGGCAGATTTTTGGCAGGAACTAGAGAAAACTTCATGGACTAAAGTCAGATGCACGATTACTAGCCACTAGTATTTGGCATAAAAGAAGAAAATATTTTGCTGTGTTGTTGTTGTTTTTTAAAATAATACAGCCAAACAAATTGAGAATGGAGAAATCAGCATCCCTGTCCAAAATGGCTAAAAATCAAAGTGAGTAACATTGCCTGTACTCAAGTCACACTGGCAAGGACCAAGTACTGGTACTAGGTATTTGGTCTCTTCTAGATGAGACCTCCCTTGGTTCCCTTTGTACAAGTAAAATTCCTGTGTAAATGGATTTACCAGTTCCCGAGCAGAGGCAGTTGGCAGATGCTCTGCAGAATAGCTAGTACACATAAGCAGTAATAGCTGGAAGCAGAATTTATGAACCACTGGCAATCTCTTTTTTCCCCCCATTTAAATCATGCTGAGAAGCCATCTAAATATATCAATGGCGACTCCTAATACAAACATCTTTCAGGGAGGAAATATGATTGAACCATCGAACTTGGTTTTGTTTCTATTAAACAATGACAGGGCTGAAAATGTAATGGGAAAGAGTTTGTGGGACACTTTTACACTACACAGTTACAGCACTGTGATTCCACTTTAACTGCCCTGGTTACTTTCTATGGAACCCTGGATTCTGTAGTTTGTTGAGACATGGAAGAACTATCTGGCTAAGAACTGTAAATGTACATGGTTTTAAACAATGAGAGACAGCATGATGTACTGGTTTGAACTTTGGATAGCTCTGGAAATCAGGGTTTGAATGCCCACTCATCCATGGAAACGCACTGGGTAATCTTGGGCAAGTCACACTCTCTCAGCCTCAGAGGAAGGCAAAGGCAAAGCCCTGAAGAACTAATCTTGCCAGGTCAAAAATGACTTGAAGGCACATAGCAACAACATGTATGTGCCCTAAAGTCACCTATTAACTTAGGGTGACCCCATTAATTTATTATATTCATAGGGTTTTCTTAGGGAAGGAATACTCATAGATGATTTTATCAGTTCCTTCCTCTGAATTATAGCCTACAGCACCTGCTATTTGTTCGCGGTCTCCTATCCAACAGTTAACCAGGGCTGACCCTTCCTAGCTTCCAAGATGAGACAGGATCTGGTGTCTTTAGAGTATTCCAAATGCCTCACCCTAACTTGAAACTTCCTCTCCTTTCTTGTCTATAGCAGAAGTGTGGAAACCCTACACCTTCATTCTTCTGTTGTGCCATTTTGATGGGCAAAAGGACACATTTTCCCAGAATAAAAGCCATTCTGTTTCCATTTTCCACTCACTTATTTGGAGAAAAGTCCACAGAATTCAGCAGGATGTCCTTTTGAGCAGACATGGATAGGACAGCACTGCTGATAGACTAAATTCAATCTGTAAAGCACATGTGAGAGTTACACGGCCCTCCAGTTGCTGCTGAACTGCAGGCACAGTGAGGAATGCTGTGGAGTCCTAACAACAACATCTGGAGGGCTCCATGATACCCACTCTTACAGTTGGCCTTGCATTGCAAAAAGTCCTCCAGATCAGCAGTGGTGAATGTTTGAGAGGCTGAGTGCCCAAACTAAAAGGACTTCCAACACCATGTGTTACCCAGTGTTACCTGGTGCTATGGGCAGAACTTCCAGCATCTGGGGATGGGACTTCTGGGATGTGACTTCTTCCCCCCACCCTCCCAAGAAGGAGAAGGTCAAGAAGGAGTAGATCAAGAAGGAGGAGATCAAGAAGGAGGAGATCAAGAAGGAGGAGGAATAGGCTCACACCTTTTCTTCCTCCTCCCCATCATCCCTGGCCTTCAGCTGCCTCCAGAGAGGCAGCTGAAGGCCTGGGATAGCCAGGAAGAAGGAGAAACAGGGGCATACCTCTTCCTCCTCCTCCCCACTCTTTGCATGGCAGGGAAAATGACTTCGCATGCCATCTCTAGCACCCATGCCATAGGTTCAGCTCTAGATGCTTTGAACTACTTCAGTCAGTCACAGTTTGGGTTGCCAATGATCAGGAATTATGGAAGTTATCATTTGCATCTGGAGGGCAGAGTTGTTCATATCGATTTTCCTTATCTTTTACCATGTTAGCCTCACTTCTTTTGGCCAGGACATCACTTCTTTTGGCCAAATAGCATCATGCTTGGCCCCTTCTCCCCTCTGGCCTCTGTTTCTTATGACCACATGTCCTGATACCAAGGTATAGTGGAAAGAAAAAGTCAGTGTCTGTATATGCCTGAGATTAAATGAATAGTGTGATCTTCATCCTTTATGCCAATTGTGGAGACAACAGGCAATTAGAACCTTGACGGCAGCCAATGGGAGCAAAGCCAAGAAAAGGTGAGGGCTGCTCCCCAGAGTGAGTATAAAAAGAGAGACAGAGCAGTGTTTCAAATTAGTTAGGGTTGATGTTTTAGCGTGCCCTGAAGGGTGAGGAGCCATTGAGGCTAGATTAAGTTGATGTGAGGGCAGTTAGAAAGGGTTTTAGGTACCCAAGAAAGGGACAAAGAGTCTCCTTAAGTTGTTGTAGTGTTCTGTGGGAAACATAGTGTTTGGTGACTAGTGGAGTCACAGACAACCAGAAGGCTTATAAGATACAAAAGTTTAATAAAGGTTCTGTGAGAAATTAGTTTGTAAGGAAACATATATACAGCTATAAAGAACCAATTATAAAGACAAGCTAAAGAAACTGTTAAACTGTGTAACTAATAAAGTATTTAAACACCATCTCTATTGTGAACACCATCCACTAACAGAGATATTAATAAATCTATTACTTTGTTTCAACAAACAGCTTTCTGGAGTAATTTCAGAAGTACATTAAAAGCACTGCAAACATTGAGAAAAATATTTTAGGTTTGGGAAACATTAGATCAGGGGTAGGCAACCTAAGGCCGCCACCACTACCCGCCATGATGATATTGATTATTGTTGTTATTACTTGTTCTTGGGGTTTTGCCATGGCTTTTCTGGGGCTGAGAGAGTGTGCATGCATATTTTTTTTAATTTTTAAATTTTTTTAAAAAATATTTTTATATTTATTTATTTATTTATTTATTTATTTATTTTTGGTGCTTCGGCCCCCCAATTGTCTGAGGGACAGCAACCCAGCCCCTGGCTCAAAAAGGTTACCTACCCCTGCATTAGATAGTGGGTGTGTTGCTGTCAAAGAATAGTTGGTCCCAAGCTGGGGGGAAATTTGAAACCCAGAGGGCTGGCATCTAAAGAGTTATTGTGCTAGAGACACTTAAGAATCCCAGATTGGAGTCTTGCAGTGAAGAATTGGTGTGATAGTGGCCGTTGCCTCCACACAATTGGTTGCAACAGTGGCACACATTAAAAGGAGTAAAGCAAAGCAAAGCAGCTTCATTTATATACCGCTTCATATCGCGCTATGGGATGTCTAAGCGGTTCACAACTGTGAGCTGATTGCCCCCCAACAAGCTGGGTACTCATTTTAGCGACCTCGGAAGGATGCAGGCCTGAGTCGAGCCTCAGCCCTGGCTGGTATTGAACTCGCAACCTTGTGGTCTATGAGTGGCTGCAGTACAGGCATTTAACCACTAGGCCACCAGGGCTGTTTTGAGATATTTTGGCAGGTTTTGAGATATTTTGGCAGTGCCACGTTGTCACCTTCACACCAATAATACCCTATCCAAATGCATGTAGGCCATCCCATTTTTCTGCCAGAATTAGTCAACTGAAAATAATTTCTAAAACAGATTTGTCTGTTCTTAGTTGCTGTCACATTGGCTTCAATTTATGGCAACCCTATGGATGGGAGACCTACAAGACACACTGTTTTCAACTGCCCTACTAAGCCCTGCAAATTCAGAGCTGTGGCTTGAGATATAGTGTACTCAGTCAAGTATATATACCTGTAATGCAGTCTTCTTTTTCTACTGCCTCACATTTACTGAGCATTATCCTCTTTTCTAATGATTCATGTCATCTCATAATGTGGCCAAAGTACAAATAGCCTCAGTTTAGTCATCTTGGCTTCTACAGACAGATAAGATTTAATTTGTTCTGTTGTTGTTGTGTGCCTTCAAGTCCCTTCTGACTTATGGCAACCTTAAGGCATCCCTATCATGGGGTTTTCTTGGTATGTGTCTCCAAAAGGGGTTTACCATCACCATCCACTGAGGCTGAAAAAGTGTGATTTGTTTAAGGTCATACAGTGGGTTTACATGACCAGAATCATAGTCCAATGATCAAACCACTACACCACACTGGCTCTCCTCATTTTGTTCTAACATTCATTTATTTGTCTTTTTGGCAGTCCATAATACAGTGGGTCCTTGTTATCCGCTGGGGTTTGGTTCCAGGATCCCCTGTGGATAACAAAATCCATGGATGCTCAAGTCCCATTAAATATAATGGCATAGCAAAATTGTGTCCCTTATATAAAATGGAAAATCAAGTTTGCTATATGGAATTTATACTTTTTTTTAATATTTTTAAGCCGTGGATGCTAAAAAAAAATCCATTGAAAAGGAGGGCCAACTGCACCAATACCCAATGCTGGAGTTGGCTTTCTTCACTGTCAGCTTTCTTCACTGTCCAGCATTCAGACTCATACCTAGAAACTGGAAATACTATAGCAGGGGTAGGCAACCTAAGGCCCAGGGGACGGATACAGCCCCCCGAGGCCTTTGGATGGCCCCAGGCCGGTCCTGCCGCCACCGCCGCCCTCTGCTGCCCACCATGATGATATTGATAATTGTTATTACTTGTTCTTGGGGTTTTCTTGGCGAAATCTCCACAGGGGTTTTGCCATGGCTTTTCTGGAGCTGAGAGAGTGTGCATGCATATTTTTAAATATTTTTTTATTTTTAAATTTATTTATTTATTTATTTATTTTTGGTGCTTCGGCCCCCCAATTGTCTGAGGGACAGTAACCTGGCCCCCAGCTCAAAAAGGTTGCCTATCCCTGTACTATAGCATGGACAATCCTGAATTTTGTATTCACTGACATATCTTTATGCTTGAGAAAATTGTTACACTTAAGCAAGAAGGCTGTCTTGCTGATAAGAAAGCTGCTGCCTCTCGCACAGTACATGGAATAAAGCCAGTTGATCATAGCGATCCCTTTTGGCCTCTCCAATCTGTGAATCTGTAACCTCCAGGTCAACTTGCACAGTATATCTGTTTATCTAAACTTTTTGAATAGCCACTGTGCCCACAGGGTTTGACTAATCAGAGAATTGGCCTGTTTGTTTTTAGTTAGTAATTACTTGGGCTGTGTTTGATGCTTAGGCTTCTTTTATTTGTACATTATAGCTGTAGATGTTCTTTGTAGAGGAATAATTCATTGCTTTTCCAACAGAGAGGAAAAGAATATTTCCAGGCCTGCCCACCCCAAATGCATTTTAAAGCACATTTTAGCACTTTATCTCCATTGTTATGATAAAGTAGAAATGAGGTAAGCTTGTTAGAATGAGGAAATTCATTTACTGCTTTTAAAAAAATTGTCCTTTAGTGCTAAAGACTGAAAGGAAGACATAACTTGCATAGTGGGAGGGAGAAGCAGGCATTGCTGGAGAAAAGGAGCTGGCATTGCGGGCTGTTGCATGTTTGACTGGCTGTTTTAAAAACACAAGCCTATGCCTACTTACTCAGAAGTAAGCTTCATTGTGTTCAGTAGGCTTCCTCCCAGGAAGGTGGATATTGTCCTGCAGTCCAATGCATGCTATCCAACTATCCCAATTTGACAGGAACAATCCAAATTAATCTTCAACCATACTACTTTTTCAGCTCCTTTTAGAATGTCCCCGTTTCTCTCTCTTCCTCCCACTTTCCTACTCTGTCCTCTGATTACTTCAACTGCTGCAAACCAACTTCTTAGTTCAAAAATAGTTTGTCCTCAGTTAACTCAGGAGGGAAAAGAGGAAAGGAGAGGGCAGAATCTTGCCCTTCTGAGTAGGCCCAGACAAAAGCAAACTGCTGCAGACTCTCCTTGTTTTCTTTCTCATTGATAACGTTTGCCATCTTGACCACACCCTGATATGGTTTGGCCACATGAGCCTCAGATTTCATCTGTAAAGAGTTGGAGGCTCCTATTACACACTGTCTTCCTATGAGTACATTTCACGGAGCAACAAGAAATTTACTTTGCAGTAAAGAGGTTGTCCTGTTAGTAGGCTACATATTCAGTTCTTACCATTTAAAGAGTGCATAGAGTAAGAATCACATTCCAATAAAAAAAAATATTGTAGTTTTATTTTGTTTAAAAAAAATGGAAGGAAGGAAGTCCCCCGACACATCTTTTCTTAGAAAAAATAGACAGAATTGCCACAGCAGTTGAGGACTAGCTAAGCATTTATTTGTAATATAGTAAGAGTACTAAATCCAATTTTACTTCCAGTTGAAGTCCTACAATGATATCAAGGGGGGTTGGGGTATATCAATACTGGCCACTTAATCCAGGGCCTGTCTGGAACATTATGCCTTGGACAGGCCCTGGACCAACCACAGTGATGACCACATATACCAGGCCAAATCTGATGTGATGCTGCATCATTGTGCACATGGCCTGCTGGACCAACACTGCATTGGCCCTGCTGATCCATCCTCAATTTTCATAGCCACCACTCCTGCTTCGTCATGGGCAGGAGCACCTTGTAAAGCCTACTTGGTGTGCCACATTTCTGGAATCAACAAGAAGCCCAGCCACGCATTTCAGTCCTTGGCAAAAGTGGCAGCACACCAGGAAGACTTTATAAAGATCTTCTGCCTTCAAGGAAGCTGTGGTGGTGGCTCTGAACAAGCCATCCCCTTTCTCTGCATTGCTCAGTGCAGGGAAGAGGGAAGGCACAGCTCTTGGCATGTCGACAAATAGATTTGGTTGATTCAGACTTGATCCAGCTGCCCTCATGCCAAAAGAACCTGAGGGTTTCTGGGAAACAGTGGGTTTTTTCCCAGCTTTGCTTAGTTTAGAGCAAAGTTGGGTCAAGGGCAAAAAATCACAGGTCCTTCCTTGAAGTACTGGTAGCTGTAGGTCATCAGGCCCAGGCTTCAGGGTAAGTATGGCATTTTTCATTGGTATAGAGAAGCCCTTGATTTAGTGTTGACTAATAAACTCTAATCATTTCAGTAGATCTTACCAGAAATAAAATTAGGCTTATCCCATGTGTAAAGATTTTGGAGAGTCCTTTGGACTGAAGAATTCTTCACCATCAATGAAGCATATAGTAGGCTACAAATATTTGATAACAGAAATCCAATGGTTCAGTAGTCAGTGGCAACTGTTGGCTTTCATGTCAGTTAGGAAATGCATCTATTCTAGGTTTTACACAGAGCTTTAAAGGACCCAACCATGATGATGAACCTGTTTGGAGGATAGGAGTCAGCACTTTTTGTTAGTTACTTTAAAGTTCAGACTGAAACCCCAAGCAGGCACCTACTAATATAGAAGCGTTCCTTTAGTGACATAGCTGCACATTGGAATGTAATGTCTCTAAAAAATAACACAATACAGCTAATTTACAGAACAATCCTATTTATTGTTTATTCAGAATATCCAAGATAAAGTTGTTTATTCAGAATATCTAGTGTATGGGAAGGGGGGTGTTGTTACATCCAGACAAGTGTCTGTAGGACTACATCTGTAAGCACTTTGACTTCAAAGTTCACTTAAACTCAGTGGGACTCAATTATGAATAAACAACACAAAACTGCACTATAAAAATGCTGTCAAGTCACCCAAATGTGAAGAGTCCTTCTGAATACACTGTCAGCACTCCTCATATTTAGTTTCCATTTGATATAGTTGCAATTGTGACATAAAAGTGTATCACCATGGAGTCTAGTTTGGGTTTATCTTAACTGTTTTTTGTTTGTTTGTTTGTTTGTTTTGTTTTGTTTTTTGTTTTGTTTTTTTGCTTTGTGGCACATCTGTTCCCTCTCTTGGAGGATGATGAATACAGGATTTTGTAACCTGATGCAATTAATCTGATGAATAATCCATCAATGGCATTTAGTCAGTTTGTTTAATGATTCTTCTTTGTAATTTGCACTTAAAAAGATGATGGTGCCCCATATTGTTAAATAAAAGCTTTCTTTTCAATAGAATTTCAGATTCAAGCATAATGCAAAACAACAACAACAACAACAAACACATAATGAAGTCAAACAATCTTATGTCTCATGATCTGCTTTAAGATTCTAAATTTTTAAGCATGGATCTGTTACACAATTCATTGGCTTCCAGATACTTACACTTAAATACTTTAAATGCCTACCAAACACTTCCATTTCTTAATGGAAGCTGATTATCATATTCTCTATTATTTGACTTGAGGCCTGTGGTCACATGAAATTAATTTGAAATTAAGGTCTAAGTTTACAGTCTTAAAGTTAAATCTAATGTTAGTAGTATCTAGAACAGACCTATTGTAATGTTCTTGAGATTTGCAAATAGTCTCAACTTAAAAAAAAAAACACCTTAAAACCTTAAAGGGCAAGCTACTTAAAATGTGTATAGAAAGCATCAGATAGCCAAACAGTTCAGCCTCAGATACAGATCAATTCATATATTAAACCACATAACAAGCTCTCAAAATAAGCATCTAATTTCCTTTATTAGCCAAGATCAATGGGAGCTGAGACAAGTGAAGGAAATAACGTACTGTGGCAGTGTAGATCTGAAGGTGCCTAGATACTACAGTGATAAGAGTTTCAGAAATGCTTGAATAGACAACACAAAAGAACATAGCACATACATTAGGAGCAAACAGAGCAGAACAATTCTGATAAGGTTTCCTACAACCTCCTCCTTCTCTTCCCCAAATCTATTTCCCTTACTGGACAATCCTGGAGCCATTCCAGAGTAAAGTATTTTAGAATCTCAGCTTAAGCCTTTTAACTTGTCATCTTTCATATATATTTTTCTTTAAATGCCCATTTTAAATCACCATTATACATCCTAAGGAGTTTCAAATGGAATGAATGTACCATTGCTATTGGAAAATCTCAGCAGAAGTGGTGATTTCCTAAATTTTCAAGTAGTATTGATAAAAATTAGAATGCATCTTCTAGTCTCTTTTTTGATGACCTAGTTCCTCTGTTCAGCCATTTAAAAAAACACAAGCCTATTTCTCTACTGAAATAAGCTGTGTTCATTTTTAAAAATTAGGGCATTCATTTCTTTCCGTTCATTTAATATACAGGAAGGTTATTAGACTATCATTTTAAGCAATTGAGCATACTTTTTCTCACAGCAACCCACATGCAGCTATATTTGTGAAAGAAATGTTATCTATTCTTTCTCAGATAATTCCTGCCCCCAGTGTTGCCAAGGATCTCTTTTAAAAAAAAATATTAGTCCAGCTTCTCTGGGTTAGCAGTCAATAAGGAAAAACTCATAGTTTTCAGTTATAGACTTTCAGGGATGGTGGAAAGCAGAAAAGGGAAAGGGAAATGCCAACAGAAGAGAAAATGGGGGAAATTTGATGAAACCTTTCTACTTAACTGTCCAGCTATTCACATTGTAACTACTGATACGTGAACAAAAATGAACACACGAAAAGATTGAGTGCACCTTGGAGTTCACCCAAAATAACAATATACAATATTGTGTGTTATATGACAATATACAGAAGAAACCAGAGTAAAATCAACAGAAGAGAAATGAAAAGAGTCATAGGGCCTTTGCAGACTGCCAGAAATAGTGCAAATTGAGTCCACTTTAAGGGTTAGGGTTAGTGCTAGGGAAACATGGGAACTATGTTGTTTTTTTTCCCTGAGATATTGAGTCTTCTCTGTCAGAGAGCTCTGGTGCCACAATAAAGTACAGTTCCCATGATTCCCTAACCCTAACCCTTAAAGTGGACTCAATTTTCACTATTTCTAGCAGTCTGCAAAGGCCCATTATGCAACCTGCACTCCCCAGAAAGAGGTCTAAGCCAACTGGTGGGGAGAATGCCCTTACAAATCTAAAAGGCCATGTTCTTCAATGGTCATGGCTGCTTGTGGGATAAGCAAACAAGTCACCCTATTCTATTCCATATCAACAATATTTTTCCCCTCTCCATTTCTTCAATTGGTTTCCAGTCCCAGCTCCTCAATTGTTTCCCAGCTCTTCTGCTTGATTCTACAGCCTAGAAACACCACATTTCCTTCAGTCTTAAACCCTCTTCTCCTTAGCAGTGGCTTCACTAGGGTTAGCATCAACTGATGCGGTAACTCACAGTGTCACACACACACAATTGACCTCCTCCCATACCAGATTTCTCCTTTCTTTTCCTACTGAGTCTAACCCCATTTACCCCATCTCCTTAGCATTTTAAAGAGCCACAAGTGAACACCACAGCCCATTTCTGTCAAAAGGCAGATGTTTGTGGAGCAGTGGTCTCACCACCCCCTTAGGATGTCACCTGGTGTGGTCCCACTCCCTGCACCCCTCTAGTGATGCACTTGGGCAAAACAAATAAAAGTTCTTCCTTTTAAAATATATTTTTCCTTTAAATTTTTATTTATTTCACTGATATTTAACAATACAGTCACCCCTCCATTTTTGTGGACTTGAAGTCCACATCCCTCACCCATTTACAGGCAGCAAATGGAAGGGGGACAAAATACTCCATGCACCATGGGCATGCACACCATTATTTTCAGTGGGGCTTGAATATTTGCAAGATGCCATTTTCACAGGGGGAGAGGGGTCCGGAACAGATTCCCACATGAATTGGGAGAGGCTACTGTATGATAATCTCAGTATTACAATAAACCTCCCCTTGTTACGAACAACCTATCCTTCCCCTAATTCATAGTACATAATAGAAATATTGGTCTGTCAAAACTCATACATCTGCGATTTCCATTCTGTTTCTTTATATCTTATTAATCTAATTAATCCAAAATTTAAGTTGGTCATTTAGTGGTTTAAATTCACCACTACTTGAATGGTTCCACAGGATTCCAAAAAGTTTTCTTTTATATCTCCTTTTGCTAGTCTTAATTTATAGCAGAGTTTCCCAACCTTTTCTATGCCCCACACCCCTAAGAAATGTTTGCTTAATGTATGCACCCCCTACAAAAATTATATCATATTTGAAGAGGAAGTCTAATTCCTAACTTTTGAACTACAAATTGAACTACATACCGTACTGCATGTGAACAGAACTTTAAAAAAAACCTTTAACTACAGTAAGTACATAATATGCACATCTAAATTGAGCAATTAGATTGTAATTTATTCAGAAAAACATGAGTCCATGACTCATCACTCAAGGACAAAAGCCACGATTTCTTTCACCCCCTTAAATTCCATTTCATAACCCCTGGGAGTGTGGGCACCCCATGTTGGGAACCCCTGATTTATAGGTTAACTTCTCTATAGAACTATAGTTCATATATTTTTTTAGATTCCTAATTGATAAATTCCCTATTTTTTTTTCATGTTTTGATAATTTCTGGTCTAACATCACTAATATGAGGTCTTTATGCAATAAATCCTTATTTTCCTTTTCAAAGAGACATATAATTAGTAATGCTCCCCTAAAATAGACTCCCCACACCTCATTATCCATGAAAGAACTATATTCCAGAATTTTTGCACCTCTGAGCATTTTAGCGACACATGGCTCCAATCCCCAATTTCTTCACACCCTTTCCATAGTGTTGGTATTCCATTATTAACCCTATGTAATTTAAGAGGGCACTACAGTATTTGTGTAGCATTTTCAATGAATTTTCTCTCATTTGTGCAGATCATGATTTATAAATTAAGGTTTTCCAAATCAAATCCCATCATTTATCTTCTAATTTTATCCCCAAATATGACTCCCGTAGCAAAATTTAGCTTCTTGAATTGTGTGACATATCTTTGAAGTTTGTCCTTTGGTTTGATTTGAACTATCATTACATATTGATTCAAGTAAACTTAATGCTCTCAGGGGTGGGGGCTTCTTTCCTAATTATGTTTGTCTGAAAAGTCTTGATTTGCATTAATTGTCACCAAGATGGGTTCATTGGATTCAGTCTATATTTGAATTGATCTAATTGAATGGGCTTCCTTTTACAAAATAAATCATGTGTTCTATAAATCCTTTTCTCCTTCTACCCCCTAAATTGATTGATCATGTTTGAAGAATTAGTATTCTAAAAATGGACAAAGTGATGAAGGGGATGGGGCTAATAATTTCTTATATTTAAACTAAATGTTAAACAACCCTCTGGTAAATGGATTGTCAAGTTTTTCACTTAGCTTCCATACTTTATCTGAAAACATATTGGCCATGGTAACTTAAATAAACAAGAAAAAGTAATAATACTTGAGAAAATAATTGAAAAACAAAAATTTAGAGGAATCCATTGGACCACATTAGGCTTGTACCCAGTTGTGGAATGCCCACTGCTTGGAAGCCCAATTGATTCTGATAGTGGTTTCATTTTGGTGCCATGTTAAAGCTTGATTCTTCACTATAGTTATTGGAAAATAGGGATCATGGCCCCTCTAAGATGTGAAATTCTTTGTGCACTGTTTGTTGTATGTGTGCCTTTAAGTCAATTCCAGTTTATGGCAACCCTAAGACAAGACTATCATAGGATTTTCTTGGACATATTTCTTCTGCTGAGGTTCGCCATTTCCTTCCTCTGAGGCTCAGATGGAGTGATTTGCCTGAGGTCACTCACTGGGTTTCCATAGCTAAGTAGAATTTGAACCCTAGTCACCAGGAGACCTAATCCAGACTAAAACACACACATTCTTTTGTACAGTATATACACTTTTAAAAATTGCATTAATTGTTTTGCTGTCTGTATTGCACCTTCAAAACATTTGATTTACAGCAGTATTTTTTTTAAAAAATGATCATCCCAAAACAAGTAGTTTGCCGATTCTCAGCTTTCACAATATGTGTTAATTTGAACTGTAAAATCTGGCTGTAAAGTTTGAAATGCTCATATGTGCCTTCTGAGAGTATGTGTTAGTTGCATGAGCTAATTCAGGCAAATTGCCATGGTTCAAAGGTAGAACATCTGTCTTGAATGCAGAAGGTACCAGATTCCAATGTGGCCATTAATAGGAAAGGATGAAAAAGAGCCCTGGACACTCAGTATATGGTAAACAGTACTTTACTAGACAAACAAATTATCTGAGTCAGAGCTTGGGAAAGTTATTTTTGGACTACAGCTCCCCAAATCCTCAACCAGCATATCCATTGAGTTGTGGTTCCCCCATTCCTAAGCTCTAAAGCAGTTCTCTATGTTTTTTCCCAGGCCTGATCTTATCATTAGGCAAAGTGAAGCGGCTGCTTCAAATGGTGGCTGGTGATGGTGGAAAGAAGTGGGAGCCAGGTATTGCAGGACATAGCTTTGTGTGCCACAAAATCTGCCCCCACCCCCTGTGAACTAGCTCATAGCTTCCAGGTACAGTAGAGGACTTTCTTGTGTACTTAGAATGTGGGACACCATCATCTCTTTTGCTTTTGCTGGCCAACAGTTTTCTGTGCTCAATCCTGCATGGACTTTTCATATACGTGCAACTAATTCAAAGACAAGAGGTTCACAACTGAAAATGGTTGTATCATCTTTTCAGGGAACCAGCTTTGTAGCTTCAACATATGGAGGAGGGGAGAATTGGACATTTATTCAGATCTATTTATGCCTGTAACTTGTAATAGGGAACAGCTGGTCAGTCATTTGGGCATATGCACATCACTCGTGAATACTGTCCATTCAATAAAGCTATCAAATTATTGAAGATCTTACTGCATTCTTTGTAAAATGCAGAAGGAAAGTCCTTTAAATACATTTATTACACAATGAGATGGAGCATTGGAGGTGCAGTTCCTCAACTCTCTTGCATGGAAGTTAACATCATTGTCTTCAATTGGGTTTCCATTCCAAATAAAGGTTTGAAAAAGTCATATTTTGCACTTCAGCACAAAACTGGCAAACACATCAAAGTGGAAACAAGAGATGATGGCATCTCAAGTACTCTTTATGCATGCCTATGGATGGGCTATATATATGGCACGATGGCAGATCTGATGCATGGCTAGAGATGCCATGGCAAATATGGAATCAGATCTAGCCACCAACTTTTTCCTCTCCTAAATGGCATTAGCAAGAATAGAGTACAGCCAGCATGGGGTAGTGGTTTGAATATTAGACTAGGACTCTGGAGACAAGGGTTCAAATCCCTGCTTAGCCATGGAAACCCG
Organism: Phrynosoma platyrhinos; assembly: GCA_020142125.1. Classification (NCBI taxonomy): domain Eukaryota; kingdom Metazoa; phylum Chordata; class Lepidosauria; order Squamata; family Phrynosomatidae; genus Phrynosoma; species Phrynosoma platyrhinos. The sequence goes on along the minus strand of CM034708.1, from coordinate 152,294,472 downwards.
CTGGGTGACTTTGGGCAAGTCCCACTCTCTCAGCCTCAGAGGATGGCAATGGCAAACCCTCTTGGCAATAAATCTTTCCCAAGAAGACCTCAGGATAGGATCGCCATGAGTCCGAGAGGGAGAGCGGGAGAGAGAGGGAGAG
>CM034708.1:152274706-152286712 GCA_020142125.1 Phrynosoma platyrhinos | reverse complement strand
GACAGTGAAGGAAGCAGACAGAAAGAAAATCAACTCATATGAAATGTGATGCTGGAGAAGAGGATACCATGGACAGCCAAGAAGACAAACAAATGGGTTCTTGAACAGGTTAGACCAGGGCTCTCCTTGGAAGCAAAGATGATCAAGATGAGACTATCGTACTTTGGCCACATAATAAGAAGGCACAGGTCACTAGAAAAAACAATACTAGGAAAGGTAGAGGGTAGAAGAAAGAGAGGAAGACCACAGACCAGATGGATAGACTCAATCAGAGGGGTTATGGGGAAGGGCTTGCAGGGTCTGGGCAAGGCAATGGAAGATAGGGATTCTTGAAGATGTCTCATCCAAAGGTCGACGTGAGTCGTAACTGACTGAAGGCCATTTAATAACAACAATAACAACAACAACAACAGTTTAAAGGCATTTAAGCTCATTTATACAGAAATATAAATTTTGTAATAAGCAGATATGTGTGGGAAAATTTTGCTTGTTAATGAATTGGGTCAATCTTATTAATAATTGAAATAATTATAAAATAGTCTATTTTTATGTACTAATATATTTTTTTCATATTTTTTAAAAAAGTCTCCACTGATTGGTTGTTGCACTCAAGCACTTGGGCAACCTGAAAAGTGGCCTATGGCCCTTTGAGTGTTACTAACCCATGGCCTATTCCCTTGATGCATCCTGATCTAAGATGACCATGAGGGTCTTTTATAGGCCATACACTCTTTCTCCAAGCTCTGATAAAATGGAATCCCTTGTCTTGCAAGCAATCATTATTGATCTCCACTGGAAGCATGGATGGCCTATGGTTGCCTCCCTCCGCCATATGTGGGGAAGTTACTTTCTTCCTGCTTAATTCATGGACTGCCATTTGACAGCAGGCAAAAAAGGAGAGCTTTATGGTATTGTGGTTAAATGACTGAACAGTTAATCTTAATGTCCCTGGTTTGAATCTGAGTTCACTAGGCAGATTTCTCACAAGTCCATGTTCTTTCCACCTTTACCTACTCCCCCTTCTGTAATCTGGAGAATGATAAAACTCTCTCTCTCCCAGCCTCAGAGGTAGGCAAAGGTAATGGCAACCCCCCTCTGAACAAATCTTGCCAAGAAAACCCCATGATAGGTTCACCTTAGAGTAACCATGAATTGGAAATGACTTGGAAGGTACACAACAACAACAACAACAACAAAGAATGAATAATCAAAGGGATTTTGTAGTACATTTGAGACCAACTGAGAGAAAGTAGGTGGTAGCATAAGCTGAGTGAAAGAAGCTGGTAGACGTGGTGTACTTCTTCAGATGTATGAAAAGTAGACCAAGTCTGTGAAAGATTATATTACCAGCTTCTTTCTCAGTCTCAAAAGGTGCTACAAGATCCTTTTGCATACTGATATTCTGGACTAACACAGCTGTGTCCTTGAGCAAACAGTGATTTATCTTACAGGGTTATTGTAAGAATTACAATAGGAGTAAGCATTACAAGAGGGGGTATCTGAAGCACTTGGCAACATGTTCAACACTGGAAAGTACTGTGCAGATGTAAAGCACTGTTATTAACAATGAGAGTGCATGCTCCAGAGAATAGTTTACAGACCTGTTCACTGATGGTGGACTAGAGCAAAAACGTGGCACTCCCAGGTAAAAAGAAGAAAAACTGTGAGAAATTCTTGGAGGACTCTTCTGAGCTTACACTCATCTTGCCAGCACTGGGCTTCTGAAAGAACGTTTCTGCTGATGCTGAGTGGGATGCTTTCTGGATTTGGAGCAGTACAGGCATCTAACTTAATGCAAGAAGCCTGGATGGTGTCTTTATGACCCATCAGTTTGCTATGCATGATCGAAGATATGTAGATTAATTTTCACTGCCTAGTGTACAAAAGCTTTGAGTTTTTGCTTCTTAATTCTTCTTTGGATTTCTGCTGCCTTTTGTTTGCTCTCTAGGGTCAGGTTGTCTGGTGAATGATTGTTTACTATGCACTTCAAAAAGAAATGCAAGCATATCTACAAGAACATTATGTGCTGAATTTGCAACCAGCTGTCCTTTTTAAAATATGAGCTGCAGGTCCGTTATCTCACAATTGTCTTTGAGCTCAGTAACAATTCTGTTGGAACTGTTGCCAGTTGTGTGCAATACTGGCAACATAAAACACCTGTACACATGCACACAAAAGCATTTTAAGTGGATTTTAAGAATGGAACTGTGCTTGTATTTAGTTTTCCTGTGACTGTTGTTCATTTTGTAAACAACTTTCCCTTTAGATTCATTGCTTTTAAAATATCACAGCAAATAACTGTTGCAATTACTCAGCTGTTGAAGCAAAGGACACCAACACCCATGTCTTCAAACATGGCTGGCTGTCAAACAACAGTAAAGCAGAGGCTGGGTAAGGCTAATTGCAAGTGGTGGATAGAAAGACACATCCAGCTTGTTTTTACCCATTGCTTTCTGGCAATCCCCCCCCCCCCAGCATCTTGTTTAAGCTTATTTCCAGCTTCAGACTTGCAGAACCACTTGCCATCATTTTAAAAATAAATCTTGGCGAATGGGTGAGGTGCCAGAAGACTGGAGATGAACAAACATCAGCAGAGACTTTGGCAATGAATCCAGATTGGAAGTCAAGATTGAGAAGATTTTCCTTGCACTTTCTTCTTTATTTCTTTTAATTTTTTTACTTTCTTTTCCTTCCTTCTGTTTCTTTGTCTTTGTTTGTATTTTGATTATAAATTAGACTGTTTGTACTAAAAACTAATAAAAATAATTTTTAAAAAGAAAAAATTATAAGCAACATATAGTATGGCTCACCTTTCCAGGAATTTTATCTCTTATCCTTAGGCTATATAAATTTGTAAGTACCCATTATAATTGGAAAAGCAGAGACTGAAGTTATATCTGGTGGATCTCTCCCATGGGTTGTATCCATGTCAAAATGGACTATAGTGATTATTAACTGTAGACAGAGTGTCATACAGACTTGTTGAGTGGTCCATGTTTTCTTCCACTTGTAACAGGCCCTTGAAAACTTTGAATAATTTCCTCACTGTCACAGAATAAGGCTTCAAAAGAATTCTAACCATGTTCAGCCAGTCTTGCCCTGAATTTCAGCCAGGTCAATCAATTCTTTGTCCCCCTTTTTTCATTGTCCAGTATCTTTGTAAATTGTGAGGCTTGTTTGGCTCTGCTCTGTGGGAGAGGGCACTTGGGAGCAACTATGTCATCCATATGGGATGTTTTCAGAAGTCAACCAAAAGTCATGAGAGAATGGCCTGATAAGGAGAACTTGCAAAGCTGTCAGGAAATCATGCAGCTCTATCAGTCTCCTGGGAGAAACCATTTTAATTGGTAATTCCACAGCCATCCATGTAGGCCCTAGGTCTTGAAAGCCAAAACCCCACCTGGTAGTGATCTGTACAAAGCAACAGAAAACTTCCTGCACACTCAGCCCCACTGTGAAGAAAACCAGATGCAAATGGAGAATGAGTAGTGCCATATGCCAATTGGGACATACCGATAGCTGCCTTAGAAACCATGAAGTTTTGTCTATTCACTACAGAACAGCATCACCATGCTTTTTGAATTTCATCAGAACAAGAAGTTGGGGAAACCCTAGTACTTTGTCTTTAATAGCTCAGGAAGGAAGATGCTTGAACAGTAGAATAGACATTAAGTTTGCAGAAACCCCGTATGGTCCTGAACACCCTTCAGATTGGAAAACTGTAGGATGTCTGACTTGACAAACCAGGTTTTGTGACCTATCAACAAATAGTAATTGGAACCCAACCAAAATTTGAAGAAGAATTCATTCTTTAGAAGACAGGACTTTTGCTATCAGATTTGGCATGTTGTTTGAGTTGACAAACCATTGGGAGTAGTGTGCAGATGGAAGAAGAAAACTGTGTCAAAACTGCTTTAAACAATAGTTGTTCTGTGTTTAGATGCTCATCTCTTCAATGTGATTTAGTGCAAATCATGGCTTGATGTGATGGGATTATTGTTTTTTAGGTCGTGCTATTAGTTTAACAGAGCTAAACAGGCCAAAATGCACAACTAGCTGTCTGAAAGAATCCGCACTCTACAACAGAGAGTGGGGTGAGAAAGACGGAAAGAAGAAAGGAGTGGTGCCTATTTGCAAAGCAATGTAAAGTTTTTTTATTGGTAACAGTGAAGGTATATCCTTTACATACCCACTTACATACAACTAAATCAGAGAACACAACTAATCCATATCTCTGCCTTTATGTACTTCCATTTAAGTGTGCATAGCCTGAGTTTGATTAGAGAACTGGCCTGGTGTAGTGGTTTGAGTGCTGGACTAGGATTCTGGGGACCAAGAGTCACATCCTCTCAGCCATTGAAAACCAATAGGTGACCTTGAGTAAATCACACACACTCTTGGCCTCAGAGGTAATCAATGGCAAACTCCCTTTGAACAAATCTTGCCAAGAAAACCCCATGATAGGTTTGCCTTAGGGTTACCATAAGTTGTACATGACTTGAAGGCATACAACAACAAGCTTAAGTTAGAACAAGAGCCAGTCATTCTAATAGTCCAACTTTCTGCTTTGTGGCATTTATGATCTGCAGCACAAAATGTCTTAAGCAACCTTGTTAACTCATATTGCCTTCCTTAGTTGAATGAGACAGTAATGCTGGCTCTTATCCATTTCAGACATTTATTTTGTTCCAACTAGTTACAGTTAGTGTTTATTACCAGTGGTCTAAAACATCTGCATGACTAGAATGTCATCATTTTGTTTCTGTCAGGTTTCCCATAAGGTAGATCATGGTCCATTAATGTTCTGATGAGTCTGTCTAGTGCTTTTCAATTGCTACAATTCTCACAGCTTATGTTGGTTTACTCGGAACTTTGTTTTATATGGCCAGGCACTTCTTATTAGGATGATCAAGAGTTCATGTTTAGGATCACAGAACACTGATTAGTTATGCCTTGTTTCTTAAGAGATCCTGCTCTTCCTTTGTAAAATTTAAAACACTTGGTGTACTACAAGGAAATTATTAGACAAAAAGTAACTGACACACATCTGAACTATTTGGCCTCTGGCTTATATTATATGATTTAGAATGAATAATTAATGTGTCTGCATTTTTTATAATATACATATTCTATTTAGAATTTAAGTTGAACTTGAAATTCATCATATGTTTTCAGAGATACTTCCTGAAATATGTGGAACATGTAAGAGAACATAGGAATTTTGGAATGCTTTTTATCGCTTTGTTAGTCTGCTTATCATATGGGTAACTTTGTTGTAAGATCTTTCAACCTCTGTTCAAGGCACAAAGAGAAGCTCTCAAGTAATAAATACAGTTTTAACTTCTGGCCGATTGTTGGAGTGATTTAGATCTTGTTTCTTATGAACGTAGAAGAAAGGAATAATAGAGTGCACATTTGTTTATTTTAGTAAAATGTAACCCTATAAATTCCTTTGTGCTCTTTCTATAAGTCTAGACAGTTTGGGCAAAAAGCCAACAAAATGTCCTTGCTCACTGCCCAGTGTGCTTGAAAGAACAAGACAACTGTCCGAGAAATAAATTCTCCCTTTATTTACAAAAGAAACTAAATCAGAAGCTGCTTTGCTCAGGAGAGCAAAGTCCTAAGTAGCAAGAAGGCCAGATCTCAATAGGTTTCTGTTGTGCTTTCAAAAGGCCTCTTCTTGACTTATGGTTTTCTTAGTGGAAGGAGCTTTCTGCAGATGAAACCGCCGTTGCCATGGCCTGGCAAACTACTCTAATGCTGGGCAGTCAAGAAAACAATCTTATAGAACCAGCCTAAATTTTATAGAAACAGCCAACCAGAGATGGATATAACAACACTAGAATGGGGGAGTAGGGGGCTTAAGACTACACTGAGGGGAGGCAGTGTACCAAATGACAAAGCACTAAGAATAGTTGTAATTGAATTCTCCCAGGTGTAAAAAAGGCTGCCTGTAGTCTGTGTTATGCACACTTACGTGAGAGAGAGCGCCAGCCAGCATGGTGTAGTAGTGGTTTGAGTGTTGGACTATGCATGATTCTGGAGACCAGGGTTCAAATCCTCACTAAGGGCCTTTGCAGACTGCTAGAAATAGTGCAAATTGAGTCCACTTTAACTGCCCTGGCTCAGTGCTAGGGAATCATGGGAATCGTATTTTTTTCTGAGGCATTGCGTCTTCTCTGTCAGAGAGCTCTGGTGCCACAATAAACTACAGTTCCCATGATTCCCTAGCACCGAGTCACGGCAGTTAAAGTGGACTCGATTTGCACTATTTCTGGCAGTCTGCAAAGGCCCTAAGTCATGGAAACCCACTTATGTCTGCTTTCACCCCAAATAATAAGTTGGAATTGCAGAGATTCCTGGTTTGTTATTTACATCCAAGCATGTTAATGCATGCTGGTCATTTGCTCCCTCTTTGTTCCAGCCAGTAGTAGCCAGAACTACCTGTGAGAAAAAAAAGGATAAGTGTTGCATCTGAATTAGAGGTTGGTTTGTTGCTCCCCTAAAAATGGAGTTTGACATTGGCTTACAATTTCTGGAGTGGTTGAGGAGGAATGAGCCAGAATTTGGATTCAGGTGTTCCACTGAAGTTTTTCCATTGGTGAGATCCTGTTTACCATAGCACCTGCCATTGGTGGGAGAATCCAAGTAGATGCAATTGGTTATCATGCATTAGCATGCTTGCATATAAGTGACAAATCAAATTTCTCCAGAATTCTGGCTTATTTTACATGAATGCAGGTGACTTGCTTATTGTGGTAAGGAGGCACATTGCACTCTTTGCATCAAACCAGTGTTTGTGGTTTTCTTTCTTTTTAAGACCGTCAAAGGGTTTTGTTGGTACAGTCCAAAGACTGTTAAATGCAAGCAGTTGTTTTTTATATTCATTAGTCCTTGGCACAGTTTACTTTCTCTGAATTCAGGCAATGTTGTGATCTCCCACCTCTTGACCAAACAGAATCCTGTAGTAAAAGCTTGTAGTATAATCTATGCAAAATCATGTTGATGTGTTCTGTTATTCCATTTAGGCTTAGGTAGTGCTAGCAGGTTATTTCCAGTACTTTTGCATAGTTTGCAGCACTGTAATGGTATCCTTGTGACAGGAGTGAGGTATGTGTGGCCTCATGCTTGTTGGACTTCATCTCCCACGATCCCATATCATTAGCTGTACTGGCTACGGCTGATGAGAGTTATCCAACCCTAAGGCAGATGAGAGTTGTCCAACAAGATGTGGAGGGTGCATTTTGTTATTCCTGCTTGGAATTTTAACTGGTAATCAGTAGTAACATAAGTGTTAATTTACACTTTTAGAGTCAGCCTTTAGAATTACTTGATACTTGTATTCTCTAACTAAGTTAAGAAGGATCAGCCAGGACTATCTAGAGTAATTTTGAAATCCCACCCTTTGAAGGATGCAAGCCACATTCACATGCTTCCATTCCCTGACCCCAATGAAAATGATATATTATTCTGAAATGATAGAGCATTTTAAGTAGGCAATGACAAATGACTAGTGATATTTAACTGCAGAATCTCAAAGGTTAAGCTGAATGAAACCTTTTGGTCTGGTTTAAAAGTCAGATTGGCTATGTGTAAGGTCTTTTCTAATGCTTGCTTTGGATGTCTGCCTGGACAACTTGCACAAAGTATTGTCTAAGTCCAGGAAATGAGAGAGCAGCAGCAGTACATCATGGACACCAATCCCGAGAGTGTGAAAAGGTGGCCACATTTCTCTTGTGGGTCACAGGCCTACATTCTGTCTCAGATGTTACTCTGTTGTTAGTGAAGATGCCACTGAGGGATTTCAATGCAGGTAGAGGCCACTCCCTTCTCGGCCATATGAGGACAAGAGACAAAGAGCAATAAAAGACAGGTAATAAAATTTCAGCTCCATTAGCAACAGAAAAGTAGCTTCTCTTGAGATCCAGCTACAATAGGCAGTTTGATTCTCACTTAAAAACAATACAACCCAGTCTTGCCCAAACCTGAGAAAGAAAGGCAACCTTCCCTCTTTTTCTCCTCCTCCTCCTTATTTTTTGACCTGAGCAGCATTCAGCAGCAATGTGAGGGAGCCCAAAGAATGTGACATGCCCACCATTTTGAGGTGCACAGGGCAGTGGCAGCTTTTTTAATAGGGCCTTACTATATGTGTGTCTTTGCAGAGAGACTGTCAAGCCTCATAAGGCCTTTAAACTATTAAAAGTGGTCTCTGTAGTCTTTCTCCAAAGAGGCTGATACAGTAAATGCCTATTGAAAATGGCTGCTGCTGGTCTATGTGCCTCAAGGGCCCAAAATTAGGCATGCCACATTCTTTGGGCTCCCCACATTGCTACTGAATGCCACTCAGCTGAAAAAGTAGGTGAGGAAGGAGAGAGGGCTCCCTTTCTTTCTCTGGTTTGGGCAAAGGATGGGTAATGGTGTGGAAGCACTTCTTCCATGCCCACCATGCCAAGAGGGGCTTCTCACCTCTGCCTTTTGTCACTGTCTTTGCATTGGGTTTCTGTTCCGCACTGAGCTGTGTATGTTGACCCAGGTTTTTTAGGTCAATGTATTTGTAAATCTAAGAGCAGGAACAACATTTATCTTACAAGCTGCCCTGGGAGCCATGTTCACTACAGCGTTGGATATAAATGCTTTCAATAAATAAACCATGAGTATATACATAATCTAAAATTGCTTCAGCTCTGCATCCTTAATTCTCTGATCCTTCTGTTCCTCAAAATCATACTGTGCTGTGATGGTGTAATGATGCATTGTACATTGTGTATTATAATCCCCCTATTTATCAAGTAAACATAGCACTAGAAAATATAGAGAGCATAAATGACATTAATTCTGTGTATTTTGGGACTTTGACCCATAACAGTATGAGATCAGTGCTTTATGACCAGAATCTTTAATGTTCTGCCACTTGGTTTGTTCACATCTTTCTCAAAACAGATTTAGCTAATGGTGATGATGAATTAATCTTCTGAAAGATTTCTGTCTCCATACCATTGCCTGGCTGCCCTTCCTAGCCACAAAGATTTTTCCATAAATGGAAAACTTGTTCTGATTTTTTTTTTAAAAGGTCTTCTCTGAATAGTTAATCCTAGGGAAGTGTCTGCTGAACAGCTACAAAAAACCTCAGTGTTGCTACAAGTCTTGCTGGATACTGGTACATGTGTACTTCTTGGCAATATGTGGAGGTACTTAATTGGCATCTGTGCTCAAATCACTGACTCCGATTATACAGCAATGCTGTGTGTTGTTTTTTTTTTTAAAATCCACATTAACTCTGAGTTTGTTTTCCCAGCCTCACACAAGTCTCCTTATTCATCAGAAGTGACCTTCCCCACTAGTTACCGTTGAAAAAACAAGTAGCCCTAAACAGGAATCGTAACTGATTTTCTCTCCCCCGCCCCCATTCATACTGTTTGAAAAATAATCCTGCTCCATTGGTTAATTTGAATTTGGAATAAAAATGATTTGTCAAAGGTTTCTCTCCATAACTTGAATTAGTCAATTGCAGACCCATGTTACGTGCAATATTTCTTGGGAGTTTTCTGGTGCCATAAACTGTACATGCAGTTGAGATGGTGGCTCTTGAAGACTTGTTTGCCAATTTCTAAGAGACACCCATCACTAAATTAAACTTGGATGGAATTTGCCTGTAGTGAGAGGAATTGTCCGTTGATCTGAAAAAATTAAACTTGTATGAAATTTGCCTGTAGTGAGAGGAATTGTCTGTTGATCTGAAAAAATTAAACTTGGATGGAATTTGCCTGTAGTGAGAGGAATTGTCTGTTGATCTGAAAAAAACAGGATGGGTGAATGTTGTCTTGTAATTAAAATATTTGTTCTTCTTGGCTTTTGGATCAACCTCACCCATTAATTGTTATGCTGCTCTTAGAGGCTGTTAATCATGACAACAAAATCTCTGTATATTTTCTGTACATTTTTTTTTAAAAAAAGCAAGGGTAGAAATGCCCCCCCTCAAAATCCTATGATTGGTTTGCCTTAGGGTCACCATAAGTAAAAAAAATTACTTGAGGGCACACAACAACAACAGCAAAAAGAATGTGTGTGTCCCTCTAAGCCCTCTTCATGCTAATTACTATGAGAAAGAACCTTGGAACTAATCTAAACTTTATGTTGTAAAGAATGTATAAGAAGTGGTGGAGGAAGTTGGGAAGATTACAAGTGGAGGACAGTGCTGTCTGAAGATTCTGCAAAATTCAGTGAATGAGTTATGTTGATCACATGCTTAAAAGCCTCATCTGGAACCACTCTGTATGCTGTTGGGTTAGAAGTCTGGTCATCCCCAGCCAGCATACCCAATGCTGGGAGAGATGATGAAAATTGTACTCCAAACTCTGGAGGGCCATAGTGTCCCAGTTTTAAAAATCTGGCAATGGTATATATCATTGGACATGCACTCTCTTTGAGGCTTGTGGAAAAAAATTCCTCTTAACAGCTTCTTTAATTTTATCATTTTTAAAAAAAATTATTGTTTCTGTTTAACACTTAGAGTAGGACTTGGCAATTGTGGCAGATGCAGCACATAATTTTCTGTGTTGGAACTCTGTACAGACCAATTTCCACAGTTGGTTGGTGGTTCTGTCTTTAACTACAGTCGTCGTCCCCCCTTACACCCGATCCTCATTTCCACAATTGGCTCAGAGTCACAACCATCTTGATCTTTCTGAGTCAGTCCTGGGAGCATCTAGCCCAGTTAGATGTGTCTCTCTACAGAGAGAGTTCTAAAAGTTACCAAAGGGACAGAGGTACCCTACAGGTACACTTGACTGTGTTTCATGACGTGTAGAGTGGCGTGTAGAGATTCATTCAAATAGATCCAGGCACAGACCATCTGAGAGTCTCAGGAATGCATATGGTTCATGCTATGCTATTTATTTTTTGTTGCATATACAGAGGGATAAACATATATATTATATTCTCATATGCCCTGCAGAACTTGAGAAAGTTGTTCTTTTGACTAAAATTTCCAGTCTTGCTGACTAGGAGATTCTGGGGGGAAAGCTCTTTTGTTGATCCATGCTTGTAGGATGAACTGTTGTTGTTTTTCATCTAAGCCTGTGGTTATACAGCTCTTCTAGTTGTTTTGGGGTTGTTTTAATCCTGGATTATAAATATGTGGTGAATTTTTAAAAAAATACATTTGTCCCTCCCCATTTGTGGACTTGGAGTCCACGGTCTTGGTCCTTTGCAGATGGCAAGCAGGGAGGGACAAAATGGTTCACGTAACCAGGGCACATGCCCCCATTGAAATCAGTGGGCATGGATACTTGCGATTTTCCCGATCCCTTGCGAATCAAGAGGGATGACTGTACTTTAAGTTATTGTAGCTGGCTAAAATGTTAGCTTTGAGAGTTTTGCTTAATTGCGAGGGGAAATTAATTTAAGTTTCAAACATTAATGGTTATAGATGTGTTTCCATTTCTCATCCCCACAACCCTAAGGTTGCTCAACAGTCAGGTATATTATTCCTTAACTGACATAGTTTCTTGTGCAAGCTAAGGGCAAACGTTTACCTTTAAAAGAATTTTAGCAATCCAGTGTCAGTTAATTGTTCTTAAGGGTAAATAATGTATGTTTGTGCAATATTAGAGAAGTTTTAAGCAGGGGAGGGAGTAGAAAGGGGAGTCACTAGATGGCACTCTTAAACATTTAATCATGATGACTTTTTCTTCGGTGTTTTCTTTGCTAGGTGAGATAGAAAAAAAATCCAGAAGTACTTAACTTAGAGGCACCGAAATGCCTTTGGGCAGCTGTTTCAGAGGGATAGATAATGAAAGGCCTAGTTGACACCAGAAATGGAGGATTCATTATGGAGTTCTCAGCAGGATGGGGAGCTTATTTTACTTATATAGCAGCCTTCTTGTCTTATAACATGCTGGGGAGGAGGGGGGCAAAACCATTATTCCCAAAGGTTTCTAGAAATAACATATATGATTAGCAAACTAATTAAGGGCCTTTGCAGACTGCCAGAAATAGTGCACATTA
>CM034708.1:152243323-152274606 GCA_020142125.1 Phrynosoma platyrhinos | reverse complement strand
AGGCAAATGCTGTTTTAGCCTTTCTTAATAAAACTACAGTTTCCAACTCAAGAGAGTAATCATCTCATTATATTCTGCACTGGTCAGGTCTCAGCTGGAGTCCTGAATTCAGTTCTGGTGCCTCATTTTAAGAAGGATGTAACTAATTGGAGCAGGCTCAGAGAAGGGTAACAAGGATGATATGAGGTATACAGAACAAAATATATGAGGCTGAAGGAGCTGGGCATGTTCAGCTTGGGGAAGGAAAGACTGACTGACATGATTATATGCTTTAAGTTCTTCAAGGGCTGTCACAGAGATGAGGGGCAGGTGTGTTCTCTGCTGCCCCAGAGGTAGGACCAAGTCTAATAGTTTGAAATTGTAGAAGAGTAGATTTTGATTGAACGTTAGAAGGAACTTCTTGGTAGTAAGTGTGTTTCAGCAGTGGAACCAACTGGCTAGAGAGGTGGTGGGATCTCCATCTGTGGACATCTTCAAAAAGATGCTGGACAGCCACCTGCTGGGAATGCTTTAGAGGGATATCGTGTGCTGAGCAGGGAGTTAGACTTGGCAGCCATGATACCCTTCCAGTTCTATTGCACCCAGGAATTATAAAATGAATGCATATTTTGAAACAGTTAGTAAGGAAGAAAATGCAGTGAATAAATGACAAACTGAAAATGAAGACCACCTGGGAAACAAAATCACTGTGGGGTGCATATTCAAAGTAAAAACAAACAGACAAATAGCTGGATGGTGCAAGTTTTATATTTGCAAGTCCTCCAGAGAAAAGGCACTGTTATACTCTCTGACATGAATGTGATCATTTTATAATTCCTGGGTGAAAGACTTTAGTTCTTTTCATTGGTCTGGACAGCTTCTGCTATTCTTTTTGGCCTCCTTGTCTGTTACTACAATATATATCCCTGCATTTTTTAGAATGAGTATATTGGGGAAAACATTTCTTCTGGACACATTAGGTTATTATGTATGGGATTTTTCTTCTTCTTTCAATGGAGTAATCAATCACATGAATTCCCACCTTCAGCCAGAGGAGGCAGAGTGCTGACACAAGTTTAACACTTGGGTGATTACCAGATCCCAGTCTTAGGAATAAAATATTCAGATGGTCTCCAAGGAAACACAGATTTGTGCTGGAACACCTGAAAATGTTGATGGTTGTGAACTGAAGTCTTGAATCAGCTGTGTTTCTGCCCACAGACCCTATAGTTGTTATTAACACAAGACTGGAGACACTGTACAGGCTAGATTTTCTGTATTCAGATATCTAAAAGGCTTTTGGGGGAAAAAACAATCAGTTCCTCTTCTGCTGAGCATAGACTAGTGGGTTTAAATTGACAGCAGTCTAATTGTAAACATTATGAGAATCAAAGCTTGTTCATAAATAGAACAGACTGCCTAAAGAAAGGTAATTTACTGTTTTTAAAGCTTATGTGAGCAAAGGCAGGCAACCTGTGGCCATCCAGATGGGCCATGCTGGCTTGGCTTCTTGAAGGCCAAAACATCTGGGAGTTTTTTCCACTCCTGTCACAAGGTATGCTAGTCACACAGGTCTGCTTTTCTTGTTTGCATGATGAAACTCAGGATGACTACTCACATCTTCCACCTATGTAATTAACTTCTAGGATCCCCATAGATAACAACATCCATGAATGCTCAAGTCCCATTAAATATAATGGCATAGCAAAATGATATCCCTTATATAAAATGGAAAATCAAAGCTTGCTATTTGGAATTTATACTTTTTTTTAATATTTTCAAGCCATAGATGCTTGAATCCATGGATAAAAAAACATCAGTGGATAAGGAGGGCCAACTGTAATACCCTGCTCTAGAAGAATTGAAGCATTATCAGGCAAGAAGAATGGAAATCCCAATGGAATGATGTAGTAGCATGTAAAACTTGGCACTATGTAACTGGGCTATTACCTCCCTTTAAATATTCCCCTTACGTGTACCTTTTCTGTGCTTGAAAGTGTTGAATAGAGTGGAGTTCATGTATGAACAGTACTTTTGGCTCCCTGAGTACAGAAATGCTACTATAAAATATTTTTTAAAGATGTGGTACAACACATGGAATTAGTCTAGGAAAATATATTAAGTGAAGAAAGACACCGAGGGTTTGTGGGTGGACTAGGTTAGGTAGTCTGAGCCCCCTGAAATGATCTGGCAAAACAGGACACCAAAGGCTCCTGTGTAGTTGAGCCTTCACAGGAATTATTAATCACAAATGTACTAAATGATCAAGCACTAAAAGATATTAAGACGGCAATTGTCATTGACTCCTACCCAGTAATAATGCAAGCTGCCTACAATCTGTCCTGTGCACACTTAGCTTGTGAGAAATCTACACTGAATACAAGTAGGACACTTACAGGTAAACATTATACTTGCAAGAGTCTTCATACTGAAGAAAATTTCAATGAGAATGGGTGGGGAAAGCAATTTGCCTTCCCATCTATGTACCTGCAAAAAAAAAAAATAAATAAATAAAAATCCTAAAAGCAAAAAATGGAAATAGCCAGAATCTACTGATGGGTTCAATTCTATATTCTAGAATTCTATATACACTACTATATTCTAGTTTCATGGCTGAAATGTCTAAATGCCTCTTTCTAAAACTGCCAATCGAATGTTGCTATGGCAGTTGAAGTGGAATATGACACTATAATTTTGTAGTGTGGATGGGCCCCACTTTTGAATTAATGTGGCTGTTCCTATTAAAACATGAGAAGTGCCTGCAACTTGATGTACAAGCTATCAATTGTTGCTTCTGGGAGCTTCCAAGAGAAGCTATTCATCCTTTGCCCTCTTTGTAGCTAAAAGAAATAAGTCTGAGGGCTGAAGGCTACACAAACTACTTTGGAGAATAGATGCAGACCCAGGGCCATCACTTGTTCCTTCCTAATGGAGTTGGCATACCTAAATTTCTGCCCATGTCCCCTCACTCCTTGCACTAATGCTGTATATGTAATGATACCCCTAACTGGAGACACATGGCTTGTGATGGGATAAAATGGCTGGCTTTTTAATGAGCACTGCATTCCTTGTGCAGCACAACACTGGACGTGAGTGCCATTTTGGCACTAAATAGGAACCCACCCATCCTGTGGCTGGCTGGCTTATGAGAGCTTAACTTTGTTTAGTATACATTCTTGCTGCTCTCTTCCCTCTTGTTCCAACTGTGTGAGGTTTTATTTTTGACCTTTCATAGCAAAAAAAAAAAAAAAAACACCCAAGAAAAAAGCTAACAAGCTAATAAAGAAAAAATAAATAGGCTCAGTGCCTCCCCCCTTTTCTTTTCTTCTTTTATCCAAATTCAAACAATGTTCTGTTTATAGGGGAATGAATGAGAGGAGGGTGTGTCTCCGTAACGTAAAATGCAGATGGAAATTACTGCCTATGACTTCATCTGGCCCTGCCCAAGGGTGTTTCCAACCCTAAATGTGAGAGAAAGCCAGCTCGATCTGCTTAATTTGGTTTTAATGGTGCGTTCATTTCTGGTGTTTGTAGTAATAACAGTATGGCTGGGGGCCGAGTTCAGAAGACTGTCTTCCTTTGCTTACCTGTTAACAGTTAGAAGCCTCAGCCAAAGAGCTGTTGTGCCTCAACAAACAACAAATGGCCTTTGGATCTTAAAAATCAGGAGTGTCTGCACTGGTGGTTTTTTTCAACTGTCTGTCTGGCTTTAAAACTATTTTGAAGAGACGTTTGCAGTGTTTTAATTGCCTTTCTGTTATTTATTTAATGCTTTTAAAGTTTTTATCCACTGTGCCCGGGGGGGGGGGGGGTAGATTGAGAGGCAATAGTTAAATAAAAACTTCAGGATTCCATAGGATGCACTCTGTGGAAGTTAAAGTGGTATCATCAGGGATGATACCACTGTCAGGGATGCTTTGATTGGGAGTCCTGCATGGCAGGGGGTTGGACTGGATGGCCCTTGTGGTCTCTTTCAACTCTATGATTCTATGATTCTATGATAGCATTATAACTGTGTAGTGTGGAGGAGCCCTTGATCTCCATTTTGGTCCCTTGTCCATCATGTATGTTCAGATGTTCCATCAGATGTTCAGTGGAATAAAAGGAAACTTTATTTTTCTAGAGAGCATTGCATGCAATATTCTTACATTCTTCTTATCACTTAAATTTATTTGTTGTTGTTGTTGTTGTGTGTCCATGTTGTTTCCAACTTACAGCAACCCTAAGTTTTCTTGGCAATATTTGTTCAGAGGAGGTTTGCCATTGCCTTCCCCTGAGACTGAGAGAGTATGACTTGACCAAGGTCACCCAGTGGGTTTCATGGCCAAGTGGGAATCGAACCCTGATCTCCATAGTTGTAGTCCAACATTCAGATGACTGACATGGCCCTAAACATGTGTTAAGGAATTTCCCCTTGTCAGCATGAATTGTTCTCCATCCCTGTGATGAAGTGGCTTAGATTCTGGCTATCTTAAAGGAGGTCTTGTCACAATGTTCTCCCTTATCCACCTCTAACAGCCTCATAGCTGGGAAAAACAAACTTTGAGAGATTTCAGTGTAAAGATTATTCAGATTGGACTTCCAATGAGTAGCCATGGTTTGTAGATGTTTCTCCATGGAGAAGAAGCTTCAATGCTATTATTCCTGGTTTGGAAATGAATTCCAGTTGGTGAAAGTCTCTCCAGATCAAGGGGAGAATGGAAGATTACCCATGCAGTGCTTGGGAACCCTGATTCCTGTACCAACTTTGGAAATCTAAGCAGTTGGATGTGATTAGAGTGGGGAAGGGGAAATGTCAAACTCATGCTGGCTAAAGTAAGTCTGAGGATAATAAAGCCTGCCACTACTCTTTCTTTAATCACCTTTACATTTAACAACTGGGATCTATGTAATTTAATTAAAGGCATCTTCGATTCCTCAGTGACAGCATTACTTCTGTGAGTACACTCCTTTTTGGATCTAGAACAGGGGTAGGCAACCTAAGGCCTGGGGGCCTGATGCGGCCCCCTGAGGCCTTTGGACCGGCCCCAGGCCGGTCCTGCCGCCGCTGCCACCGCCGTCCACCATGATGATATTGATTATTGTTGTTATTACTTGTTCTTGGGGTTTTCTTGACAAAATTTCCACAGGGGGTTTGCCATGGCTTTTCTGGGGCTGAGAGAGTATGCATGCATATATATATTTTAATTTTTTAAATTCTTTTTTATTTATTTATTTATTATTTTTGGTGCTTCGGGCCCCCAATTGTCTGAGGGACGGCAACCCGGCCCCCAGCTCAAAAAGGTTGCCTACCCCTGATCTAGAAGAATGAATGGAATGATGGTTTTATAAATCATTGTGCATGCAACAGATTTATATTTGAATAGATGGAGGTTTATACTTTTAAAATTCAAGTGTGGTTCCCCCCCCCCTTTTAAAAAAATCCTGGTGGAAATAGTTCAGAGTACACTCATCCCTCTCTGTTTGTAGACTTGGAGTCCGCAGTCTTGGTCCTTCACGGACTGGCAAGCAGGGAGGGATAAAATGGCATGCATGCACACAACCATTGAAAACAGTAGACCCCAATATTTTTCTGATTCGCGGTGTGTGCGTGCCCAGAATGGATCCCCCATAAATCAGAAGAGATGACTGCATTCTTAAGAAGGTAAGAGTTCCTATGAGAAAGGATGTTGTTTTGATGAAGAGATACACTGTACTTGTTGCAACAAAATAACAGATGAGACTGGTGGCTAGGCAGTGCTATTACAGTAGCAGAGATTTTGCTGGAGTAAATTTTCTGACTATATAAAAAGTTTTGGATAGCATGATCTTAAAGATTGTTGTTGCTGTTAACTGCTCTTGAGTTGACCTCAACTCATGGTGACCTTGTGGATGAGACATCTCCAAGACCTCCTGTCCTTCAATGCTCGGCTCAAGTCCTCCAGGCTGAGGCCCGTGATCTCCTTGATCAAGTACTCATCTGGTGTGTGGTCTTCCTCTCCATCTACTTCCCTCTACTTTTCCCAGCATCATTGTCTTTTCTAATGAATCATGCCTTCTCATGATGCAGCCAAAGTAAGACAACCTCAATTTAGTCATCCTGGCTTCCAGAGAGAGTTCAGGCTTGATCTGTTCTAGAATCCATTTGTTTTGTCTTCTTGGTATTCATGGTCTTCTCAGTACTCTTCTACAGCAGCACATTTCAAATGAATTGATTTTCTTTCTATCAGCTTTCTTCACTGTCCAGCTCTCACATCTGTACATAGTGATGATACAAGGGCCTGAATTAGCCTCACTTTAAGGATGCTAGTGGTTAAAAGAAATGAATGAAGCACCTTTGGCGCTATCACAGAGGAACAAGCAGTTTGGTTGAGTTATCTGAGTTTGTGAGGTCATGAAGGAAGAGCTTGCCCAGAGAGTGATAAAAAGGGAAATAGATAAAGATATTCATAAAACTGAAGTGAGTACTGCTGGAATGCTTATGAAAGATGAGGATGTGGACAAAATGGAAGTTCAAACTAAAAACGTGTCTCTGAGCTGGGTGATCAGGGGGCTGAAGATGTTCATCTAGAGAAGAGAAAAGAAAAAATTAAGATATAGTTTGGAGAAGAACATGAAAAAACAGTTGAGATGGAAAATCTTAACACTGGATGAAATAACAGGTTGCTGGGAAAGCCTATTTGAAGCAATGACTTATACAGTGGAGAAGGGGTGGTCAGTTTGGAGATTAGAAGAATTGTAAAAGGGAGAAGAGTGACTTGGGGCAGCTTGCCCAGGAAGAAGACATGGAAAGAGATAGTGCCTAAAATTAATGAGACAATATATTTCTATCTCAGAGATTTTTAGTTTGGGAGAATTATGCTTAACTTGTACAATGGCTGAAATTCAGAAAGAAACCTCATTTTAAGTATAAACAATTATAAGAGTTAAAGTAAAGGCTGGGTCTTAATCTGATTTTGAAATAATATGCATGGTCTTTTATTATCTGATGCTAGATGTATGATCTGTCAAAAAGAAATTAGTATGCAAAGATGCTTCTTGATGATAATGTTAAGACGGAGTGTTAATACATGATAAGTTAGAGAGAGAGATATGAGAGGAGTAAAAGATGTAAAGTTGGTTGACATGTATGCTATAGTTGTGGGAAATAGTGAGGTCTTATCTGTTGGGAGATAGATTTGGAAGAGGTAAAAAGAATGTTTATTAGAGTTAGAATAATCATTTGATTAAATGCAATAAATATTTTAACATGTTAAGATTGTGTTTATTATCAGATTTTATGTGGAACAGGAGAATTGTCATGGATCTGAGAGATATAAATGGATTATATCTTTATAACTGATGAAAAGAAAAAGTGATAAAAGTCACTTTTTATCTTTTTTATCTTTTTCTTACTGCTGTTCTTTTGACTATTAATCTACTTTTCTTTCTTTTTTCTTTTCTTTTGCTATTTTTATTGCTTATTCTTTATTTCATGTAACAGAAAAATCATTAAAAAATGAAAAGATTATTCAAATGAGACTCTTTTTCAAGGTGAATGTTGAACATTCAAAAAGTTCAGTGCCTCTTGTTGAACATTTGACCAGCCTGCCTCTAGTATCTTGGCATGTACTGCTGAGATCCTTTCACATTATATAGTTGTAGTGCTATGATTCTACTTTAATTGTTGTGATTCCATCTCATGCAATCCTGGGGTTTGTAATTAAGGAACTTTCTGGCTGTGTGTGTGTTTTGTGCCTTCAACTCGTTTCGGACTTATAGCAACCCTAAGGTGAACCTATCATGGCATTTTCTTGACAAGTTTCTTCAGAAAAGGTTTGCCATTGCATCCTCCCTGGCTGAGGTCCTCTCTAAACTGCAAATCCCAGAATCCCATAGAACGGAACTATGGAAGTTAGAGTAGAATCACAGTACTAGAATTGTGTAGTATGAAGGTGCCTCAGCTTTAGAAATTATGCCTGGCCATACGTGGCACAGTGTAACCAAATCCCTTTTTGAATCTCATGTTGAATGGATAACTTGGAGAGTGAAGCCAGGCCCCTAACATGTGGAAAATTTGGGGCTGGGATGGGAGTCTTAGGTCCCTGATCTCTATTATACAGTTGGATATATATGCTGAGAGGGCTTGAACATCCAATTGTTTGTTTTCAGACCTGTGAATACTTAATGAACTTAGAATATTCATTTGTCTGGATCAGAAACCTAAAGGTAACATGTTTTCTAAATCATAGGTCAGAATTCTGTCACCCTCCAGATGTTGCTGAACTGTAACACCTATTATTTTTCATTGGCTATGCTGGCTATTATTGCTGGGATTTGTAGTTCAGCATCTGGATGGCCGCAAAGTTCCCACTCTTACCTAAATCCAGTTGGTAGTCCCAATTAGAATAGACTCATTGAATCAATAGGGATTAGTTAAATGTTAATGTACAATTCAACAGTTCATTCAACAGATCTAAACTACTTGGGACTACCAACTGGATTCACCTGAAATTTAATTCAGCTATTACTGAGTTAAACAATAAAGTAACAAATTGGAATACAGTGATTTGCATGTGAGGGGAATGATTTAATTTTCTCTTGCAGAACTGCTGCCAATTTTCTACTAGAGCTATCAAACAAATGGCTGGGCTGGGACTAAAACTTATGGCAGCCCTGTAGGGTATTTTTTTTTTTTTGTATTTATAATTCTAGTTCCTGTATATTTAAATTGTTGACAGCTGTAAGGCTTGCATTGGTGGGGGCATAATTAAATTACTTGAATTGTTACTTTTCCAGATTTAAAAGCTTACTGATGCATCTTTTGCCAAAACAGACTAACATTGAAGTGTGTCTGTTTTTTCAGTCTGAAGTTGTCTCTTTTATATTTTTTTAACACATGCATTTTTCCATCCATTCCCTTTCTGAGGCTCCTTCATTTTCTTGGTAAATGAATGTAGGAAAATGTTTCCTAAACATTACTTTCATCTTGTTTGAAGGCATTGTTTTCTCTACAAAGTCAGTACATTCTGAAAATAATCAGCAGCCTTGGACTTCCAGTAGTTGAGAGAAAAAACCATTAACTGTCCTTACCAGAAAGCTGAAAAGTGGTATTTCATCACCCCTTGTCTATACAAAGCCTACAGTATCATTCTGGCAGCTGAAGAGACAACACAACGACCAGTTACAAGGCAGGGCAAATTTTGAAATCACTGTTTCGTCTTTTAACTCCTAATTCTTGTACCATTATGCCTGAGAAAAAATTCTGAGACTCCTTTACACAATACAGTAATAGTGATGTAATGTCACTGCCCTGGTTCCCTCTTCTGGAGTCCTGGGATTTGCAGTTTAGACAAGACATGTTAAAGAATTCTCACGCAGGGACTGCTAATGGTTTGCTATTGTTGTGTGCTGTCAAGTCATTTCAACCCCAAGATGGATCTACCACAGAAATTATTGGCAAGATTTGTTCAGAGTGGGTTTGCCTCTGAGGTTGAGAGAATATGACTTGCCCAAGATCATTCATTGGGTTTCCGTGGCTGAGCAGGGATTTGAAGCCTGGTCTCCAGAGTCATAGCCACTACACCATGCTTGATCTCTAGTGCTACAAATCCCATATGATATTGCCATGGAAGTTAAGATGGAATCATAGCACTATAATTGTGGAGTGTGAAAAGGCCCCTGGAGAATTCTGATGTTTGCACCACTTATGTTCCACTTAACATTTTAGTGGTCTTCCCAAATGCCTTACCCAACTTCAATTATTGCTCTTATCTACAGGTAATCTTATGTGTAACTGCCAATTTTTCAGAAGTAAGGTCTGTTCAGGGTAAGTAGGGTTTTACAGTAGGATGTAACACCTTGGAATACAATTGTCCTCAGGTTGTTTTGCGGCTTCTCAAGTTGTTTTGTGGCTTCTTGTAAGCTTTCCAATTTAGAAATATGCATAAAAGACATTCAGCTTTAAAGCAAATTCTTGCCTTTAAATCTGACAAAAAACATTCCCCATTATTTTTTTACTAGAGAAATTCAGTTTTGATGTAGATTTACTTCAATTGATTATTCCAGATTCCAAGTTCAATACAAATTCAAGGAGAGAAGGAAAGGACAGTTATACAGTGAACATTGGGCTCTTGTTGACTTAACCATGATAGATCCATAAAGAAAAATAGGTGATTATAAGATTGTGGACTGTATTTGCTTTGCCAAAACTATTTATGGAACATATAGTCTAAATACACTAAAGGTCCCACATCCCATCTGATCTTGGAAGCTGCCCTGGATGGGATACTGCCAACACATACCAGGTGCTGTAGGCTATATTTCAGAGGAAGGAACTGGCAAACTCAACTCTTAAGTATTCCTCACCTAAGAAAACCCTATAAAATTTATGAGGTTTCCATAAGTAGGCAGATGACTTGAAGGCACATACACATATATAAGCCAAAAGCCAATATTATGCTAGCTTCGTTGAACTTCTCTCCTCTTTCCTCCTGCTATGGCCCTCCCAGTGACCCTTTATACCATAATATAGTGGGCAGCTATAGGGAGAAGCATTGCATGTGGGTTCCTACCTACCTAGCTATGATGGGTTCTTTTGAAGGATGAAATTTGCTCAAGTAAAAAAAATTGAAGGGATAGGATTTGTTTGTCACAATTCACACCAGACATTGAAAGGGTGGGTAGGTGCATGGTAGTTTAGTAAGTACCAGCAACAGACAGTTGCTCCAAAGGGGCAAAACTGGGCAGTGTTTTACAAGACATCCCTTTTTAGTTAGCAATTTAAAATATAAATTTAGATAGTGATAGTCTGTAACAAGCCAATTGATGACATCCTAGTTCCTGCTGCTGCTGCTGCTGCTTTGGCTGATTCTCAAATATCCATACTTATAATTAACAAGCTCTTGTAACAAGTCAAATCATGACCTTTGTTGCAAAACCATAGGTTCACAGGATTTCATTTCGAAATCTTTCTTCATGCAGCCATAAAACAGGATCGGGTTATTGAGTTTGGATCAAATTTTCTAGATGACAAAATATGTAAATTTTATTTATTAAAATCACTTCTCACATCTTTCTACCATGAAATAACACTCAATGTGGCTGGCTTCCCAGAATTACAATAAAGCATCCATAATTTACAGTATATACAGAGAGAGAGAGAGAGAGAGAGAGAGACTATCTAGATCAGAGGTAGGCAACCTTTCCCCTTTAAGGGCCGAGGGACTTCAGCTCCCAGAATCCCAGGAGCTATTGGCTAACATGGGACTATTGGCCAACATGGCTGAGGCTTCTGGGAGCTGAAGTCCCTCGGTCCTTAAAGGGGAAAGGTTGTCTACCCCTGATCTAGATGCATTATCCATGCAAATCTGCATTAAAAAAACCCAAGGCTAATAAAAGCCAGTGACCAAGGGAAGCATCTGTCTTATTTGAGTGGATGCTGGAAAATGAGTGTGCCTATGGAAACCTACAACAAGCATGTAGCTATGAATCCTGACTGCATATATATCAAACAATTAAACAGGACTAAAAGTAGTGTCAGGGTGACTAGACATCCTCCTTTTCCAGGACATGGCCTACATTTCACCTTCTCTCCAGGAGAAATTTCAAAATGTTCTCTATTTTGAGCATAACTAAGAAGCAAGAATTTCATTTACCGTATTTGAGTGTTTTTAGCTTTTATGGTGTCATGCCCTGCATTTTTCTTGACAGTCCTACATTTTATGGTGCCTTGTCCTCCTTTGTGGCTATGACATAAGGTCACTCTTGTTTTCCTTTGCATTTATGACGTCTGGACACCCTGACTAGTGTCCAAAGTGTGATCTGCATGTAATGTAATATTTATAGGGAGGACAAGGTTGCAAGTATGAGCTGTAGAATAAGAAAAGCTTCCCTGTTTTGCCTTATTATGTATTGTAGGGTAAGGCCTGTATCAAAACTGGCATTTCATATGGATAGAAGGAATGCTGGATATTGGAAAGTGAAGGCTTGCTTTTGAACAGGAATTAAGGAATCTGAGGCTTTCCAGATGATACTTGAGTACAGCTCCCATCACTCCCCATCAGCATGGCCAGTGGGAACAGTAACCATGCAACATCTGGAGGGCCACAAGTTTCTTACCCCTGTTCTTGGAGTTTGGGTAATGAAAAATCAGCATTTTTTTATTTTTTTTATTTGGCATTTGGACAGAAGAATAAGGCAACAAGAAAGCACCACAAGTGCCTCATATTTCCTGCATGGCCATGTGAAAAATAACTTGCTGTTCAGGGGAAATTGGAAACTGTCGCCACATCTGAATGAAAAGAGCTTGTCTTTTTTCATGAAACACTTGAGATATATATGGAAGACCATTGTTCAGACTGTGAAGTGTATTTTTAAGTCAGCTTTTATAAAGATGCTGTCATTCTAGAGAGGCCCACTTCTAGAAAGACATTTCCTGAATTTTGATATTTAGAATTTCAAAGTGCTACCTTTCAAATTTGGTCCAGAGTGCAATGAGTTCAGTCCTGAGAATGCCAGGATACACATGTGTCTTGTGTTCAAAAGCATGTGACCGATTCACATTTACATGTGCAGAAAAGCAGCAAGCTCATAAGCACCCAAGCTCTGGATATTGCTATTCAGAAAAATTCAATGGTTTTTCTCAGTTGATAGCAGAAATAGAGATAATGTAAAGCAGTTGCTAATGGATTGTACACATGGTTTACATTGTATAAATCTAAGTAACCCTCACAGTTGTACATGTAACTCAATGAAAAGTGAATGCCATTAGTTTTGTCTTTGGGGGTAAGTGCATTATATTTGATTGAAATTTATTTTCAGTTACTTTATTAGTGTTACAATTTCTTCATTATGTGCAATTTCTGTATGAAATAGCTTCTTGGAATCTGAAAAATACCAAGAATAATCATTGGAAAATATTATCTGTCCATGGTTACTGATGAAGCTCTTTTCAAAATGACTTCATAGTCCAGAGGTATCTTAGTTTTACAGATTTTCAGCTACGTTTGTTATTATAATGCTAACTCACAGTGAAGCCTGTTCCACTTCTCATCACAGATTATATTTGCAGCCCTTCATGCAAGCTCTTATAGCTTCTTATTCCAAATATTAAAGGACACTGTTTTTGAAAATTTGTTAAAGGTTACTACTGCAGCCCTTCAAAGCTTACAGTCCTTCATAGAAGTGCTTAACAACTGCTTATTCCTATTATTGAAGGACTTATGCTTGAAGATATTTTGGATTTTAATTTATATATTTATTTCATGTTTATTGTTTGCTATCTGTGAATTATTCAGCACAGTATATTACATTCAGGTATACCATTTAATTGTCTGGTATATTCTATGTGTGCTTCAGTTATATCTGATTTCTTAGTCTTGGTTGTTATGAATTCTCTTATTTTGTGTATTATATTGATATTCACTACTTTATTGGGCATGACTAATTCCCCCGCCAAGTGTAGTAGGTGTTGTGAATACAGTATAAACCAGTAGCCTGCTGATATATTCTTTGTCAGTGGGAAGTGAATCCACTCCATGCTTTGGTCGCCCTTAAAGGAGATATCCAAGAGGATGAATGTATTTTGGAGTAGATTCCAAACCTATGGCCTTTGCAGACTGCCAGAAATAGTGCAAATTGAGTTCACTTTAAGGGTCAGGGTTAGTGCTAGGGAGTCATGGGAATTGTATTTTTTCTGAGACATTGAGCCTTCTCTGTCAGAGAGCTCTGGTGCCACAATAGACTACAGTTCCCATGATTCCCTAACCCTAACCCTTAAAGTGGACTCTTTGCACTATTTCTGGCAGTCTGCAAAGGCCCCTAGTTTGCATTACAACTCAGTTTGGATTCACCACCTTACTAACATGGATGCCAGCAGCTACCACTGTTGTAAAACCATTCTAATTTAACCCCTATACAAAATACAAGCATTGCTGTTTTTAAGACAGTGCTAGATTGAAGAAGTGGTCCTAAGCCCC
This sequence comes from Phrynosoma platyrhinos, assembly GCA_020142125.1. Classification (NCBI taxonomy): domain Eukaryota; kingdom Metazoa; phylum Chordata; class Lepidosauria; order Squamata; family Phrynosomatidae; genus Phrynosoma; species Phrynosoma platyrhinos. The sequence continues at coordinate 152,260,690 of CM034708.1, read as the reverse complement.
AGATGGCCATCCACCCTCTGTTTAAAAACCTCTGAAGAAGGAGACTCCACCATAATCCAAAGCAACATATTGCATTGTTGAACAGCTGTTTTTACCATCAGGAAGTTTTTCCTAATGTTGAGGTGGAATCTCTTTTCCTGTAGTTTGTATCTGTTGCTCTGTGTCCTATTCTCTGGAGCTGCTGAAAACAAACTTTCTCCATCTTCAGTATGACATCCTTTCAGATATTTAAACAGGGCTATCATATCACTTCTTAATCTTCTCTTCTCCAGGCTAAACATACCCAGCTCCCTAAGTTGCTCCTCAAAGGGCATGGTTTCCAGACCTTTTACCATTTTGGTCACCCTCCTCTGAACACGCTCTAATTTGTCATCATCTTTTTTGAATTGTGGTGCCCAGAACTGAACAAGTCTTCCAGGTGAGGCCTGGCCAAAGCAGAATAGAGTGGTACTATTATGTCCCTCGATCTAGACCCTTCAAGTTTGCCTTCAAATTGTTTCAAGTTTCTTGTTGTTATATGCCTTCAAGTCACTTCTGACTTATGGCAACCCTAAAGCGACCCTATCACAGGGTTTCTGTGGAAAGATTTCTTCAGAGAAGGTTTGCGTTTGCCATCCTCTGAGGCTGAGAGGGTGTGACTTTCCAAAGATCACCTAGTGGGTTTCCATGGGTGAGCGGGAATTTGAACCCTTGTCTCCTAGAGTCCTAATCCAAAACTCAAAACACAAATACACTGTATATTGGTGCATGGCAAGGGGTCCAGGGGTAGGCAACCTTTTCCCTTTAAGGGCCGAGGGACTTCAGTTCCCAGAATCCCAGGAGCTATTGGCCAACATGGGACTATTGGTCAGCATAGCTGAGGCTTCTGGGAGTTGAAGTCCCTCGGTCCTTAAAGGGGAAAGGTAGCCTACCTCTGGGTTGGACTGCATGGCCCTTGTATGATTCACTGCAACACACAGGCATTAATACAGTTCAGGACCATTATACAGTCAAATGGGGTGCAACATGTCCTTCTAGTGTCTTGTTTTCTCAAAGAAAAATCACACTCCCAAAGTTGGTATTTACCATAGAACAGAGGAGTGTGTATGTGTGTGTTTGTGTCCATATAGCACCTTGCATCCAATAGCAAATAGTAGCTTATGGGGGATTTCAATGAGGCAAATGGAGTAGGAGAAAGTGTTTGCCCCTTTGTTCTCTCAAACCCAAATAATAAAGAGATGCAAGATCTATCACACATTTTATATATTAATTATGTTGCTATTAATTTTCCTAAGTTTGGCTTGATTGTGCCATACAAGTATTTATATTTGAACATTAATATAATCAGCAGGCTACTGGTTTATACTGGCAGTGGGTTGGACTGGATGGCGCTTGTGGTCTCTTCCAACTCTATGATTCTATGATTTGTCCCAACTTTAACTTTTATTTTAAGGGGACCCAATTCATAGGAATAGTCATACATGAAATATCCCATGAGAGCAAGTGGGGGTGGGGGTTTGAGTGCTGGAATACAAATCTAGGAGACTAGATTCCTTCTTAGCCATGGAAGCTCTGTGATTGACCTTGGACAAGTCACACACTCTCAGCCTAAGGGGAAGGCAGTTGAAAACCTAACCTGAATAAATCTGCCAAACACCCCCCCCCCCCATATTAGGGTCACAATGAGTCAGAATTGAGTTGGAGACACCTAACAACAAGTTTAGTCAACTGTATGCTCTGCTTGTAATATTCCAAATTTGCTATTGTTGCTGTGGATATGCACCATGTTGTTTGTTATGGTATTTAGCCCTTCACACCTGCTTTTACAGTATCTTAATATTTTCAAAAAGTTCTCACCACCCCCTTCCCTGCTTCACTTCTCATCCTAATTTTGTCTGGCAGCATGACATGCCTTGAGGGACCTATGCAAAGACTTACACAGAAGTAGCAATTTCAGAACTCTGTAAACACCATAATATGACACATTCCTTTGTGAACACATGTCTTCTGTGATACATCTTTTGAAGACATATGCAGGCAATTAAAAAGTATGTTTTCACTGAGGCTAAGTAGTATTTACGTGCACATACAGTTCATTTGAAGGAATCTGGGCTGTGTATGGTATTCAAAAAAAATAATATTTCTTATTTTATATGAAAAAGCCACAAGCATGCAAGTGCTATTTTGACGGACATGCCAAACAGGGACATATAACACAATAAAATAGATGTATGTATTTCCTCCAAAATTAATCTACACCAATTATATTATTCTCCTGGATGATTCTGAGCATAGCTTTAAAGATGCTAAATTTTAAATGACCTAGGTCCAAGTTATCTCAAGGATAGTCACAAACACAGAAGGCCCTGCTCTTTGGGGATATCTTTAGAAACATCCTTAATGGTGATGCTATAGCTGTTACAGTGGGTCCTTGCTATTCGCTGGGGTTTGGTTCCCAGATCCCCTGTGGATCTCAGAATCCATGTATGCTTAAGTCTCATTAAATATAATGGCATAATAAAATGGTGTCCCTTACATAAAATGGCAAAAATCAAGGTTTGCTTTTTGGAATTTATACAGTTTTTGAATATTTTCTATTGGACACCTTAGACAACTGAATACACAGATAAAAAAATCTGTGGATACAGAGGGCCGACTGACTTTTTATTTCCTAGGTACACTCAGCAAGACTTTCTCTCATCCCATTTTTGTTCAATAATTCATTTTTTGATTAATCTTCTTTTTCTTATAAGTAGACATACTCAAATGCTCTCAACCTCAGGGGAAGGCAGTGGGAAACCTCTGAATAAATTTTGTCAAGAAAGCCCCATGATAGGGTCACCTTAGAGTCACCATAAGTCGGAAATGACTTGAAAGCACATGACAGTGACATAGTTGGCTGAGACTTCACACTGGTGGATCATAAAGTTCTGCCAGACATACTTACATCTCATTAATAGCCAATGGACATCTCTCCTTACGGCCATTCAGTACTTAGGGCAGAACCGGGGACAGTCTGAGGAACAGCTTATTAGCCAACTGAGTCGATTCCTGAAGCTTCGTTGCAGGAAGATGATGTGTTCCACCTCAGTCTCTGTAAGAAACCTGATTAGTCTGGAAAGATTACTTTTTCTTCCTGTAGATATGGAGCCAGCTAGCTACCTGGCTGGCTCCAACCATCCTGTCCTAACTATTGAATGTCTGTAAGTAAGTGTGCTCAGACAGGAATAAGGCTTGTGGAAGGAGTTATGGCAGATGGGGGTGCTGAATTCCTGAATCCACCACAACTGGAAAAGTTATGTATACAGACATAACACTTATACCTCCTACATATCAGGACAACGGCCAATTATGTTACATAAACAGTGCATTCAGTCATTAACCGCTTGAAAATATTTTCTTAAAAAATCCCAAAAGCAAACCTTGATTTTGCTGTTTTATATAAGGGACACCATTTTACTATGTCATTGTTTATAATGGGACTTGAGCATCCATGGAGTTTTGGTATTCATGGGGGTCCTGGAAACAAACTCCAGTGAATACCAAGGGCCTACTGTAATATAGTGTTATGTTGCTGGATTATATTAGTAGTTATTGTAGTTGTTGTTGTGTGCCTTCAAGTCATTTCCAATTTATGGCAATCCTAAAGGGAACCTGTCATGGGATTTTCTTGCTGAGATGTAGTCAGAGGGGGTTTGCCATGGCCGCCTTCTGAGGGTGTGACTTGCCTAAGGTCACCCAATGGATTTTCATGGCCGAGTAGGAATTCAAACCCTGGTCTCCAAAGTTACTGTATTATTTCATATATTCACTGGCTTGACAGTTGTTACAAGTAGCAGATGAATAATTGGAAATAAATAGATTTTAAAAATATAAAGTCTTAGGGGATCATACATCTGGTCTATATTAAATAATAATTTACTCAGTAGTCACAGTGAATAAAACATACTTTGCTTATGCTGGGCTTGAATCACAATATATTCATTCCAGTATATAACAATATCATCATTCCAGTAGGACAAAGCTATATATGCAGTTAATTTTTCTGTCTACTTTTTGAATTTTAGACATATTTTCCAGCTGCACCAATTGTATGTTACATCTTAGATTCTCAACAAGTATCAGTCCATTTCATACTGCATAGTTATGATGTTATAATGTCATGACAACACTTTGTGAAAACCTGAAATTTTCAGTTTAGTGAGGGCATTTAGAATTCTCAGCAGGAGAGCTCTAGTGCCTCCCCAGACTACAAACCCCATGATTACATAGGACATTGCCATGCTAGTCAATTCACACAGAGATGGTGAATTTATAGTCTCATAAAACTGTAGATTCAAAATACAAAGAAGTACTGCAACAGTCAACCATCCATATATTGAAAATATTCAGGAGAAAACATTCCCAACAGCATGCCATGATTTTGCCATTTTATATAAGGAACATCATCTTACTATGTCATTGTATTTAATTGGACTTGAGCATCCACAGATTTTGGTATCCATAGCGGGTTCTGGAACCAAACCCCAGTGGATACCAAAGACCCACTGTATACATGCTATAGCACATATTAGTACACCTACACACCCCACATCATTTTGGGATTCCAATATTTTGTTATATTTTGTTATAATAGCAGTTACAGAGAGGACAAAAAGCATGAACCTGGAAAGGTTATGATGACCTTTAAGTGAACTATAGAATCAAGGTTTGCTTTTTGGATTTTCCCCCCTGAAGTCCTTTCAAGTCATGGATGGTTGAATCCATGGATGCAGAATCCGTGAATATGGCTGGCTGACCGTAATGGGCCCTTGGTTTCCACTGGGGTTTGGTTCCAGGACCCCTACGGCCATAGATACAAAACTCTGTGGATGCTCAAGTCCCATTGTATACAATGGTGTGATTTGGTAACCATTGGCTCCTTCCATTTTATATTATGTCCTCAGCTTCAACGTTTCAATAGACAATTGTGTACTCATTTCTTTGGTCCAGTGTAATGAGATGTGTAAAGGGGAAACCTATGTTCACTTGGAGGCTTTTAAATTGTGTCTGAATGGGAATCCACTTCATCCACAATGTATCTGTCCATTTTATTTATTTATTTATTTATTTAAAAATTCTAGCTTGCAGCTTGTCTCACGAATGGTGGAGTCATTTTGGGAAATCAGGTGTCAGGTAAAAAGTTGGGATATGTGCTATACATAAAAAGTGCTCTTTACATTATGGGTTATATGGGTAGATACTGAGTGTGTTATAACACTAACTCCATAAACTGGAAAATGTCCAAAAAAGTAGCTAACACAGAAGTGTCTGATCAACCAATGTATCTGCAAAGAAAATTAACAGAATAATCAAACAATTAGGGTTCTGTATAGAAGCAGTCAAAAACTCCTTCAGTTTGTACAAGAGAAAATAATACTGGAATTTTCCTGGGGCAATTTAGCATCTGGAATTTTATAGAAAGCTTAGTCTTCAGAAAAATGGTAGTAAATCTTAAAGGGAACATTATACCTTTTTGTGTTTAATTAAATTTGCATTTATTTAATAAACTATTACTGTGCTTTTATGCTTTTTTAATTTCAAAAACATGCAAATGGATAATGGGGAATTATTCAGTAGATTCAGTAGCTAAGGTATCATATGATTATAAACTAATTGTAAGTGAAGTACATAAAATATCTAAGGTGCTACATAGCTTTCTAGTGACAAAGTATTCAGTGTGTTTTGAGCCTGTTTCTTCTGTGAGCTTTCTGTTTTCTGAAAACTACCGTACTTTGTAATATGCCCTTTCAGCTGGAATTTATCCTAGCCTATCCCCAACATTTAGTAAAGTTAACTATTTAACAGGCATGCCAAAAAAGGAGTTCCCAAAGAATTAAATAAGCATTGACTGTCATCTCTGAATTTAAAATGCTTTACTGAAAAGCCATTTGGATGAGACCCGTGCTCTGGCCCTTTTGGGAACTCTGGAAGACTAGAGTCAAAAACTGAAAAGCAGTTCCGTGGTTTACTAGATCAAGGTAGGTATAAACTGTTAAGTTGTTGATTCTGAGTAACCGTAGAGTTTGTGGTGAGATGAAAGGAATAAACCTTTTCTAATCTTAATTATAGCTGGCACATTCTAATTTGTATAGAAGGTTGTAGGAAGTCACCAAATCCTGAGCAACATTTTAAATTGTTGTGTCTCTGCTGAAAGACTGGACAGATTTTGATGGCATTACCTGACATTTTTGTTTCAGAGTGAAAATATGGACTGGTGTATTTACTTAGCCTACTCAAATTCTTCATGTATAGAAACTATTTCTTCTGCTTATATTATGTGTAACATTACCTAGAGGCTTACAGTCCGCTACAGATCCTAACAGAGAATGTGGCGGGTAGCCGTACTGAATGATGCCAGACTAAACCATTCTCCTGTTTCAGTTTGATATAAAACTTTGTATTCTGAGAAGAAGTGGGACAGCTGTTTGCATAAACCACACCACACATTCTGCCTCTAAACTGATGGCCATTCAGTAAGAAGTGCCAGGTTCCTATGGGAGGCAGAAATCACAAGAAGGATCTCTAAAAAACAGTCCATAGGTTTGCGCACATGGTACTTCACCCCAACTCTGTTGGTTCTGGATCGGTTCCAGGTCGCCTGCCTTAGTATGGTTTTTTTTGGTGTGTATATTAACTCAGGCAATTCTTCAGTGTGGTTGAACTCCGTCAAATTCATAATCGTATGTATAAAAAGGGTTGAACAAAAATGTTTTTCTGTCAGTGATGGACAAGGTGGACAGAAGCTGACTGAATTGATACACTAGCAATAGGACCATGGTCTCTTTTGTAGTTGAGCTAAGACAGGCTGTGAAGTACATATACCTTTCTTCACCAAGCATCTTGCCCCACTCCTGCTCCTATTAGTATTTGATGCCTGAGGTTGCTACCTCATTGCCTAGTGATAAGGCCAACCCTGAATGTGTATAGGTAGTTCACAGGTGGGAAACAGCATACTAAGGTTTGTGCTTGTCCTGAAGGGGCAGCGGGGAAAACAGTTCTGAAATAGCTAGATCTAGTGTCTGTGGTGTTTTAAGGGGGGGGTTATTGGGATGTATTATATAATTGTAATTGTAACTTTTGTTAGCTGCCTCGATTGCGCTCAGAGGGGCAGGGTAAAATTATTATTATTATTATTATTATTATTATTATTATTATTATTATTATTATTATTATTATTATTAAAAATTACTGGCCAGTCTCTAGCTGTTACTTGGAAGTCCTACAGTGGGCAGAGAGAATGGGAGGAGTGGTTCATAAATTCCAGGCAGGCTTGGAGGTCATTGATGATTTAAGATCCATTTCAGTCTGGCTTCTGGCCTATACAGTATTTGAGAAAGAAACTGTCATTTTTGCCTTGATGACTGAGGGATGAACAGGGAGACTGGAACCTTCATTAGTTAATTTTAGGTGGTATTTAATGTGTTTACCTCTCTTTTTTTGTATCTTTTTAATAATACAAACGTTTAAAAACTTTTGCAAACCACCCAGTGTTGGGGAAAAGATGATGATGGCGGTGTTTATGATGATGATGATGTGGCAAGGACAGTCCCAGTTAATCTTCAGCTGTCGCTACTTTTTCAGCTGCTTTGTGCCAGTTTCTTTTTCTCCTTCCCATGTTGACCTTTCATCCTCAGCTTACTTCAGTTGCTACAAACTGAGTTCAAAGTGCAAAAGTAGTTTGCACTCAGTTAGCTCAGCAGTGGGGAGAAGAGAGGAAGCAGCTGGAGCAGGGGTTGGCAACCTTTTTTTACCTGGGGCCGGTCCCTTCTGGCGGGCCGGGGGGAATGGCGGTGCGCGTGCGCACACACGTGCGCGCGCCTCACCACCACGCGCGCCTCTTGTCGTGCACGCTGCCGCCTCCACGCATGCCACCTCCGCCTCCACACGCATCGCGGCCACCATTTTGGGAAACAAAGTGGCAGCCGCATCTCATTTGTGCATGCACAGTACTTCTGCACATGCGCAAATGAGTCGTGGCCACTATTTTGTTTCCAAAAATGGCGACCGTGATGCGTGCAGCCGCGTGGCCTCCAAAACACATGGCGGAGGTGGGGGCGGCGGTGGTGGCGATGGCCAGCGGCAGCGGCGGGGAGCAGTAGGCGTCATTCCATGGGCCGAAACAGGCCCACAGGCCGTAGGTTGCCGACCCCTGGGCTGGAGTCTTGCCCTTCCCAGTTGATTCAGGCAAAAGTAAAGTACTGCAGCCTCTCCTAGCTGGGTTATTCTTCCTCCTTATCTTTTGCCATGTTAACCACATTCATGATGTTGCTTAGCCACACATGTCCCAGTTTTCATTGTGAAATGTTGGAAAGTATGCTCTTGTTGGGCTAGCAATGGGATTTAGGCAATATAGTTCTCCTATCTAAGCGGTTAAAAGAAATGCTACAGTGATGCAGTTATTGTACAGTGACTGCTTCCTGTCTGTTGGACTATTGTTCAACTTTATTGCTCCTGCAATTAGTATTACTGCTAAGGTTTTATGTAGTGTGGTTCATTGTAAAGGGGTTGATACCTTTTATTTTCCCCTAATCTTCACACCAGCATCCAGTAGTGGAAGTTTCTTGTCAGAACTTGGAAAAGGAAGCTTGATGAATCTATAAGTTATAGTATAAAAGAAGCTTCCATACCATGGCCCTGCTAGAAAGGTGGGACTTATAGACCAAGTCACATGCACAGTGCTGCTCAAGGCCAAGCTACAAATTATAGTAAATGTAATAGCTGGCAGTGCTTCCTTGTTTTTGCTTTTTATCTTTTGTTTTATTTCTGTTTTGTAGAGTGTATCCTCAGAGAAGAGCATTCAGGATGAGGACTGTGTTGTAGAAGGAGTTGTTGCAAAAAAACCCTATATTTTGATTTTTACAAAAATCCCCTAGATCTTCTAGTTGGCACAGGAGCGAACTGCTGTTTATGCCAATAGCACCTTCTCTTCCATGCTGTACAGCTATTTTGGGGTGTGTAAGCCTTTGAGATCTAGCATGGTGTAGTGATTTGAATATTGAACTAGGACTCTGGGAGACCAGGGCTTAAATCCCCACTCAGCCATGGAAACCCAATAGGTGACCTTGGGCAAGTGACACTCTCTGAGACTTAGGCAATGGCAAACCCCCTCTGAACAAATCTTGCCAAGAAAACCTCATGAAAGGGTTTCCCTGTTGGAGTCAATTTGAAGGCACATAAAAAGAAGCTGACTTCCATTGGAATTGCATTACATGGGGAAATGTTACCTCCTCCCACCCCTGCCCACTGCAATCCTTGCATCCCTCTGCAGCTGCTATTTAAAAAAAACCCAAATTGAAATGTGTTGCCACATGTAATTGCCAAACCCAAGTGTGCTGCCATATGTAATTGCTAAATTACATGTTTCATTTAATATGTATATTTTGGCTCTTTGTGAATCTACATCACAGATGGCAGCCCCTGCTCCACTCAGATTGTGCCAGTCTGGGATTCCTTTGTTCATACTAGGAAAACATGTCATGTAACTAAAAGGAGTTTCATTGTATGGCTTTACAACTTGGCCTAAGCCCTGCCTTTGAGTACTGCCCCATCATCTCACTTAGGGAAATAAGGCAAACCAATGCCTTTTATCATCACTGACTTTCAAAAGAAATCCTATGCTAGTTGTTTCTCATTTTGGATTTCTTTTTTGAGTTGTTTATGTATAAGATTACTAGTTCTAAACCATTACAGTGTGTATGATTCTTCTACCAGTTTGCATTCAAAATATACAAAAATGGGTTTAACTGTGCAATTAAAGCTGCAGTAAATGTTTCCTATGGAACACTTTAATTACAAATAAAATCTTAAATATTTAATGCCCAAAGAGCATGTTCATTAAGTGTTTTATTGCCATTTCAGCCCAACATAAGTTGGTAAATATGTTCCATCTGGAACCCCAAGACTAAAGTTTTTTAATTTATGGTAGTCTTGTGTGTCTTTCAGAAAACTAGCTTTCCTCAGGGTACTCTACAAAGCATCTGGGTGCTACTTGCTTCCATTTGGCCATATACAAAAAGGAACAATTAGGTTAGCTACCTCCTGGTCATATAGTTGAATTACAGTGATAAAATAGTCTTGAAATGTAAATACACTGGGCTGAACTAGCGTAGACCCCTGAAACTAATGGGATATGCCTAAGTGTTCATTTATCATTCAGTGGGTCTACTCTAGTTGGAACTTGCAATTTGATTTAGGCCCTTTATTTCCAGGCCCTGCTGCAACAGCATGCAAGGTAAAGTTCAGCACTGGGATGATAACAGCTGGTATCCAAGAGAATGGCTACTTTTGGTGGGACTATTGTCAGTAGAACAGTTGTTTATTAAAAGTATTTATAAATGCTTGTTCCCAAAGCAAGGTGCATTTTTCATACAGGAATGCAGTCATAGCACATCAGATGCAGAAACAAAACAAGCTTGAGCAGTATCAAAATCCACCAAAGCCCAACAAGTCTAACATTTGTTGGGAATACAGCCAACAATCTGATCTCCATTGAGAGGGAATTTCATAGTCTTGGTACTGCTTCAGAAAAGTTCCTGTGTCAGTTCCACACAAAACACACTACATTGGGAGAAAATGCATAATTTTGTGCCAAGGTTTCATAGTGGTGAAGCCAAAGAAGCAGGTTAAAGGTGCTACAAGCCATTGTTGGTATTTCAGTAGCTACCTATCAGGCTAGAGCAGGGGTAGGCAATCTTTCCCCTTTAAGGGCCGAGAGACTTCAGCTCCCAGAAGCCTCAGCCATGTTGGCCAATAGTCCCATGTTGGCCAATAGCTCCTGGGATTTTGGGAGCTGAAGTCCCTCGGCCTTTAAAGGAGAAAGGTTGCCTACCCCTGGGCTAGAGGTAACACATACCTGATCTAGGAGATGTGGAAGCCTATCCAAAGTAGGCTGAATTAAATTTAAAGTAGGCTGAATTAAATTTAAACAAGGATTTTATTAGGATGAAGTGGTTTCCCATGGTTCCTGTTACCTTTATGCATGGATAAGTCTTTAGTACATGCGTAGTCCCTCATTCCTGAGAAGAAGAGGAAGAAGTATACATAAATCTCCCCTTCCCATTACATCTTTGCCACAACTAAAGGCCTAAGCAGACTGCCAGAAATAGTGCACATTAAATTGAGGCGCTGCCCTGGCTCAGTGCTAGGGAATCATGAGAATTGTATTTTTTTCTGAGACATTGAGCCTTCTCTGTCAGAGAGCTCTGGTGCCACAATAAATTACAGTTCCCATGATTCCCTAGCACTGAGCCAGGGCAGTGTCTCAATTGAATGTGCACTATTTCTGGCAGTCTGCTTAGGCCCTAAGTCAGCAGGTTAGGCTGAAAGACAGACTGATTCAAAGTCATTTTGTGAATTTAGAAACATTGCAATAATACCATTGATCCTTCTAGCCCAAGGGTAGAAAAAGTATGGTTCAGGGCTGCATGCAGCCCTGGGGCCCCACTTTTGTGGGCCCCCAAGCCCCCCTAATATGCCAAATCCCCCCTCCTTCAGATTTTTAAAAAACTGGCATGACTTTTGGGCAGCTTCCCTCTGAAAACCATGCTAAAACCTGTTGCACCAAATTCATACCAGCAATTTAAAAACTTCCCGCACCTCGTTTTTCAGCTGCATCTCAACCAAAATGGTGACCAGAAGTGATGCATTCTCATGTGCTGTTGGGGAGGCTTGTTTGGATGGTCTGGGCAGGGGTATGTGGACCATAAGGGATGTTGGAGAAATTGGCCCTCTACTGTGATCTAGCCTATACAACTGACTGGCAGCAGTTTCCCAGAGTTTCCAGTGCAGGGTTTGTTTGTTTTTCTAGTCCTCCCTAGAGCCTCCAATGACTAAACCTAAGACCTTTTGCATTAAAAAAAAAACATATGCTTTATCACTGTGCTTTATCACTACTTCTCTTGCCTTTATGGTTGAGGTAGAAATGTAAACGTTGGTCTTCTCAGACATAGTTCATCCATTCTGTCACAACATCCAACACCTGCTTTCATGTGCATGCATTATATCTCTTGTGACTTTCCTTGAAAACCTTGGAGAAGGTTACAGTGGCTTCATACAAACTTGCTCAAAGTGTCTGTTTCAAGTATGGTATGGCAAACCTCCTTGGACCAAATCTTCCAAGAAAATCCCATGATAGAATTGCCTTAGGGTTGCCATAAGTCTGAAATGACTTGAAGGCACACAACAACAACACATATGGTATGAAAGGTAAACCGAAGTCCCCTGCAGGGACCAGATCCCATCTGACGTCAGAGGCTAAGCAGAGTCAAACCCGGTTAGTATTTGGAAGGGAAATGATGAGGGGTTTTTTCAGAGGAAGACAATGACAAACTACCTCTGAGTATTCCTTGTCTAAATTCATGGTGATGTTACAGGCCACTTGAAGTTACAAACATCCAATTTCATGACATGAAGAGTGACAAGCAGTATTTCCATAGATTCCATAGCATAGAAATTCAGCAAGCTAACTTGCAAATCAGGTTCTTTTCCTTTTAGTGATCCCTGATGAATGTGGGTTATGGTGTTACTGTTTAAATTGAGCCCAGAAGGGTACACTAGTAAAACTCTACCTATTGTGGTTTGCTGAATCATATTGCTGGCACAATTGATAAGTTACCATCTCTATGATGCTATTTGTTCTTTATTGGCTGAGCTTAAGTTGGAAAAGCAGGGCATTTGAGGGAAAAGGAGGGGGAAGAGAGCAGAGTGGCATTCATCTGGGCTCTGTTTGCTGGAAAGCTCAACACAGGAGCCTCTTGTTTAAACAAAGCAAGCAAATAGCCAAGCTCTGGCACTTTTTATAGTCACTTTGCATCTCTGTTAAGTAGCCTACTCTGGAGAGATCAAGAGATGTTTACTGCAGCAGTTACAATAGAGGTCATGATTTGGTTGTTGAAGGGAGGACAGAAGGGTTTGGGTGATACCTGATTCTGATTTATAAGGCAAGAACAAAACAAAACAACCCACAGTCTTTTTAGAAAGTTGTTCAATTACTTGGTAATTTGAATGCAGTTACATTCAGTTGGAACATCACTCTTAAAAGCTATAGTTCTGAGCCACCAACAACTAGTTCATGGCTTATGAGTGTAGTTTTGTAAAAGTTCTGGGTATTTTTTATTTCTTGTTTTTATTTTATTGTTTTTGTCTTGTTTTTTTTTTAAGAAAGCCACAAGCACTAGCATATGGTGAAAGAATACTCACTGTCCTCTCATCCATCTTATTGGAGCCTTTGCATCCAGAGCAGGAGTCATAGCATGATGCAGCACTGGAACCATATGCCATTTCTTTCTGCCATTTAGTGAGGTCACATTGTCATAGAGTCACAGAATGCTAGAGTTGGATTCGTGGCCATTGGATCCAACCCCCTGCTCAGTGCAGGATTTCCAGCTAAATCATACTGTAACTATTAAAGTAATTAACAATTACAATGACATGGGGAAAGGGTTGAATTCCGTGAGTTACAAGTGCAATGTACTGTAGTTATTCCTTCATCACTATAAAGAGAAAAAATAGAAATAACTAATGAATTACTATGAAACTTGTGACATCCTGGGTGTCACTAATGTGGAAAAATGAAGTGACAGTGGTCAGCAAGCTGAATTACAGCTGGTTGTTCTTTTTCTCGTGTTTTGTAACAGAAGTTTTTTTGTGTGGTTCAGAAACCTTTGACTGATTGCTTATTTTTCTCTGTTGCTGCAGTGTGGGCAATTGGTAGCCTTTCAGAATATGTTGGCTATGATCCATCTCCATTAGCTATGCAGGCTGGTGCTAATGGAAGTTGATGTTTCCAAAGTGTTTACTAGTAGAAAAGTAGAAAGTAGAAAAGTACTACTAGTACCTTTCTTGATACACAAAACAGGGTTTATTGGCAGTGGGGTTACGTTAGGAAAGTTGTTTATTGAGATGATGATTCTGCATTTCACCACTCAGTGCTCTGGCTGTGCTAATGGGTGGTCATTTTGACATAGCTTTGTGACATTGACTTTTTACATTCTGCCTTACATTGGCCTGGGTAACTATGTTCAGCCTTCTGTGTGGAAAAAGGTCTCTTGGAATTTAGCATAGGGACTGTGGTCAATTCAAAGTATCTACATAGTCTATATCTTTTGAAGTGCCTACTTGATTGTGCCATTGTCAAATCAGCTTGAAGCAACACTTTTCTTTACAATTGTGAGGCCTAGCAGAGCAGGTTGATAAATACTGGTATCCTGGTGTGAAATTGACCCTTTGAACTGAGAAGAATTGCTCCAGATAAGCAACAAGTGCAGTGGTAAAAATGCCAAACTTTTATTGTTTGGTGTGTTTGGAGCATTCAAGCTGATTACTTAAGATGTGTTTTTCCCTTACCTCTCCTGGGATGCAGTTATCATAGTGCGCTTTTTGCAGAATTGGCCATTTTCTTGCATTCCTTGGCATTTCTACACAGGGCGATCTTAGCAGAGTGGATTAATGGGACCATGCTGGCTCAAAGCATATGCTGCTTCTAGCCCAAATTCTATCTTCAGGAGTGCAAGATTAGGGTCAATATAATTGGGAATGGAATATGTTTCCTATGCTTGTCCTGTTTACCTCTGGAGATGCGTGCTCCAGTATGAGTGTGGGTGAAAGCATGTCCTTCAAATACATGTCCTTCAAAGAAAAAAGTGGGAATTACTGCTAAGATGGGATAGCATTATTTCTCAAGGTACTTTTTTTGCTTTTTAAGAAGACACACTGACCTGTGCAAAATTTGGCGAAGTACATACTTTGGAAAAAGTTCTTTGACTAGAACAATACTAAATATCTGTTTGGACATATTGTGTACATGTACACCTATAAGTTGCCTGTCAATTAATGACCCCATGAATTTTGTAAGGTTTTCTTAGACAAGGAATTCTCAAAAGTGGTTTACCGTTGCCTTCCTCTGAAATATACAGCACCTGGTAGCCCTTGGTGGTCCCCCTTCCAAGAGAAGAGGTAATTGTGTCTCCTGTATGACAGACAAAACCAGGTTAACATGGAAGTGTGAGCTCAATAGCCCCAATTGAGGAACAATTGCAACTTGACAGGGCTTCTTAAAATGCTGGTTTTATTGATAGGCTCCAGCAACAAAAGCATCACCTGGAGAGAAAGAAAACATTTGTATCCACCTTGTAACTCAAGGTTACAAGTGTGCTTCAATTCTTCAGAATAGAAGAATAGAAATTAAGGTGGTGCTACCAGAAGAACTAAGGTCTTGTAAAGCTATGAGTATTTCCGCTAAGGAAGTTTTTGATCTTATGAGATAGTTAAATAGGAATGTACCTTCTCACAGAAGGAGTGTTAAGCCCTTGTATCCCATATGGGGGGGACCCAAACATGTACTTCTTTTCATGAAAACAATAAGGAAATTCAGGAAACTGAAGAACTCGTTTTATTCAAGAGAAATGAAATACATAAATGGCTTGGAAAAGGGAGAGGGCCAAACTGGTTGGAAAATTATTATGAGTATTGCTAAGATTATTTTAGAAGATAATGGAAAACTCAATGTCCATATGACAATCATCTCTTTAATCAAAACAGATTTTGATTTTTTTCTATATATACCTCTTGGAAAAATAAGTAACAAATTTAATTAGGGCCAAACTAGACAGCAGAGCAGTTGATCTTTGTGCTTATACAGTGAAAAATGGAACAGTAGAAAATGGGTATGTGTCCCAACTATGGAGTTTTTCCTACAACAGCTTGCCTTACCTCTCCCTGGATATTTTTCCTCCAGCCTGCATCCCAAAAGTATCCAGGGAGAGAGCCTATGGAAGTAAGCTACAAGACAAGAGATTCTGGTGATAATTTTAATGAGAAGATGAGAGGAGCTTCTTTTATGCATGTGCTGTTCTTGTTTCATAAATCAGAGGCACATATCTACATCTGTGTATTTATTTACTTATTTCATTTTTATGCTGCCTTTCTCCCAGAAAGAGACCCTAGGTGACTTACAAATAAAAACACATTACAACAAAAACAATAAAAGCATCAAATAAAAACAATATAGAATTACATACTTTAAAAACTACAGTACCCACCCCATATAAAAGACACCCCAAGATTATATATTAAAAGCCTGCCAGAATAAAACTAGTTTTGCTTGACAACAAATGGCAAGCAGGGAGAGGGCCATCCTTACTTCCTGTGGGAGGGCTTTCCAGACGGTGTGTACACATGCATCCCTCTTTCTGCATCAGTCCTAGGGAATTTTTGGTCCAGATGATTTGGACTACATCTCCCATAGTCCTTTATAATTACATATGCTGGGGTCCTAACCCTAACCCACCCCTTGTTCTATATGATGTAAGTTGTATGTGCTGCAAATGCAAAGTTCTGACGCAACGGTTTGGTTTAGTTCCCAGATAACATTAATTTTATACCTTCTTGATTTGGATTCTCTCCCTTCCAGTAATCCTGTTCAGAGTTTTATACTGATTAGATCTGAGTTTATGTACTAAGCTGGCTGCTGATTTGGTTTAAGTCAGCCTTAGAGCTAAGCAAAGGGAGCTTTTTTAATCTTGTTAAATGAAATAACATTGTCAAGTTGTTATACTGCTGTCTTGGCGCTTATCTTGCAATTTGCCGGGGCAGTAGTGCTGGAATAGTACCACTGTGAACTGCAGTGTTTTCCATTGTGGAATGGAACATAGTGAAAGAACATAATTTATTCCACTCCAGATGGGCATATATAAGCCAGTGCAATTTAATAAATTCTTTGATGGATGGGACACAAGCACAACTTTTCAAAGGAGCAAGTGTACTTCTTAGAATCCTCAGTTTTTCTAGGGTTTGATCATACAGTAATACTACTCTAACTTTGTGCTTGTATGTGCCTTCAAGTCGCTTGTCCACTTATGGTGACCCCATAGGCAAGGTCTAATTATATCTTGTCCACCAATACGAACCTGTCAGAGCTTTGAAATCTTTAGGGTACCTCTCTCTCTTCCATCATCTGCACAGACATGTGGGTGTGAATGTTATAGGACCTTCTTCATGGCTGCTTCCAGGCTCTGGAACTCCTTTCCTGTGGAAAGTTCTCCTTGCTTTCCTTTGGTTGGCAGATGAAGACTTTTTTGTTGCAAGAAGCTTTTGGGGAACTTTTCTTAGGCTACTGTATTACTTTTGTCCTTTCTTTTTAAATTGATATTTTAAGTGATTTGAATTCTATGGACATTTGAAACATATTTTTTAATATACTTTTAGCTAGGTGTGCTTTTAATTGTATTTCTATCATATTGTAAGCCATCTCGAGTGCCAGTTTTGGCAGAAGTCAGTGTATACAGCAAGGGTGGGTAAAGTATGGCCTGCATGTGGCCCTTGGGACCCCAAGTGTGTCTTGTGGGACCC
>CM034708.1:152231426-152243207 GCA_020142125.1 Phrynosoma platyrhinos | reverse complement strand
CCCCCCAACCTTTCAACACAAACATAAAATTGGCCAGAATTTCAGATGGAAGTAACATCACAACATTTCAAGCATGCTGAAACACACTGTTACCGGGCAGGTACAGGAAGGAAAAATGGCCTTTGCCCTGTTTGCAGTTGTCTGGCCCTGGTATAAAGGAAGCAATACCATACATTATATCCCAGCCTAGTTGATGTTGGTGGGATGTTTGAAAGTTTTCCAGCTGTCCATATGGTAAGTAACCCCTGGCAAGGCTCCAGTCTGAATCTAATTAAATCAGATGATAAATAAAGGGAAAACAAATATCCTCTGCTTAAAACCTGGAGAGCCGTGCCTATATGAGAGGACAATACTAGGCTTAATGAACAAAAAAATCTCTAACTTGACCTAAGGCAGGCATTCTCTGTACTGCTGAGAACTTTTGCTTCTATTCCTTCAGGTTATTTTCTTTAGATCTCTCTCCAAAGTTTAGAGGATGAGATGTATCCTAAACTATGCATGCCAATTTATCCAGGAGTGCTCTGTCTTTTGCATGGCTGTCACTGCATGTGACAGAACTCCTCTCCATTTAACACATTCCAGTGTAGCCTTGGGAAATGTTCCCTGAGCTCATAATTTGAATCTTGTTTCAACTAACGTGAAAGGGCGTTGGTCTGATAGAATATAATTGGGAAGATTTAAGGAAAATATAAAATTTGCAGATTAGAGGATGTGTGTCTTTTGAATGATTAGCTTTGAGGAAATTGAAGAACATGCTGCTTTTTAAAAAAGAAAAAAATTGGAAATGGCTCAAAATAAGAGTGATGCATTAATTTAATTATACTGAACTATACGTATATAATCTGTGTCAAGAAACATGGTCTATGCCCAGAAGCAGTTCTGCAGAATTAGACTACTGTATATCAGTACTCATTTATCTTTCTGAAATAAGCGTTTCATGCTTTTTGAAAGCATCAAGCTGCTGCTTTGCATTGGAGGGTGGTTGTTGTTTCATTCCTGTCTGCCCCAATCTATGTAAAATGGGTTAATGTGAGAGAAATGAGAACACGCTCATTGAAACAAGGGAACAATTGCTGGTGAGTACCTAACTTTTTAATGGAAGAATTTTTTTCTCAGATTTTCAACAGGCTGTATACAGGAGATTAATATATCCATGTGGGCATGCCAGTGAAATATTAACATGTATGTGAGTGCATTGGAAGTATGTTCTCTTAAACCAAGTGTGTTAAGAATCTCAGTCAAGTGTTTTATTATATTTTTTAAAGGGGGTTAATTGCTTTTGTAATGGAAAAGGTTGTTTTGAAAATATTAAAGAATATAATGATTCATATCTAGACCAACAAACCTAGCAACAGTATCACTGTAACCTACACAATAGTAGATTAAAGGTCTCACTGTAGGAGGCAATAGAATTTGACATCCGACAATAAACCTTCTGACCTTTGTTAACACTGATTGTATTCTGTAGCAAAGAAAAGAGAGTAATATGAGACAGTTTCAGACAGTTTTTGGATATGATATCAGAATTCCTGATAGGGATTAGCTTTAGCACAGAGAAAGATGGCTCAAGTTCTTGTGAGAACTACTACATCTACCCAGTTGGACCCATCTGATCACATGGAGCATGATGAAAAGTACTTACTGGGTTGGACCTGGATGTGTTTATTTGTAGCAAACTTGTCCCATTGGTTCAAATACCAGAAATTACAATCTTATACAGTATGACCCCCATTTCTGGACTCATCATGGAAATACCAAACTGCAGATAATAGCGGACGCTATTGAAATGAATGACATCCAGCAGAAGTTGGCCATAGAGTTGTGCTGGAAGACTTAAAGATTCATAGAGAGAACACCTCTCTAGGCATTTCTAGGTAGATGTGACTGTGGTCAATTTCTGCTAGAAGCATACCATAGAATCCCACTAGAGGATCTAGAAAATGCCTAGAGATAACATATTTTTCCAGACAAGGGTTAAGTGAAAAACCTGCAGCCCTGCAGATACAGGAGTCATACAGTATTCGTTTACCTGTGTGTCAAGCCTATTAAATTCCCTTGGTTTATTTCTAAGTAAATATGAAAAAATCACATTATCCAACCTGTTGTTTATACCTCATATCTGTATGCTGAAACATGGCAATCCTAGATAATAACAATGCATAGCTTCACCTCTCTATTCACTTCTCAACGCTTATCAAAGAAACATATTCCACAACTGGACAAATGGTTGCTTATATCTTAGGTAGGGAAAGAGCAATAAAGGAAGCTGACTTGTTCATTGATGGATCTGAGAAAGTGAAATGCTATGGGGAGATTGTTTACATTTACCATTGTGATCTCATAAATATAAATACCTGCCTATTTTTGGAGCTTGGTTCAGGGATAGATGAAACTTTGTTCTTAACAACTATTTTTTTTTTCATATTTTCGAAGAGTGGGGAATATAAATCCTTGCTTTACTTTTAAAATGCATAGCCTTCAGCTGAAACATTGTTTTTAAAATGTAGCTGTAAAACATGTCTGTGTTGACAGCATGAATGTTTTGAATATTCTGTTTTTCTGTAGTGGATGACAAATGACCTTCTCCTCCTATGGAAACTTCAAAAAGCCAGGAAAGATATTTAAAAACAATTCTTCACTCCTAAAAACGTCCAGACAGATTTGCAGACTATTTTAATTAACAGAAGGTTACCAGTAGTCATTGTCTGTTAAAGATAATCGTATCTAGCATTTCAATTATCTATTAGCACTTTTTCTGATGAACTTCTTCAGAGCTGTATGTGTGATAAATGAGAACCTAAATTTAACAATAAAATGGTTATGTAGCACTTGATCACCTCATATGGAAAGGACTGAGGAAAAACCATTTATCTCTGACTGCGCTGCTCAAGATGGCTCTTATATCCAATTTTATTATAGTACAGTGGGCCCTTCCTATATGCAGGTATCCATTCTGGACACCCCCCCCCCCAATATATGGAAAAAAAACATGTAAGCTGAAATCCCTTTGTTTCCTATGGTGGCGTGCCTGCAGCGCACACACCATTTTTTCCTCCCGGTCTTACCATATGCATAAGCTCAAATCCACATACGGCAAGCCCGCATATGGTGTGGTGGCACTATATAACTGTCATGGGGCACCTTTACATTACACAGTTATAGCACTATGATTCCAGTTTAACTGCCATGGGTGCATCCTGGAGAATCCTTTGTAGTTTGGTGAGGCACTAGAGCTCTCTGGCTGAGACTTCTAAACATCCCATCCTAAACTGCAAATCCTGTGATTTACATACATAGAACTATGAAAAAAGTTAAAGTGGAATGATAGTGCTATAATTGTGTAGTGTGAAAAGGCCTATGGTATCCTGTCCCTTTACAACTGCACAAAAGCTGCCTTCTCACTGAGTCAGCAGAATTTTGACAACTTTATTAGGGATATAGAACATTGTTGACTTTTACCAAGTAGGGAAAGGAATAAAATTAATTATTCTAACTGAACCTTCTCTTTTATATTATAGTTCTTGTGTGCTGGTTCAGTCTAATAAATTAGTTTTCAAGAAAGAAAAAGGAAAGAAAGAAAGAAAGAAAGAAAGAAAGAAAGAAAGTCATGCATTTCTCTGTTAAGAATGTGTCCATTTTGCAGTAGGATTGTATTGTTGCTAGTGCTTAGACCCCCTCAGTAAACAAAGATACATATTCATTGGTCCTACCTTCGAAAGACCACAAAAACTACTACCTCCATTGTGGGAAAGGCACTTCCTCTGTTCCCTCCTGTAATACGATTTACAACAGTTGAGAATTCAGGAGTTTGAGAGCTGGGTGAAAGCATTGATAGCAGTCATCAGCCCTTGCCCACAGGTCCCATCTGCCAATCTGGCATGAGTCATGCTTTGGAAAGAGCTTTGAGGAAAGAGCTGTGAACCGGAAGTATTGGAACGCCAAGATGAGAGTGATGCAGAATGGAGTGGGCAGCAACAAGCTATTGACGTAGCATCAACCATACATCCATGGGAGAATAGTAAAGGATTGGACCTTGTCTGATCTTGGAAGCTAAGCAGGATCAGCACTGGTTAGTACTTGAGCCACCAATGAATACCCCAGGCAATATTTCAGAGGGAGGAACTGACAAAACCATCTTTGAGCATTCCTCTCCTAAGAAAACCCTATGAAATTCATAGGGTCACCATAGGTTGACAAGCGACTTGAAGGCATGTACACACACACACACACACTGAACTGGAAGTGGTAATCTACAACAAGAACAAAAAAAGCTCTATAAAAGGCTTCAGGTAATCAACTGAATATATTTTCTGAATGGATTGTGTTCTTCATTTTGAAGAAATGTTTCTAGATCAATGGTAGAGCAAATACTTTGAATGCAGAAGATCCTGACTTTAATCCCTGCCATCACCAAGTAAGGTTGGGAAAGACTTTGGAGGGATGCTGCCAGTCATTACAAACAAGGGGTGGGCAAACCATGACTGTTAGTCACATACAGCACTCAAGACTGTTTTGGCTTCCCCTAGTGCTTCCTAGGAATTGAAAAATATTTTTGCCACCAAATCTGTGACATGGCTCTGGATCCCCTCCTTACATTTTGAAGGCCTGTTGAGACTATATGGGCCTTTTATCCCCACCCCACCCCACCTTAAAGCAGGACTTCATCACAGCAGGAAATCCAATGATTTCCTTCTTTGAAACAAAGCATCTATAAGAGGGTCATCAAAACTGCCTGAAAATTTGACTAATTAGCTAGTAGCACCCCTGCCAGGGAACATGGTATGCTATCAGCCATTTGGGGATGATTTTCCTCCAAAAAAATTCAAGTACGCCCCCCCCAGTTCCATTTTACTGAACAGATTGACAGTGCTTCAAAAGACAATGTGCATTAGTATGATTATTGTCACGGAATATAAACTTGAGAATGCAACGCTCATATTAGTGCCTCATTCTATACCAAATTTTGCATTAAGTTTTCAGGCAGGCCAAGTTTAAGGCAAATACTGCCTGATAAGTCAGTAGGTGAATTAGTTTGCTTGAGAGAGCATCATGTTAAAAGTTTAAATTGCAATAGCTTTTAATTTCTTCGACTATAATAGGCATAGTGCTTCTTCATTCAGGCACAAGCACACAAAGAGCTATCGCATAGAGAGAGTAACAGACCTCTGTTTTCATCCTCCTTCTTTAGTACATGTAACATTTACAATTACAAGGAATGATAGATAGGCTTGCTTATTTTATAGCAAAAGCATATGCTTCCTACCTAGAGTACATGCACAGAAATGAATGCAATTTATTAGTGATAATTAATTTTTAAGTCTCATTGATTTTAGTGGGTCTGCTTTTAGTAGGACTAATCTTGGCTTTACCTTTCTTTTGGTTTTTTACTTAAAACACAGTTTTCCATTACACTCAAATTAGGAAACTGTTTTAAGGGCTCCCTTCAGGCCAGGATATAAAACTAGAGTCAGGATTAAATGTGAAGCATAAGGTCAGAGGTTCAGATTTAGTCCAATGAGGTCAAAATTTGAAAAGGCCACTTCTGTTTGACAAATGGGAGTATATTTGGACATGTAGCAGCTTCTTGATGTGCATTAAATTAATTACTGGGTAATGTATTACTCTTGACAGTCTACATGATGGAAACTACAGGTCTGTGTGCTGGAAATGTAGACCAGATGTAGGAAATTTATTTCATTTAAGATGCATCCTACACTACATCAGACTCTTGGGAAGGACAGAATAAGACTTTTATAAATGGGATTACAGGATCATAGCTTGAATTGGATCCATGCTTGTTTGCATACGTATACAAAAAACTGGTATCAAAAAGAATGGTAATTTACAGTGAAACTATTGTATGCTAAATATTTGGAGGACTGATAAAATCTGAATAATGTGTTAATTTTCTTATAATTGTGGAGCTGGAAGAAATTTCAACGGTTCTGTAATCTAAAACGTGCCATTTTAAATATGGTAGTAAAATGAACTGTTATAAAAAGGGCAAAAATAGGGAGATGAAAAATAATTGGGTAGTGTATTGTGTTTGAGGGACTTAAGCACCCTAAAAGCACCATATCACATTTGATCTTGGAAGCTAAGCAGGGTTATCTCTGGTTAGTACTTGGATGATAGACTGCCAAATAATATTGGGTGTGTTGTATGCTATATTTCAGAGGAAGGAACTGGCAAAAAACCCTTCTTGAGTATTATTTGCCAAAGAAAATCCTGTGAAATTCATGGGGTTGCCACAGGCCCCTTGGAGGCACATGCACACACACATACGTATGTTCATACACGCACACACATACACACGTATATATACACACAGTATTGATTGGTTGGATATTGGAAAAAAGATAGCACATTTGTTTTGGCTTGTCTGATCTGACTTAATATATTTGTGGGGGGGAACCTTGTTGGGTTGCTGCAACAAATTTGAACAGTTTTAATGAAAAAGAAGGAATGCAAAGGCATGTCATGTAGAAATTTGTCATGGTACTACTTTTTTAAAGTGGTCACTTTTTCATTGCTAGTCAGTGGAAAGTACAATTAATGCCTAATTAAGGTTTGATTCAGTTTTCTACATTCTGTTTTATCTATCCTCGCATTTAATAGGGTCCTATTATTTAACATTTTTCACTCCACCTCTACAATGTGGCTTAGTTTGAAGTTATTTAAGTTTAATATAGCAATAGGATACTCCGATGAAATGGAGAAACAGGACCAATAAATAGATCCTTTATTAAAGCATTGTAAGACTTCTAGTTTGAACTACAGGCTTATCTGGAATTCCAAAATCTTTTATTCCAAAATCTTCCACATGGGTGGCTGAGATAGTGACAGCTTTTGCTTTCTGATGGTTCAGTATACACAAAGTTTCATGCACAAAGCTTTTAAAAATATTATGTATAAAAATTAGTTGCAGGCTATGCATATGTGTATACAAAAAATGAATGAATTTCATGTTTAGACTGGGATGCCATTTCCAGGATACCTCATTTTGTATATGCAAATATTCCAAAATCCAACAAAACTCCAAAATCCAAAACAATTCTAGTCCCAAGCATTTTAGATAAGGGAGATTCAACCTGTGTTCACTTTGGGCAGGTACTTTCACTTGGAATTCCCTGAGATGGAGCCATGGCAGTAAAAGTGGAATCAAATGGTCTAATTGCATAGTGTGGATATGCCATGTATCTGTCAATTGTGTGGGAAACATGCCTGATCAAAAATTATAGCATGTCATTACAGATATCTGAGTGACAACATAGATCAGGGCAATTAACCAGAAGATTTAATCTCCCTGCTTCTACAGATCTGCCAGTGAGCATTTTATAATATTGATCTGAAACTTATTTTTGACTGACATAATCCATTGAAAGAACAGTTGTACAATCTCAGATGTTCATTATAGTTTTTGCAGTATGTTCCATCAACAAGCCATTTTCAGACGCAACTAAAAACATTTTTTCCGTTTAAAATGAGAAAGTTAGGAGTTGGCCTAAGTATAGCAATTTCAATTGTAAAGCATCTGATTATGTCTTAGGAAGTGTTTTGATTTATAAAGCTCACACCTGGATTATATGTATGAAGGTCATCTGAAATGGTGATAGCTATCTCGAAAGAGTTATAGTTATCCCTCTAACCTGAAGCTGTATGTCTGATAGTGAGATGATTAGTCTAACTGAGAATTCATGAACATGCTGCTCAAAGCTACTGACATCTAATATCAGCCTGTAAAAATATAAAGATAAATAACTTTGACAGTCTTTAACTTCAATAGCAAGATGTTGGGCTTCACTGTTCTCTGCCACACTGTTTTGTGAGAAGAATGGAATCTCACAAGCAAATTAAACATTCCATTAAAGAAATGATTATATCTTTTAAAGTTTGCTGTTAGATAACAAAATACACAATTGCCAGCAGCAGTACATCTGTTATGTATTATATAATGTCATTCAATGTACATGGCCCTTTCCAGAGGATAACACTTACAAGAAGAGAAACAGGAATAATTTTTTCTAAATATCAGAAGAATTGCCAAGAAAATGTAACTTTAGCTAGTGACAAAAGTATATTTTATTATACAATATATTGGCCAGCCAACTAAGATACCATCAGCAAAAGCATTGTTATGACAGATTCTTGTCAAATCCTTTTTGCCATGTGTAACTTTAAAAAATATATTTTTAAATAATGATTTATGTAATATGATGGGGAAATTGTCCTCCACCCTCCTTGCCCATCCTGCAGGCAACATTTCATGGTTCAAAATACAATCAGACAGGTACTAGCAAAAATAACAAATAACAACCTACCACAAACAATATCCAAAGCTGCTAATCATGGTAGCCTCCAAACCATGACAGTGGCCCATGTTCAGAATATATACCATATATATATATGTTATAAATGGGTGTCTTCAACTATTTTACCTCTAGCAAGGCAAAGTTTAAATGTCAATTTCTCTAATAATGCAAATATTCAAACTAACCATTGGCAGATGAATAAACTTTGCTGATTATTCCAGGTCCATGCTATTTGTCCCCACTGCATGCTGCATCTGATTGACAGCATCAGAACTTCAGAATCTTACTTTCCGATTAGCTGTTTTGTTAATCCAGCTCAGAACCTCTAACCAAAGGGAAATGAATTATCTTGGGACAGCAGACCCCATATGCTGCAGTGTGCCAACAGTATCACTGCCTCTTCAACATTTATCTGACAATTCTACATAATTTTAGGGGCACCGAAAAAAATCAGTGTGCCACTTTAATGGTGACTTCCTTTAGTGCTGTGTATATGTTTTGGTAGAGTTTGTATGGAATTGTTCTTCAAATTCTACCCCATTTATTATCTTCAGTTTGTACCCTCAGCTCAGCTTCTCAGTTGCCCTTAGGTCATTTTCTGGACTCGGTAATCATTTTGTAAATTCCAGAAGCCAGTCCCTTAATTCTATTGGAAGTGTCAAGGTAGTATGTTTCAAAAGCTGTAAGGGAACATAGTCCATCTGTAGCCCTATAAAAGCAAACATGAGTTCAACCAACTAGGGGTGTATTTTTCCAATGTTTCTACTAATTATCCTTCTGATACAGGTCTTTCATTTATAAACAGATTTTTAAGCCTATAGATACCTTTTTCTTTCAAGAGGCCAAATGATTTAATTTATCATCTTGATGAAAACAATTAAAACCATTAAAACCCTACCATGAACATCTCAGACACAAAAGGGTTTTCAGTCTGCTTGGGTTTTTGTCCTGAACTAATAGATAATAAGCTCTACCAGATGAAATGCCAAATAATATTTTGTTTCTAAATTGCAAACCCTCCCATTTTTTCTTGATTATATTTCATCTCATTAACAATTCTTAAGTTGTTTCCTCCTGCAATAAAATTTTTCTACCAGGATTTGAGCAATAATGTGAAACAGGAATATATACTCAATCATATAAGTGTTTGGTTTTTTTAACCAACTCTGATTTGTTTAATAGTGAAAGTTTTAAGTCATATCATTCTTTCAAATTCCATCTGACATTTGAATATAGCTGCTATATTTTCAAAGTACCAGCTGGCTGAAATATTTTGTTGGAAGCACACATTAGTTTCAGATGTAAAAGTAATTAAGAGATAAACCTGAAATTACTTGAGGTTGTTTTTGCTCCTCTGCTGAGGTGCTGATAGAAAACAATTTAGACTTGTTTATCTTCAGCCCAGAATGTTTACCAAAGCCTGCCAGAATCACTTTGTTTTAGGGTACTATTTTTAGCTTTAGAAAGGAAAAGAAAGGCATCATCTGCATAAAGGCTGATCTTATTTTCAGTATTTTTTTTTATTGTCACACTTTTGATGTCTAGATCCTTACAAATAAGCTCAGATAGAGATTTCAGTGACATGACTGACAACAATGGTGAAAGAAGTTCTGACTGCCTCGTACCACAGGACAACAAAAATCTCTGAAATGCAGTGTCAGTGATGATCACTATAGCTTACAAACCTTTGTAGAGTTTCTACATCATGTTCTCAGATTCCTGCATGTTCATGCACCCAAAGTGTTCAAATATCTATTGCCAATCAAGACAACTTTAAGTACATCTAAAGCAACCAGAGCAATTAGGATATGTCTCTTTTTTTCAAGAATGTATTACGTTTAAAGCCTATCTACTGACATCAGCAAGATTTCGTCTGTATAAACTGATGTGTATAAACTGATGTATCAAAGTGTTGAGCCTATTAGTGATTGTGGTAAAGATTTCATGGCCTTGAGTTAAGAATGTAATTGGTCTATAGGCCATTATTAGATGGAATTTTCTTTGGACTTGGGTATGACTGTGATCCAAGCATGTTTCCAAGAGTCTGGGATCACATTTCCTATAATAATATCATTATAGAACTTATTTAAATGTGGAAACATCTCCAATGGAACATCTTATAGAAATTGGCAATAAAACTATAATACCCAGAAGCTTTGTCATTCTTTAACATTTTAATGGCTGAAATTGTTTCCTGATTAGATATAGGTGAGTTCTTTAGGTTGTGATCCAAATATTTAATTGGAAGAGTCAATAAAATCTGATAAATATTTCACATGAATATTTGATATGAAATATTTGATGTGAAATATTTATATCAGAAAGCACAGCTGTATAAAGTTCACTATATATATTTTTAAAAAAATACATTACAAATTTCCTTTGGAGAAGAGGACAAAGTAGCCCACCCCATCCTTGATAAAATTAACTCATCTCTTTCCTTTTGTTCCATTACTGCCCTAGCCAGCAATTTAGAACAAAATTTATAGTAAGGCCTTAGTATGGAAATAAAGAGTCTGTTTGACTTTAGGGCTTCCAGTTCTGCTCTCCCCTGGGAAAATTCATTTGAAACACTCATATTTCTGTGTGGTTTTTTTTAAAATGTTCATCAATAATATTTGTGTTTACCTCTCTAATTTAAGGTTCTCCTTTTCTATTTTTCATGACCTTCTTTTATGAAGTGTCCTCCAAGAACATATTTTTTTAAAAATCCCAGAGGAGAACAGTAGTAGTATTAGGTGTCCTTTTTAGCTCACAAAACTCTTTTATGTTTCCCTTTATCTCTTTACTACTCCTGAGTTAAATAATAGGCTTCAGTTCAGCTTACAAATTTGGAGATCCATAAAAAAGGTGATCATTTAACTTCAGAGGAAGGCAATGACAAACTCCCTCTGAAAAACCTTGCCAAGAAAACCTAGTGATGACATTGCTTTAGGCCCATCATAAGTTGGAAACAATCTAAAGGCACACAACATAGGTAGCTGGGTATATTTAGCCTGGGGAAGAGACGGTTAACAGGTGACATGATACCCCTGTTTAAAAATTTAAGGGATGTCATATTGAGGATGGAGCAAGCTTGTTTTCTGCTGCTCCAGAGAATAGGACCTGGAACAATGGATGCAAGCTCCAGGAAAAGAAATTCCACCTGAACATTAGGAGGAACTTCCTGACAGTAAGAGCTGTTCAACAATGGAACACACTCCCTCGGAGAGTGGTGGAGTCTCCTTCTTTGCAGGTCTTTAAACAGAGGCTGGATGGCCATCTGTCGGGGATGCTTTGATGAGAGTTCCTGCATGGCAGGGGGTTGGATTGGATGGCCCTTGTGGTACTCTACAATTCTATGAACAACAAAGAATAGGTATATTTATCTGAAGGAAATCTATAGCTCCTAGCTCTCAAGCAGAGCTGCGTCCAAGTATCTACTAAACCAGGGGTAGGCAACCTTTTTGAGCCAGGGGCTGGGTTGCTG
>CM034708.1:152164570-152230398 GCA_020142125.1 Phrynosoma platyrhinos | reverse complement strand
CTAAACTGTGATTATCATGCTTTATAAGAGTCCATGACAGTTGCAACTATTTGAGCTTCCTTCCCAGTAGTCTTAACAATAAGTTCAGCCCATTTCATAGTGGTTATAGTGCTATTATTCCACTTTTAGATCCCTTTCACTACACAGTTATAGTGCTCTCATTTCACTTGAACTGCATGACTCCATCCTGTGGACTCCTAGCACTTGCAGTTTGGTGAAGCACTAGAGCTCTCTGGCTGATAATTCTAAATGACTCTCCTTACAATGCAAGTCTCAGGATTCCATAGAGTGGAACCAGAGCAGTTAATGTGGAATGATAGCATTATAATTGTGTAGTGTGAAAGGATCCTAAAATATAAAATTCTATTAAGAGTTTCAGGTACTGTTTCCCTCATATACTCCACTGTTTGACACTGTTTTAATTGCTATGGTTCCTTCTTATGGAATCCTGGGATTTGTAATTTTTTTGCAGCACCAGAGCTCTCTGACAGGTTAAATATCTCACAAAACTACAAATCCCAGATTCCATAGCATTGAGTCATGGCAGTTAAAGCAGTGTCAAACTACATTATATCTGCAGTGCAGATTAGACCTGGGTGAGGTGTAATACACTACTGTAACATAGGACACTGTATCAGATGGTTAATGGATCCATTCATTTCATGCTCCAGAGGTGGAAGTCATGCAGACCTCCAGATGTAATTGAACAGTAACTCCTGACATTCCTTATCATTGGTTTATGGTAGGTAGGGCTGAAAGAAGTCCTGCCTCCAAAACAAAACAAAACAAACTGGAGAACTGTATGATTCCCCTTTCCAGTTAACACTGATCAGTCTTGCATCTCCAGGGTTTCAGACAACAGACCTTCCCAGATGTACCCAAAAATGCCAGCGACTGAACCAAAGCACATGTGTTTAACATTGAGTGACAGCCCATGCTGGAGCTACTACTACTGTGCCATAAGCTTCAATATACCTGTTCACCTGGACCTCTGTGCATCAGAAACAGGATGTCATGGAGCTCAATGTGGTCATACTTACATCTGCCTACTTTACAGTATTCTAGCAATGAAGAATCAAGCTGTATTATGGCAATACTCTTGGGGGGAGATATTTCAATTCCCCACTCAGCCATGAAACCCATTAGGTGACCTTGAGCAAGTCACACCCTCTCAGCCTGAGGGGAAAGCAATGGCAAACCATCTCTGAGCAAATCTTGCCAAGAAAACCTCATGATAGGTGTCACACAACAACAACAACATTGTATAGATAAGAGTTTTTTGTATAAAGTATTAAACCCAGTAGACAAGTATAACAACTTACTGCAGCAAAGTAAATTATTAACTTTGTACAAAAAAACCCCATAATTTTCCAAATCTTATCAAATTTGGTATGTGCCTTCAAACCAAATCTGAGTTATGTGGACCCTATCAGGATTTTCTTGGCAGGATTTATTTAAATCTAAGACTGAGTGAGTATGACTTGCCCGAGTGGATTTGCATGGCTAAGTGGGGATTCGAACCCTGGTCTCCTGGAGTCTTAGTCCGTCACTCAGACGACTACACCACACCTTCTAAACCCTCTTCTGCCTGCCAAATGCCACCTGTTATCTTCATGATACTGTCTTTGTCTAATTTATAAAGCACACACTTAATATTGACTGCAACAGGCTGAAATGATAAGGAAATAGGTGGAACTAGATAAAACAAAATGCTTCTACTGAGCTGCCAATTGCTTTCTTGGAGACAGCTAATCTTCCTTCCCCTGGAGTTGTGACTCACATTTTTCCCTTTCCAGAATGAATTCACCCTTGGAAATAACAATAGCTTTGAGACATGATTGACTACTACCCTGTGGATAAGTCTGCCTCACTCATATGCAATTCTTGTAGAAATCATTCACTTCTTCAGGCTTTTTCAACCCATTTGCCACAGTGGGTTGTAAAGCTGTAGTGTCATTGTGCATAGAATGGATCCAGTAATGTGCAGTTACCTATCATGCCCATTATTAGTTCTTTGTTTTCTCAGATCAGACATCCTCACCCAGCTGTTTTTCCCCTTGCATTTTAAACATACAAAAATGGTGTCCCCCTCAGGGATCTTTGTTCTCTACATCTATCCTGGTGTGTGTCATTTTATGTATAAAAAGGATCCCTGGTGTGTAATTTTAACGATATAATGTGTATTTGGATGCAAAACTGTTGACTAATTGTATTCTTTTATTTGTTGCTGCTGTTTTGTGCCTTCAAGTTGTTTTCAACTTGTGGCAACTTTAAGGCAAACCTATCATGGGGTTTTCTCAGCATGTTTCTTCAGAGGAGGTTTGCCATTGCCATCCTCTGAGGCTGAAAGAGTGTGACTTGCCCAAGATCACCCAGTGGGTTTACATGACGAAGCTAGCATTCACATCTTGGTCTCCAGGATAATAGTCCAACTTTCAAACCAGTACATCATGGTGGATCTCATAAATTGCACCAAATCCTTCCTCAGGAAGCAGTTATTAGTACACAGAAGATGTGTGCATAACAACATGAAAGTTCTTGTATAACTTATGTAGACAAAAGAAACATATTTTTACCAGTTTCATTTCTGTATGTGTTCACTTACGTTTAGCCCCTTTCTGTCCCATTTCTCCATTAGGCTGACATTTCTTACAGTCAACAGAGAAGCTCACAGATTTGTGAATGTTTTCTCATCAAGTAAGCATTATTATTATTTTTTTGATCTGATAACTGCTTTTCAGCCAGTCAGGAAAAACAAAAACTATAATAGATGGGTAGGTATGCTGTGATTCCCAGATTATGTTAAGAAACACAGATTGGTTGAATTTGTACCAGAATTTTAAACGAGTTACAACACTGAAGCTGTCCTCCCAGAGTTCTGTTCCAAGTGCACAAGAGGCAGCCACATGGGAACTGTGCGGGGTAAACTGGCAGTGATGCCTTGAAATCATATCTGAAATGAGAACTGGGGGAAATGGTTCTACCCAAAAATGCACAAAGGAAATGGAAGCAACAGCCATGTCAACAGTTCCTCCTGCTTTGAAAATCCATCAAGTTGATTCAGTGCTGGCTGTTGGCCAGGCATGTCTGAATTATAAATACTATTGTCTGACCACAGCCAAGTCTCCCTAGCTGTTGCACTTAAAAACAACCTTCAGCTATCTGCACTCAGTTTCCAACATTCTTTCTCCCTATCCTTGTAACTTGGCACAAGAAACCCATTTCTTTTTTTCTTTTTTTTTACTAAACTCTTCACAGCTGAGTGTGTATCTTAGGCTAAAGCCTACATGGAGGTCTGTTGTTCACTGAACAGGCATAGTTTGTTTAGACAACTACCCACCCACATTGTTTAATGACATTTTTTTTGAATTATTTTAAAACTTCAGTTTGAGTGTTGGACTACAACTCTGGAGACCAGGGTTAGAATTCTTGCTTGGCCATGGAAACCTGAGTGATGTGGGCAACTCACATTTTCTCAGCCTCAGAAGAAAGCACAGATAAACCCCCTCTGACCAAATCTTGCAAGAAACCCCAGTGATAGGGTGGCCTTAGGGTTGGCATAAGTCGGAAATGACTTGAAAGGACACAACAACAATAACTGTCATTCACAAAGCCGGTGTGGAGTAGTGGTTTGAGTGTTGGACTCAGATGCCAAATTCCATTCAACCATGGAAACCTACTTGGTGACCTGGGCAAGTCATACCTTTTCAGTCTAAGTAGCAAACCTTCTCTGAATAAATCTTGCCAAGAAAACCCTATAATAAGGTTGCCATAGGTTGGGGTTGATTTGAAGCTACATAACAACAACACCCTGTAGTTCACAAAGACAGTGCAGTGTAGTTGTTTTTAGGGTTGGACTAGGACTCTTGAGTGTTCCAAGCCCCACTCAGCCATGGAAACTCACTGGGTGTTCTTGGGCAAGTCACACTCTCTCAGACTCAGTCAGAGAAAGCCAGTGGCAAACCTCCCCTGACTAAATCTTGCCACCCTGATCCACTTATTATATGTTCATCATAGGTTAGGGTGACTTGAGGGCAAATAGCAACAATTATAACTGTAGTTCATAGTCATGTCACCATCAGTTTATGCATTCAGGTTGTAATACCATTAATATTTATTAATTTTATGGTGATTTCTGATACCTTATTTTCTGGCGTATAAGACTACTTTTTAACCTGCAAAATCTGGCGTTAAAGTGGGGGGTCGTCTTATACGCCGGGTATAAAGAGGTTCATGATAGGTTTGCCTTAGTGTCATCATCAGTTGGAAATGACTTGAAGGTGCACAGCAACAACAACAACAGTTTTGGAAGTCATACTCTTCCCAAACTCTATATTTTAACTGGAAAAGTGGGGGGTCGTCTTATACGTACAGTGGTCTTATATGCCGGAAAATACGGTAGTTGCTGCATTCCTTTATTGCAGCAAAATGTGTAGAAATAGTAACAAGAGTATCTTTCTAACAAATGTCTAAAGCAGATTCCTAATCAACATCACATCATAATGCCATAAACTAACATTTAAAGTATAAATAATGAAGACACCCATGGCACCTCAAATATTAATAAATAAATATTAATAAATGCATTATGGCATGAGCTTTCACATACTATAGCTCACTGAAACAGCTACAGCAAACTAAACATAACTGCCTTTTTAAAATTTGAAAAATAAGTTTTTTCACTGTGTGGTAACCACCAGAGATGGAAGATTATTAGACTGTTATGACCTTTGATGGATGGATTGGTCGTGAGAGTGATAAAGTATTTAAAGAAATTTCTTTTATTACTTCTAATTACAATGTTGCACCCTGCTGGAGTAAGTTTAGTGTGGGGAAAATTCAAAGCTGTCTGAAAGAGGTTGTTCCTTTTCTTCAATCCCTCCTTCACTTCAGGATAGTAATATAATGGGTTTTGAAGATCAACCTAGATCTTTTATTGCAACACATCCTGTATAATAAGGAAAGGGGTATAATATAGAATCCTGATTTATCCATTTCTATAACCTTGCCATAAATACTCAAACCTGTGTATTGAATGCAGATCCATAAGCAGGATATGATTCCAAGCTATTGTTCCTTCTGTTTGTTGCAGTAATGGTTTCATCACTTGCAGAAATGGCTAACTTCACTTGGTTTGCATGGCAGTGAATGCTTTTGGCCATTGATATGGAAATGATCTTTCCCCAGAATAGTCACACTTGTTAATTTTCTGATTCAGTGACATCCACTTGCTATTTTCCTTGTTGTGATAGTGCTGGACATGAAGAAGGAAAAACAAAACAATTGCGACTCCTTTCTTTTTAGTCTTATCAGGACTCCTTTCTTTTTAGTTTTATAGTTTTATGCATTCATCTGCCTGAAAACTCACTTGATGCTTTTCTTCCTGAAAAGTGTGGCTTTATAGGAGCTTGTGGTTCATACTGGGTCAGCAGTGATGGATCTGCCTTGTGACTAGTGCTTAAGGAATCAGAAACTGCACAAGGGTCAGCTCTCTGTGCCTGATATGTAGCCAGGGGGGCTTTTAGAGACAATAGAGGGTGGAGTTGGGGTTACATCAACTAAAGTGGGGAACTTGCAAACAAGAAAATACTTTCCCAAAGCCTAAGAATTTCTCCTCCCTGCATGTAAACTAGCCCTCTTCCTGAAAACAGCTTGCTTTGAATCATTTACTTGGAATGAGAAATACAGTATATTAAACTGTCTCAGCCTGAGAGAGGTCTGCTGATCTTTATAAGGGAAAGGCTAGCAGGAGAAAGTGAAAAATCTCCTTACTTCTTCACATTAGCTAAACTTTAGAAAGTAAGTACAGGGAAAGGTTAAAATTAGGTTATTAGGCCCCAATAAAAGTTATGGCAAAGGCCAGCATGGTGTCGTTGTTTGAGCACTGGAATATGAATTTTGGAGACCAGGGTTTAAATCCTCCTTTACCATGAAACCCAATGGATGGATGGGCAAGTCATACTCTCTCAGCTTCAGATAAAAGCAAAGGCAGACTGCCCCGTGATAGGTTTGCTTAGGTTGGAAACGACTTGAAGGCACACAACAACAATAATAATATGGAGAGGCCCAGCATGGTGCAGTGGTTTGAGCATTGGTATATGGATTTTGGAGACTGGAGTTTGAATCCCCCTCGGTCATGTGAGGACATTTGGGGAAGGGAAGGCAGTTGTAAGAAGGATGAGAGAGGACAGGAGAGAAGTCTTCTGTAGAGTTTTTTTCCCCCAGTCTTGTAAATAATATGACTCTGGAGACCAGGGTTCAATTCCCAGCTTGGCCATGAAACCCCCTGGTGACCATGGGCAAGTCACACTCTTTCAGCCTCAGGAGAAGGCAATGGCAAGCCTCCTCTGACCAACTCTTTCCAAGAAAAGCCCATGATAGGTTCACCTTGAGGTTGCCATAAGTCAGAAACTATTGGAAGGCACACAACAAGAACAAAGAAATGTGCAGGGACGAGTGTGGGGCAGAGTAACTGGAACTGCTGGGATTTATAGGGCAGCAGGAGGCTTTTCCCATGTGGGTTTTTGTATGTAGGAGGCTGAAAAGAATTCCCCATTTGTCTTCTGATGGCTGAGATGAACATTCATTTTAGATTGTAACAGGGTAGAATGAGACAGAAAAAGAAACAAGAGATTTGATGGGGAGAGTCTGCAGAATTTGGGCATACTAAAATAAAAAGTTCTTTCGTGGAGGGAGAGGGGAAAGGTGGGTAAGACATTGTCCCCACAGTTGTATTTTCATCACAGAGGTGGGAGTGCTCTGCTCCTGCCACTCCACCTGTGTTCACACAGAGAGCTCAGAAATGGAGAAATGGAGTCAGGGGGGTGTTGTGAGGGAGTGTGTATGGTGTGATAGGAGGTCATGGGGAGAGATGTCTCTGGTGTGCCATTTGCCTCAGCGCTTTTAGACATTCCTATGTGGACTACAGCTCTGAGTGCCCCAGCCGAGCATAGCCACCATGCTGACCGGGAAGGAGTGGGTTCTGTGAGACATAGTAGTGTCAAAAGGGAACTTCTCACACTGCATGTCTCCTGGTGTATGTGTGTGTGGGGAAGTATCAGTCAAAGATGGAGGTTTTGAGTTGTGGTGGCCTATCCAAGGCTCTCCGTGGCTGCCCTGGTCTGTAAAGTTTGAAGACACTTGCATGGTGCACTGAGGGAGCCACTGTGGCAGAGCAGCTGCACACAGAAGGCGTCCTGCTTCTTCCCAAAAAAGAGGGCACAGGGAACTTCCTCACTCTTAGGCTGCATCCGCATTGCAGAAATAATCAGTTTTGACACCACTTTAACTGCTATGGCTCAATGCTTTGGAATTCTGGGAAGTGTAATCTGTTGTGGCACCAGAACTCTGTTCTGGGGCCACAACAGACTACACTTCCCAGAATTCCATAGCATTGAGCCATGGCAGTTAAAATGGTGTCAAAGTGGATTATTTCTGCAGTACAGATGGAGCCTTAGGAAGCCTGGACTTCCCTAGGCTTTGGAGTCTCCCCCTTCCCCCATTGAATTG
The DNA here is from genome assembly GCA_020142125.1 of Phrynosoma platyrhinos. NCBI lineage: Eukaryota > Metazoa > Chordata > Lepidosauria > Squamata > Phrynosomatidae > Phrynosoma > Phrynosoma platyrhinos. The sequence continues at coordinate 152,222,889 of CM034708.1, read as the reverse complement.
TCTACTCTTCTTCTCTATCCACAACTTCCCACAGTTGGTAAATAATACTCTTTTTTAAATTTTTTAAAAACTTTATTATTTACACAGTATATAGTACAAATTATATGATCCATAATTCATAATATGCCTTTTCCCCTTCCCTGCAAATAGACACTCAGAGGAAATAAATTTCATTCAAATTAGCAATCTTTTTCAGAGAGATGAAAAATACCATTAATTATTTTTTTACTTCTTCATACCCTGTTTTATTTCCCACTTTCTTAATCACAATTCCCATTTATCTCTCCATGATTCTTTATTGTTTCCCCCCATGTATTTAAGTCTTCTTTCCCTAAGGAAATCAAATAATATATATTCTTTTATATATTTAAACAAATAAGATTAATTCCAATTAGATTTCTTTTTCCATCCAAAAGCAATTACTGCATGGGCAGCTTTTAAAATTTGTTTTGTTACATATCTTTGCTTACTATCCAATTCCCCTAAATTAAGAGTTAGACAAATTTCTTTGCTTAATTGTATCTATATCCCTATTATTATAATTTTCTGTTCCTTAACTTCTGTCCAAAAGTCTTAAATGAATGTGCATTCCCACCACCTATGTATATAAATCCCCTTAGCTCCATATCCATGCCAACATTTTGATTGGAATTCATCATTTATAAATGGTAATTGATATGTTATCCTGAACTATTTTTCAATCATTTTCATTTGTTGTTCTTTCTGTATTTGTTAGTTTTAACAATTTGTATTTTTAGTTTTAACAATCTCTTGTAGCCAAATTTTAATTTGGTCTGTATCAATCAATACATCTTTTCCCCAGTCCCTCTAGTATTCTAAATTGTGTTGTTAACATAATCTTACATATTTTCCACATTAATCCTTTTCCACTTTCTATTTTTTTAAAAAAATTAGGTAAATAATACTCTCAAAAATAGCTTAAAAATAACTCTAAAGCAAAACTAAAATCAAAATTGGGCAAAACATGTAAGGTTCTGTCTTGTGCACAGCAGCTATGCCAGAGATGGCTTGGGCTGCATCTACCCTGCAAAATTAATGCAGTTTGACACTGCTTTAAGTCATGGCTTAATGCTATGGAATTCTTGGATAGGTAGTCTTGTAAAATATTTACCTTCACTTTTGAGAGCTCAACAAACTACATTTGCCCTTCTGTTCGCATGGGGATCCGTTCCAGACCTTCCCCCCCCCCCATGAAAACGGAAAATCTTGGATATTGAAGCCCCATTGGCTTGAATGGAGGCATGTACCCACGGGGACGCATGCCCCATTTTGTCCCCCTCCATTTGCCGTCCGTGAACAGGTGAGGGATGCAGACTTGAAGTCCAAGAAAATGGAGGGGCGACTGTAGAAATCTCAGGATTCCATAGCATTGAGCCATAGAATTTAAAGCAGTGTCAAATTTTTGCATTAATTCTGCAGTGTATCAGCAGCCTTTGTGGTTTTTTTAAATTGACATTTTATTGTAGACAAAAAAAGAAAGCTTCAAAGGAAAAGGGGATTCATAAATCCAATCCCTAGTCATAGAATCATAGAGTTGGAAGAGACCACAAGGACCATCCAGTCCAACCCCCTGCCATGCAGGAATCACAATCAAAGCATCCTCGACAGATGGCCATCCAGCCTTTGTTTAAAGACTAGGGAAGACCCATTGGATCAATGGAATTTATATAATCAAAGGAGACCTGTTGAATTGTTAGGATTTATGTAAGTGTTGTCTTAGCAGTCACATTTCTAAGCCTACTCTAATATGGTGAATCAAGTTGGAATTAGGCCAAGATTTGTACAATATAATCACAAGCTAAGCATATAAATTGACTTTAAAAAAAGGTCATCTTGAAAATGGCCATTTTTAAAATGCATGTTCATACACACAAAAAAATCTTGTAGCACTTTTGAGATTAACTGGGGTGCATCTGATAAAGTACACTGAGTACAAAAGCTTATACTAACAACTATTTTTCCCAGTTGGTCACAAAGCTGCTGCAAGGTTCTTTTGTATGCTGATGCTTAACGTTGCATCTCTGAATACTACTAAGATGTCTGTACACAGATAAAGCAGTGACATGCAGTTGCCCTAAGTGAAAGGATTCATATGATCTATGAGTAAACATAAAAATCAGAGTTGGGCAAAGGATGGGATGGGTTTGTTTTGGCTTGTTTTGGTTTTTGGCCTCAGGAGCTAGAAGGAAAATAGAGACGCTTCCATGAATAGCAAGTGTCTTTTGTAATGACACTGACACTGGTGTGTTTTTTAATTCCTCTTGTTCTTTGAGTGGATTTACTTCCATCTCATACATCCTCCCTCCTTGCTTGCTGTTCTGATGCTGGCAGGATGGAGAAGAGAGGAAGGGCGTCCTGGTGATTCCTTCCCTCCCCCTGTGTTTTATTGCTTTTAGTGCTATGTTGGCTTCACTGCTAGGCAGTTCTCTTGCTCCTGTAGAAGTGGCAGATGGAGACTACAACAAACCTGTGTGATGGTGAGTGCCACTTTCTGAATGATCAATGTTTTGACCAAAATGTCTCATAACTGTTTTCAAGGTTAATTTTTCAATCATTGAACTTTTTTTTTTTTTTTGAAGGGGGCTGTGTCATTATAGAGGAATGTTAAGGTAGTTGTGGAGTCTTTTATCTTGTGCCTGTGTCAACCAACGCTGAAGGACTGTACTAGGTGTGCAAGGTTTCCCCCCCTTGCAGGATTGTTGTGTTTTAAAACAGTAATGTAGTGATGGTGGTTTACTTAATTCTAGGTAGGATTGCTCTGGATTGAAATTCAGTATATTTCAAGGGGATGTAGATTTCTGTTGGGGATTGCTTTGAGATTGAAGGTAAGTAGAAATATTTCATACATAGAATAACATCTGATGATTTAAAAACTACATAGTAAATGTCAGAGAAAACACAGTGAAGCATAATTGTCTCAGAGTTAGGGGTAGTATTCTTTTTGCATGTGAATGCTGTGTGCATAGATAGCTACATGTAATATGGAGCATGAACTAGTGACAGATTGGTTACAAATCTTTTCTTTCCTAAACTTTAGTATGTAGGAAGATCAAGTAGAGTTGTGACAGCTTATTACAAAAAATGACATGCCAGTTTTTTTAAAAAGTAAAGATAATCAGGACTGTGATGTTTTAAATATACAGAACTATGACTACTTTATGACTTCCTTGAAATGTTTTCTTTGTAAAAGTCTTTCCAATCTAACTGCTATATATTTTAACAAAGAAGTGTGGTGTTCAAGAGCCAACAGATGATGGAGTGAAACCTGAGGATATGTTTACACTAGAGTAAAAATTTGGCTGCCGTTTCCTTTGGCTGTTTATAAGAAATGTAAAAAATATATTCTAGTGGGAATCTGTAAAATTTAATATTCTGATTTCATATGAAAAAACTAATAGGGACATTGACTTCTCTGGAATATTGCTCTCTGTCCTAAACTATTTAGTACTGTATTTCCATTGCTCTCTATCTTAAACTATTCAGTAGTTTCATTGAGCCACAGCATGTCTTAACATCTTTCTAGCCTCATATGCAGGCAAATGGTTCTAATTAACATGTAACACTAGTGCTTTTCATTTGCAAGCTACAGCCAAAGCTGAGTGTTTTAAAATCTCATTGGTTTTCAGTGGAACACAAGTATGGAGTAATCTCTTCTACTACAGTCAAAAGCATCTTGTATGAATCATGCCTCTAGAGATTCAAAGGGACCAGTATAGTTTGTTTTTGTGTTGTCTGAAGAAAGAGGAACACTAAAGCTTTCTAAAATATTACTCTACTTCTTGTCAGAAGTAGGTGAATCGTGCTCTTTCTTTACTGATAAGTAATGATTTCAGTGCCACCTTGAATCACAGTTCTAGGAGAAAGGTAAGATGAAAACAAAACAATGAAATAAATCAGTATAGAATTCTAACAAAATGGTTTCCCACCATCACCGCTCATGCACTGGGAATATACTGAACAGAGGTAATGTTCAGATTTGGTAATGTTTGACATCACTCCTTGTCCTCTTGAGACTGAATTATCATGCATATTAGAATAGTGACACAGACACCTGCTTTTTAACCTCAAGCCTTGACCCTCTAGGGTTGAAGTTGCAGCCCATTGTGAATGGGATGTGTGATATGCATCTTGTATTCCCTATAGCCATGTTAACAAGCAGTTTAACAAAAAGTTGTTAAACAATTTGCCCTGCAGGACAGAGTTAAACAGCAGGGGCTAGGCAAGGATGTTTGTGTAACTGGCCTTATGAATTGTGACCTCTTTGATCTGGTCAGAGGTGACCACAGAACAGATTCATCGAGCTGGAAATCCTAACATAAGGGTTAGTTTCACACAAGGCTTCAACTGTTGCATTGAGAGAAAAAAATTCTTTTAAAGAGAGAATTGGGTGTTCTGTAACATTTATGCAAGATTTCTGTGTTCAGAACAATTTCTATTAACTTATAATATTTCAGTTTCTTAAATTGCTCTTCAGTCCAGTTATACAGTTAATAATGAAAGATGCTGGTTCATAAAAGGAAAAAGGGAAGAACAATCAACACACACAGTTGGGCATTATCTCCATTAGGACCAACCAGAATGCCACATTAGTGTGCAAGTTGTTCAAGTTTTCCCTCCCCCCAAAATAAAAATTATCAAGTTACATAGCAAAAAAGTAAGAAATTGAAAAAAGAGCAGAAACATTCAAAAATTAGGCCAGCTACTGTTCAGTCACAGCATACAGAATAAATTAATGATTGGTAGATGTAAGCCACCTGGATAGCTTCAGCTAAAGGCGGGGTATAAATAAAATTTTACTATTATTATTATAAGAATTATTGCTAAACTCTTTTTTTTCTCTATTGCATAAATGTTCAAAGAGTAGCTGTATTTATTATAGTAAAAACAGTCAAGTTCGGTGTTGCCCTGAAGATTAACAACTGTATTATGGCATTCATTTTGGAAGACTATGAAGTAGGATACAATCTTTGAAAGCTTGTGCTATAAAATAAATAAATACTTTTTAAAAGATGCAGTGGGGCTGCACTTCTCCTTTAGCAGTTTTCCTTCAGGGAAAGGGAAAGATTTGAATGGTTAAGAGATTGTAACTTTTGTTAACATTCCCTCTCCCTTTCTGTGAATGATTTCAAGAGACACTTTGGGTTTAAAAAATCTTCTCTGCTAACATGAAATGAAAGAAGATAATCTGTTCAAATGTAAGATTGTACTGCAGACATCAGACTTCACAGGAAATTCCCACAAGAAAACAAAAGGAAAAGGCGGGGTTGGAGGTAAGAGAACAATTTGGGGCTATTTGTAGCACACATGAACCACATTTAGTCTTGGCAAGCTTATTGAGTATGACATTAGTTTTGACTTGTATTCCCTGTCTCAGATGTGCAGATTGCTGCGTAGGAAAGCATGTAGTGATTGATGTAAAAGAGTTAAACCAAATTCAAGCTGAGACATATTTTGATTCATTCTTACAGATGTCATTCTGTGGCACGGGGTGTTTGTGGTAAAGGGGTGAGTCAGTTTCCACACTGACAATCATTTTTAGAAGTTGTAATTAATGGAAAGCTGTAATAATGCACACTGATCCTGGAAATAAATACAATAATTTTAGATTTATCTGAAATTCAGCCTGGTTAATAAAGTCTGTGGTTATTCACTTCTTTATAAGCAACATATGCTTTGGCTTGGTGATGGTCAACTATTTTGTTTGTTTGAACATGACATGTTGAAATCTGAAAATCACCATTGGATAACAGTATTTCTTGTTTTAGAAAATTCTGTGAAAATCATGGGGTCTCCATAAATCAACAGGTGGTTTCAAGGCACATACACACAGAGAGAGATTATAAATGTGGGTGAGGTAGTCCTGCTGCAATATATGTTCATACCGTAGTGTAGAAAGTGCAGGTTGAGAATGCAGGTGGAGGTCTTTGAATACTTTTTTTGTATCAGGGTCCTTTTGTGTTGCTAGGTTTTCAAATAAGCAATAAGGACAGTTAAAATAAATGGCAGGCAGGATTAACAGTCAGTAAGTAGTTATTATTAGATTTGTGTTCTTCTTAAATACAAACGAAACTACAGCACTGATTTCAGGTCATGATGTATATACATGTCTGTCCTTATAGAGGGCCAACTCCAAAAATATACTCCATGTCCATGCATTCTGCATCCACAGATTCAACTATTTACAGCTTGAAAATATTTTTTAAAAAATCAAAAAAGCAAAACTTGATTTTACCATTTTATATGAGACAACATTTTACTGTGCCATTATATTTAATGGGACTTGATAACCCACAGATTTTGGTATCCACAGGGTGGGGGTCGGGGTCCTGGAACCAAACCCTAGGAGATACAAAGGGCCCATTGTATGATTTATTTATTTATTTATTTATTGGCATCTCATATATTCTGTGTAAAAGGAAAAACCTTCCACCCTCAACTGGGGACATTTCTTAAGATAAGGAACACCTGCCAGCTCTTGAAGGGACAGGAATTTTAGCCCACAAACAAGGGACATCCCTTAATAAGTGACACCTGGAACCCTAGGTAACTTAATAAATAGTATCTGAGGCAAAAAAGGGGGATGAGGCTGTAGTGTACCTTTACCATGATAGAGGCTATCCCCCACCTCAAATAACAACAGCCCCCCTTCCCCAGGTTGAAAATGCTGCTGCTCAGTGCCAGGTCAGTGAATGGAAAAACATCTTTGATCCTGGATGAGTATTAGAGATCCTGCCTTGTATTAGAGAGACCTGGCTAGATGATGTTGATGGGAGGGTAACCCTCCCCAGTTTTGTCCACCTGGGTTCTGTGTGCAGCAGCAGGGGAGGCCCAGGTGGGCAGGAAGGAAGAGCGGCAGTGGTCTATTGGGATTCCATCTCCTTCACCCACTGTCTGCTTGGTTCAAGTGTCTGTTTTTGAAGGTGGGTGGCCGAGACAGAATAGGGATTCTGTTGGTATTCCATCAACCTTACTGCTCAACTGTCTCCTTCTCTTGAGTTGGCTGAGTTGTCTCAGCAGTGATGTTGCAGTCTGCTTGCCTTGTTGCACTAGGAGACTTCAATATCATGCAGAGTGCTCTGTCAGGAGAAGCTTAGGACTTCATGTCCACCATGACAACCATGCGACAACCATGCCTTTCTTTCCTGGGCAGGGATGATGGTGATCTGGGTGTGGACTATATAAGAAATTATACTTCTCTGCCACCTCTGCACAGTGTCGTCCAGCAGAGCTGTCTCCAGTAGTCAGGGGCATTTTATACTCTGGCTCACACAAAGAAAAACAAAATCCACTTGACAACCCACTGTGACCAATTTGTAAGATGCACTGCAGACAAAATAGTTCACATCAGCTCTGAGTTGGATGCTGTAGTTGAGCCAAATCCAGTGGATGTAATCTTGGTGCTTGCTTGTCCTGTATTTTTGGATACATTACAATTTCTAAAGCCCGAGGATGTTGACAGCATAGTTGAAGAGGTGTGAGCCACCACATGTATAATGGATCCTTGCCCTTCCTGGCTTCTGAAAACAGCTAGAGGGAGACTGTCCAAGTGGGTGAACACCTCACTGCAACAAAATAAGTTTCCATCCTTCCTAAAAGAGGCCTTCCAGGATTCTACCATTTTGAATAATTCTTGGCCAGTCTTCAATATTCCATTTTGGGACAAGGTTCTGGAGCACATTCTGGCCTCCCAACTCCAGTGATTTCTTGATGAGACAGATTATCTGGGTCCATTTCAATCTGATTTCAGCCCTGGATCTGGGATGGAAACAGCTTTGGTTGCTTTAGTGGATTATTTACACGGAGAACTGGAAGGGGGACTGTGTCCCTGTTGAGCCCTGCTGCTCTCAATGGCTTTTCATATCATGGACAGTGGTATCCTTCTGGGCCAGCTCTCTGGGATGGGACTTGGAGGCACTGTTATGCAGTAGTTCCATTATTTCTTGGAGGGCAAAGTCTGAAGGTGGTGCTAGGGGATTCCTGTTCCATGCTGTGGCTGTTGACCTGTGGAATCCTACAGCATTCTTTTTTGCCCTCCCTCCCATGCTGTTTTTCATCTACATGTACATGAAACTGTTGGGAGAGGTTATCTGGAGTTTTGAGATGTGGTGTCATCAATAGGCTGATGATATCCAACTCTCTGACTCCTTTCCATCTCATTCCAAGGAGGCTGTCTCTGTACTGAACCAATGTCTGTTGTCAGTAATGGACTGGATGAGGCCAAACAAATTGAAACTGCATCCAGACAGGACAGGGGTGCCCCGTGTCAGTTGAAAGGCGGTGAAGGAATAGGGACTCAGCCAGTCCTGGATGGATTTACATTTCCCTTGAAATCTCAGGCTTGCAACTCGAGTGTTCTTCTGGACTCAAGTCTCAGCCTGGATGCCCAGGTTTCAGCAGTGGCCAGGAGTGCATTTCCACAGCTAAAACTAGTCTCAGGGCCTGTACAGACTGCCAGAAATAATCCATCTTGAGACCACTTTAACTGTCCTGGCTCAGTGCTAGGGAATCATGGGAATTATAGGGTGTTTTTTTCCTGAGACATTGAGCTTTCTCTGTCAGAGAGCTCTGGTGCTACAATAAACTACAGTTCCCATGATTACCTAGCACTGAGCCAGGGCAGTTAAAGTGGTCTCAAGATGGATTATTTCTGGCAGTCTGTACAGGCCTTCAGTTGGCACACATCAGATCTGGCTGTGGTGATACATATCTTGATTACATCCCGTTTGGACTATTGTAATGCATTCAATGTGGGGCTGCCTTTGGAAACTGTTCGGAAACTGCAGTGGGTCCAAAATTCTGCAGCCAGAATGCTGACCAGGGCCAGTTATAGGGACCATATAATTCTCTTGTTGAAACAGCCTCATGAGCTACTAGTTTTACTATCCTATTTTATTTTATTTTCATTTATTTTATTATATTGTATTCTATTCTCTTAATCTATTATTATTGTTCTGATTTTTATTATTTTATTGTTTATATTTTGTACATTGTATTCATTTTATTGTGTAATCCCGCCTTGATCCGTAGGGAGAGGTGGGAAATATAAATAAAACTTCTTCTTCTTCTTTTTCTTCTTCTTCTTCTTGTTGTTATTAAAGTGGTGGTCATGATTTACAAAGCTCTATGATTCCACCACTATCAAAGGCTTGCTGATGAGGACAAGAGGGAGAACCTTCTTAGTGGCTGTTCTCGCCCCTTGGAACTCCCTTCCATGGAAGGCTAGGCTGGCCTCCTCCTGGCTTTCCTTTTGCTGGAAGGCAGTGACGTTTTTGTTTAAGCAAGCTTTTAATGTGTAAGCAGGGGAGCTTATTGTGATGCTTTAATTATCTTTTTAAACCTTTGTATATATTTTAAATAATTTTGTACTGTTTTATGTGGTGATTTTTAATAGTTTTTAAATTTTTATTGTGAAGATTTTTTTTAATTCATTCTCTTTGGGAGCTGCCTTGGGTCCCACTCTGGGAGAAACAAATTAATTGATTAAATAATATTATGTTTTATATGCTTTTTCATACTTCACCATGCTTATGAACATCAAAGAAATAGGTATATGCAGCACAGTATCACAGATTTTGTAGCACTGTATGTCTTGTATATTAAGAATCGTGTCATTAAGAATCTTTTTATTAAGAAGCTTCATCAAGCAATTCAGTCTTATGTTTAAGGAGAGTTTAAGGGTTTATCTTTTGAGAGTTAAAAATTATCTTTAAAGGGACCATTGTGATTTGGGAAGTAAAATAGAAAATGCTAATATGTGGGTAACAATACAAATGTTTTAATGGTAATATGAGTTTAATACTTTTTTAAGGGGTGGGAGGATTTGGGGATTTTGAATTGTATTTTAATATGTTGAATGGAATTTTAATTGCTATAAGCTGCCCGATTGTTTGACAGAGGGGCGGGATACAAATAATAATAATAATAATAATAATAATAATAATAATAATAATAATATTGTACAGTTCAGTGGCCAGTGATTCATGACACGCATCTCCTTCACATCTTGCTAGACAACCATGTAGGGGCTACGGGCTGCTCCACCCGAGGGCCATGTCTGCTCCCCAACACCAAATACTTCTTGCTTCAGATTCTATTGATCGCAAAGGATGTGTTTGGGGAGTTGAGAGAGTGTTTCACATGTTTTGTGTATTTTGGGCACCTGGGGCATGTCACAGAAAAAATGGGGAGTCAGTGGACTTTGGGGCACTGGGTTTTGTGAATTTTGAAAGTGAGGATTTGAGGGCTGCTTGTTTACCATGAACCACAACTTTCCCTATAGCCTTGGATTTGCTTTTGTACATTTCTGTCTGGAAGCAGCTTTATTGTGAAATACTTAAATCTCAAGTCAATAGTGATTTCACAATATTAGTACAGTTGTCCCCCCATTTTTGTGGACTTGAAGTCTATGACTCTCACTTATCCGTGAGGGATGAGCAAAGGGACACAGAATGGGCCGTGCCCCCGTGGCACATACCCACGGACACGTGCCAATGGGGCTTGAATATTTGCATTTTTCCTTTTTCATGGGTGGGTCCAAACGGATCCCCCACAAAAAAGGAGGGGCGACTGTATACCAATTCTTGCCACTGTTTCTAGCATTTTTTAAATGAGACAGTGCCCACCCTTTCCTTCATGATAATTTCTCATTATATCTGAAATACAAACTAATTTAATAATTGCTTTACTAACTAGGATCTTAAACCATATTCAAACAAAATCTAAGAGCCTAATGAAGAAAAAAGGTACTGTTGCTTAGAATGTAGGTCTTTTTCATGGTTGCTTGTCTAGGCTGTGTGTGTTTAGGCTGTAAAGTAACTAGAAATGGGAAGTAAAACCTCTTTGGATAATGTAACATAATGTAAATAATTTAGCTGAGAAAGAATGACATCTTTATTTTTTGAAAATGGCAATTATGTTGTGTGTTTTTTCAAATCTGACTTTTTAATCTCTCTGTCTAGAGCTCTTCATTGATGAACTGGAACTGAATAACCTGACAGTCCCCCATTGACTTGTGTGCCTTTTGGAAATGGAGCCAAAAGTTGGCAACCTTACATTTAGCTTCCAAAGAAGCTCAGCATCAGATGATGACTCTGGATGTGCTTTAGAAGAATATGCATGGGTCCCTCCAGGTCTTAGATCAGAACAGGTGAGAATTACATGGTTGAGATCCTATTTAAATACCAGTGGAACATAAGTTTGATGAGTTTCTTATGCAATTGGTGATTGTGGTGGTAGGGGATAATGTAGTTAGTAGCAGGCTTGCTGTTCTAGAGGATGCTTTGGGGATATTCTGCTGACTGTACTTGTTGTGAGGTGAGGGTGGGAGTGCAACTATTCTTATCTGCCATTCTGCTATGGATGAATGGGGAAATGGTTTGCATAAGGGGATATTGTGTCCCTCCTTACACAAGTATTTAAACAGCACAACCATTGGCTTAACCAACAATTATATTGGTGTAATGCCCTAAGGGGATTCCAGACTGTATCTTTCAAGCTTGTAAAAAACAAACAATTATGTTCCTTTGCAGCCTTGTTTTTTCTTCAATCAGGAATTAACAGTGTTGACCCTTAGCTCCATTAGCTCTTCTTTAGTGCGTGTATACATGTTGAACCAAAGAGCAAAATAACGAAGCCAATTTTCTCCATTTGGGCAAATACATGTAATCCATTCCAGATTTGTGAGACGATTAATATCTAATTAAACTAATATGTCCTCTTTAGTTAAAATAGTAAGCATACCATCTCAGCTGACACTACTGTAGGAATGCCTATTTCTGTGTATACTATTTTATATGACTCTAGATTGTTATGCTAATTTAATCTGCAAAGTTGATCACAAGCGGGAATGAATGCTTGTTATGTGATTTAGCTGTGACATCTTGTGAATGACTTGTATTTTTTATTTTTAAACCATTCTATAAGACTATTGCTTTTTTCAAGCCAGTGGCCTAGTTCTCATGTTGCAGTAAGAATTCTTTGTGAATGAGCAAGTGTACTAGTGCATGCTGCTTGATTCTCCTTGGCTCCTCCTGCCAAAAGGAGCAGCTAAACAAACCAGGAAGCTTTTGTTATATCTGAAATGAGATCACTGGCTTGTTGCACTCTTAAACTAGAACCATGTACCACTGTTTGTTCTTGGCTTTGTACCAGCACATTTGCTTATTCACAATAAAGGAGAATTCTGAATTATTCTACTTGCTATGACCACTGAATCAAATGGATGTAATTTAAGTACAATAGACTTGCAACTGCAGTATCTATTGTCCATTTAAGCTGCATTTTTGCCAGTAATTTATTGTAGACTTTTAAGCAATCGGGAAACAGAATCCTCTTGATGGTAATAAAAAAGTTTGTATTATACTGGGATTTTATTAGTTTGTTCAGAAATAATTCTCCTGTTCTGTAATCCTAATTTAAACATCAACAAGAATAGACTGTCGGTGTCCTAGAAGCAAGTTCAAAGCTGTAACACAAATTTCTTTTTGTGTGCTGCATGGGACAGAATAGACAAATTCTAAATGATTTCCCATTCATATCAGATAGGAAATACAGCTGTAATCAACAATTGAAATGTTTCTACCAGGGCTGAGATGAGAAAAAATGAACTTGAATCAGCAGTTTTCCGAATAGGTTTGCTGCTTTAGTCTATTCAATTCTGGGAGAAAGTCAGGCTGCTTGGATAGAGTTGTTTTGTGGAGAGCCTCACATATTGTGTGATGAAATGCAGAGAGCGAAAGTGTGGAATTTAAACAGACCTACAGAATATCCCTGAAGGAGGTGGAAACTAGTTGTACATAATTTATGGCACTCCTAATTGTTACTAGAAATTGCATTCCAGAGCAGAGATTCAACAGCTAGGTGCTAGCTAACTCAGGCAAACTAGTTTTGCTGAGTTTGCTCATCTGGTCTTAGCAGGAGGTATGCAAACGGTGCTGAAGGTATAAAGTAGAAAATCTAGTGTGCTTTGTAAACAAAACCCAAGATAAAGTAGTAGATGAGGATTTTTACAAAAGAGTGACTATGTGCATTTCTGTTCTCCAATTTAGGTACAGCTGTACTTTGCTTGTCTGTCAGAGGAGAAGATTCCTTATGTTAACAGTCCAGGAGAGAAACACCGAATTAAACAGCTTCTTTATCAGCTACCACCCCATGATAATGAGGTAGATATGGATAAACATTTCATACCCTACTGAGCTTAACCATGGGGACAGACTTCTGGGTGCATTTAAATGGGATGTTGCTATTATAGTTGTGTGTAACACCCCTAGTAGGTGAAGTGGATGGAGCCTTTTCAACAATTGTTTTTAATAGAAGGTGCAGAAGTCTTTCAGACCATGTAAGGCTCCTGGACCATTCTATTGTTGTTTAGCATGTTCTGGCTACTGTAAAAACAAAATGCTGAATGAGGCAGGCTTTAGCTGCTTTGTCTTCCTGTTTCTGAAATTATGGCAATAAACCGTAAACCTTTGAGCCTAAATACCCTGAAGGCATCAGAACCCATCTGATCTTGGAAGCTGAGAGGATCAGGCCTAATGAATGCCTGGATGGGATCTGCCAAAGCATACGAAGTGCTATAGGCCAGTGACCCTCCAGATGCTTTGGAGTTTACCTCCCGGAATTCCTGAGCATTGGTCAGGCTGGTTGGGACTTACAGAACTTGAAGTCGAAAATATCTGCAGGGCCAACAGTTGGAGAACCATTACTGTAGACCAGTGTTTCCCATACTTTGGTCCTCCAGGTGTTTTGGATTTTGACTCCCAAATTGTCCCTAGCCAGTTTGGTCAATAAAAAAGAATTATGGGAGCTGAAATCCAAAACATCTGGAGGACCAAATTTTGGAAAACACTGCTGTAGACCATATTTCAGAGGAAGACAATGGTAAATCATCTCTAAGTATTCTTTGCCTAAGAAAATCCTTGGAAATACAAGGGGTTGTCATAAATTGACTTGAAGACAGATATTTGCACAGTTTGTAAACAGCATAGTTTACATGCATTTTACATTTAGGAGAACTGTTTTGCCTGTTCAGTTATCCAAGCACCTACTAACATGATTAGATTACTGTAACATACTATATGTAGGGATTGTCTTTGAAGATTATTTGGAAGTTTGTATGAAACCCGCTGGATGACCTTGGGCAAATCACACACTCTCAGCCTCAGAGGAAGGCAATGGCAAACTTCTTCTGAACAAATCTTGCCAAGAAAACACTGTGATAGATTCACCTTAGGGTCAGCATAAGTAGAAAAGAAGTGAATAACAACAATAGAATGATCCAGGAGCCTTACATGGTCTGAAAGACTTCTGCACCTCCTATTAAAAACAATTGTAGAAAAGGCTCCATCCACTTCACCCACTAGGGGTGTGACACACAATTCTGCCAAGTATTGAGGAGGTCTGTGTAAGCCTGGGAGTGATCGTTTTCTCAATCAGGAAGGGTTTGGAAGTCACTTGCAGTTTGGGAAAAAGGTCCCAAACCAACCTAAAATAGATCAAGAAGTTTTCCATCAAAACATGATAAAAGTTTGTAATTTTGACCAAAAAATGTTTGGAGGCAAGTTGGGTTGGCTGGGAATGATTAAAGTTGCAACTTAATACATTTGGAGGGCAGTACATTCACGTAGACCAGAAGAATATTTCTTTAAAATTAGAAAAGCTAGCTCAGTGCAGATTATCTAGTAATGCTTTAAATTGTAAGATAATAATCTTTTCCTATACTCTGCTGTTGCACGTTTTAAAAATATGACAGAAGTCTTCTATATTGTATTAACCCATAAATTGTAAAATTAAATGCACATTGGCCATATTCACCAAAAGCATTGTCTGCAAGCAGGACAACTGTACACACAACTACACACAACTACTGATGTTTGTTTCATGTTTCTGAAGCAGTTCTCATTGGCAAAAAAAAAAAAAGCAATAAAGTAGAAGTGGAAAGAATAGGAGAAAGTTCTGTGCATTATTTTGCTTTTTTGACTTAGCCATAAACACAGGTTTTTAGTATTACATAGAAAGAGCTTTTTCCATTTTGAAGAGAAATACGCATTTTACTTTCAGAAATAATCTGACCTTTGTTTTCTTGAAGGTGAGATATTGCCAATCTTTAAGTGAAGAAGAGAAGAAGGAGCTTCAGATATTTAGTTCACAAAGAAAGAAGGAAGCACTGGGACGAGGCACAGTCAAATTACTTCCTAGATCAGTAACACATGCTCTTTGTGAACAGGTAATATTTTTATTTTATTAGGTTTATGTCCCACCTCCCCAAACTGGAATTTAGGTAATTTATTGTTCCATCTGTTTGAATTCAACACTATGTATCAAAAACTATGTAAGAACAAACAATAGTGGCCCAGTTTCAGGGGTGTGTGTGTGAGGGTAATAGGACTGCCTAAAATTTACAAGGCTCACCTGTGTTAGATTGCTATGTGGTCAAACCATTTCCCTGGGGCTATGTTACAATCAGCCATGCTTTCCTAAGGAGCAAGCAAAAAATAAATAATGATGCCTGAAGCACACCTGAAAATCAAATGAACCAATGGAAAACAACCTTTGAACTCTCCTGTTTTTATTTGCAGTGTGGTACAAAGATAAATGGAGGTGAAGTTGCAGTATTTGCTTCAAGAGCTGGGCCTGGAGTTTGCTGGCATCCATCTTGTTTTGTGTGCTTTACATGCAATGAACTTCTTGTTGACTTAATCTATTTCTACCAAGATGGAAAAATTCATTGTGGAAGACACCATGCTGAGCTACTCAAGCCACGGTGTTCTGCATGTGATGAGGTAATCTTGCATTCATGCAATATAGAAAGCAAAAGTGGTGATCAACTTTGTGCTTCTTATTCAATTAAGTGACTAACTTCTGATAGGTTGAAAAACAAGATTCTTGTGATCTCCACACATTAACTTCTCCACTAATATATTAAAGAATATTGATAGATATCACATAGCAGCCAGGGCACTGTGCAGCTTTAAATCTTTGCCTGAACTATTTCTTCCCCTAGATTATTTTTGCTGATGAGTGCACAGAAGCAGAAGGTCGCCATTGGCACATGAAACATTTCTGTTGCCTTGAGTGTGAAACCATACTTGGAGGGCAGAGATACATTATGAAGGATGGACGGCCATTCTGCTGTGGCTGTTTTGAGTCCCTTTATGCAGAATATTGTGAGACTTGTGGGGAACACATAGGTGAGTAGCCTAACATGTTTACATCTCAAGCTAACCCACAAATCAAAATTCTGATCTAATGTGCTGGAGGGAGCCCCCTCTGCAGTGACCAGGGCTGTAGATGGATTGCCCAATTGGTTGCGGAGTTGGCAACCAGTCCTCTTGCAGGGCCTATTCCCTATCATATTGTGCCTGATATCTTAAAGCTAACATTTAAAGACTGGTGTGAAAAAATTTCAGTCTCTCAAAATACTCTGCTGCTGACTTCAAAGTTACCATATGTCAATAAGACTTCAGTGGGAATAGCATGTGTTTGCAGAGTTACTCTGTCAGTATAGTTAATTCTTTCATTCTGCTGTAATTGGAACTGTGGATGTCTTTATGACTTGAGCTATTAAATTAGCATAACACCCAGTAGATGGGGTACTATAGTCACCAACTGCTATTGTGGTCTCTCTTTTTTTGAGAGGGGTTATATTTGTGTGTTCAAACCTATATTTCTTGTATTTTCTTTAGGCCCCACTATGGATATTAACCTACTGAAATTTGTGATAATTGTGCATGTGGCAACAACATAAAGCCTTTTGAAAGACCAGAGCACATTTCAACCATCAGTGCAGTAGGTTCTAGTTCTACAGAAGACCTTATGCCACAGAAAATTAGTTAGCCTTTAACATGCAACAAAATTTGACAACAATTCCTTAAATGTACTTAGTTTATGTCGGTGGTTTTAGTTTAGTGTCTAAAGTTCTGGGTTTGTCTTTGTTTTTTAAATGTATCTATTGTAGATAACAAAAGATAGACAGGATGTACAATAATGTACAAACTCTTTTAAACATTATCCCCCTTCTTAAACAGGAGTTGATCATGCTCAGATGACTTATGATGGACAGCACTGGCATGCTACAGAAAATTGCTTTTCTTGTGCTCACTGCAAAGTTTCCCTACTCGGTTGCCCTTTCCTTCCCAAGCAAGGGCAGATTTATTGTTCCAAATCCTGCAGTCTTGGAGAGGATGTTCATGCTTCCGACTCTTCTGACTCTGCCTTCCAGTCTGCTCGCTCAAGAGATTCCAGAAGAAGTATTCGCATGGGGAAAAGCAGCCGGTCAGCAGATCAGTGCCGGCAGTCTCTCCTCTTATCCCCAGCACTGAACTACAAATTCCCCGGCCTTTCCAGTACTGCTGATGATACACTCTCTCGAAAACTGGATGATTTAAGTTTGTCAAGGCAAGGAGGAACTTTTGTTGATGAAGATGTCTGGAAAGGAAGAGGAGAGGAAATGCCTGATGATCCAGAGGAGTGGGCTGAGCATGAAGACTACATGACTCAGCTGCTCCTAAAATTTGGTGATAAAGGCCTCTTTCAGCAGCCTGTGGAAGTAGATGTTAGACCAAATGAGCAGTGGATCTGTGAAAGCATGGTTAAGGGAAGATCAGAATTGAAGAAAAACAGCCAAAGCTTAGCAAGTAAAAAATACCAGTCGGATATGTACTGGGCACAATCCCAAGATGGACTGGGGGATTCTGCATATGGGAGCCACCCAGGACCTGGAAACAGTAGGAAAATCCAAGAGCTGGACATGGAACATGGAGCAACTAGGTACAAACATGACCAAAATCAATGGTATGATGACTCACTAGAGTGTTTGTCAAACCTGAAACAACAAGAGCAATGTGTTCGGGATTCAATGGATTCCCTTGCTTTATCTAATATCACAGGTAAGACAACTAATGAGACTCAGACCCAATCTATTTGGAGAACATTTATGTGGTTTAGACTGTAACAGGCATTAATGGTAACATACTTTCTTTTACCATTATTCTACAAGGAGGGTATTTGTATTTCATGTTTTCTGTGTTCCCTCATCACTCAAGGACTGAAGACTTCTCAGAGGGACTTAGATCTAACTTCTTTTCCTTACTGGCCAGTTGAACACTGCATAGAGCCATTTCTTGTGACACAAGAAAGCAGTTGTAGTGTGTAACTACTATATACTTCTTGCTATAGCTGAGCCAGATAGAAAAACTTGTGAAGAGGTGGTAAAGTGTGAATGCCCTATAATAAGTATTACCTAATGATATTAATTATAGAAAATAGATGGTATAGGTAAAGTTTAAATTATTTCTGCAAACTATACTCTGCTATTGTTGATCATAATCTTCCTTTGCTGTTTTTCAGAACTAAAATTCGACTTTCCGATGTAGAAATTATTTCTCCTTTCCACAGAGAAAATTAATAAATTATTTTGCAACAGAATTGAGAGAGCTGGTAGTGGTGAGGTATTAAGCGTATTTCACTACAGACTATTTTTCCCCCTCTTCTCCTAGGTGCTTCTGTTGATGGAGAAGTCAAGCCAAGACCTTCTTTGTATTCCTTACAAACCTATCAGGAACTGGAGGCAGAGGACTGTGAGAAGATGAGCAACATGGGAACTCTGAATTCCTCAATGCTTCATAGGAGCACAGAGTCTCTAAAAAGTTTGAGCTCTGAATTATGTCAAGTTGAGACGTTACCAGAAGAAAAGCCAATGCATGTTCCAGTGCTAAGAAGATCCAAATCACAGAGTAGGCCTCAGCAGGTCAAGTTTTCAGATGATGTCATTGATAATGGAAATTATGAGAATCTTGACATTCGTCAACCTCCCATGAGTGAAAGGACTCGCAGACGTGTTTATCAATTTGAAGACCATGGGAAGAGACATCACCATCGTCACAGGAGGAGTAGAAAGTCTCGTTCTGATAATGCACTTCATTTGGTTGCAGAAAGAAAACCTTCCCAAAAGGAGAGACTTAATTTTTATTCTCCTCAGGATTATGGCAAGTTCATTCAAAATAAAAGTCCTCATGCAATTCGGGCATACACTCCAAACTCATACAGTCAATATACTCATATTCCCTCCAATTATACAATGGAGAATCAAAGAGATCAGTTTTTTGGATTCTTTGGTGAGGAGGAAGACTCTTGGTGTTCATCTTCATCATCCTCTGATTCTGAAGAGGAAGGATACTTCTTAGGCCAGCCAATTCCACAGCCCAGATCAGTGAGATACCCCTACTATACAGATATGCTTTCTAGTCCAGCTGTTGAGCTCCCCAGTTCTCAGTTTGGACAGAAAACAAAATCAAAAAAGAGAAAAGCACACAAAGGGAAAAACTGTATAATTTCTTAAATTTTTACAAGTAATGGTGGACTCTGTGCCTACACTGTTTTTCAAATTTTATGTAGATAAATGGTTTAAATAAAGCCTGTAACATGGATATTTGTTCCATGTTCTCTACCAAGGCCCTGGAGTTAATCAGCAGAATTAAGAGGTTTGATGATATTCAGCTGTAGCATTTAAAAGGCCCTTCGGCAATTAAAGATAAATTCAATAAAATGGGAAAGAAATGTGCACTACCAAACAAGAATGAACTTAACATTTTTGGTTAAGACCTCATATCCTACTTCAGTTGCCTAGCTAAACGCATACGCATTTAGCACAGATGTGGGTAATGTGTTGACCTCAGAAGATGGACTATAATACAACAGAATACAGCACAGCAGTGCTTGACTGCATCTCCCATAAACATTTAACAATTTACTGTGCTGTCTTGGACTGATGGGAGTTGCAGTTCAGCAACTTCTGGAGGACAACATACTACTTAGCCCTGGTTAGTGCTATGTTGTGAGCTGAAAGGAGACCAAATGATGTCTTAGGCTGGTGCACACTTCCCCCTTTCTTTATCTTTTTTCCTAGTTATCAGGACCACAGTGACACTTGATTTCACTTTCATTGACTCTCAAAAGTATCATATGCAAATTAGGAATAACGTTTAACAAAACTGAAGCCCATTAAAAACAAACTTGAAACTGACCAGAGCTTATTGGGTGCAAAGAGAGCCATGATTTAAAACAAACTGCTCACTATCAAAACAAGATATATTTAAAGCTGAATTTTAACTGTGTCCATTAAACATGCTTGCCTAAATCACCTACTTAGCTAAGAATCTGTAATTGTAATGTCTCCTGGCCCAACAGCTAGCAGCTGTATTGCACAATGGAGGTTTGTTCAGCTGCTATAATGACACACAGAAGAATGTTTCCAGCCCCCTCTCACCCGTGAGTAAGGCCGCAATGAAGAATTGCGGTATGATCCTGCTTCTGGTTGTCACATCCTCATTCAGTGGTGGGAGGGGGCTGGAAACATCCTCCTCCTGAGCCCTAATCACCACCTGAACAGACCTCCATGTCTCAATATGGCTGCTGTCTGATAAAGTAGGCTGGGAGGTATTTACAACTGTGGCAATAATGGCATGATCATGAATACATAGTATTACTCAATATGGAGCATATTCAGAGTAGCAGTTATAGATCTGTAGCCACAGTACTGGATGCCAGCCATTATTGCCACACAAAAACAAACTTTCAAACTAAAATCTACTGCAGTCCCCTTCTCCCAAGAGTCCCATTTGGGATAGAAATCGTGAATAAAATAAAGAGTAGGACACTTTCTTTCTGTGTGTGGATATAGTACTAATGCAGGTGTGGAGAACCTGCGACATTCTGTGCTTGCCAGAGTTAAAAACTATTCACAGGGACGCAGGTTGCCAATCCTCCACCAAATTTGGTTTAGTATTATGTGCAAACAGAGCCATATATTATGAATCCCTGTTTATTCTATATCTGTATTAACATCACAAAATAATTTTGATGATAAACAAAATGCTCTCATTCTGCGGAAAACAACTAAAGTGTTTAGAAGCCTATCAAACTGACTGTCCTGTTTAATTTTTGTCTGAGTGGTCTTCACTCAGGTTTACTGCTCTTAAACAACTATTCACTGTATTTTAAGCCAAAGCCCCCACTTACAATGCTAATTGTATTAAGTTAGCAAAATCTCCTTACTGTTGTAAAATTCTGAATGTCCAAAACACCATCCCAACTCTCAAATGTAGTACATGAACAGCAGTTAGAAACAACTGATATTTATAATGTAGTATTTCATAGCTGAAACTATGTTCATAACACTGCAAATAATGTACATATTGTAAAGTTAAAATTTAAGAATATTTTTATATCCCTGAATTGCAAGATATGTTTAAAATACAAAGAGTAGTTTTATTTGAGGGTTTAACATCAGGTTGAGTCAGACAGGGGTTTGTTAAATGTTCATAAGTTTATAGTAGTGACATGTTTAATTTTTGACAGTAAAGCTCTGTTCGCATGGTGGAGCTATGTAAATACTTTTTAAGCTATGGTTCTTAATATTAAAGGAATTATTTATGGGTTAAGAAAACTAAATTCTGTAGGTAGTGCAAACACACATCCTGGTACATACAAAAATACGAAAACACAGTTTGGCATTACATGCAACAGAGTACTGTTTTGCAAATGAACACCAGGTTCTAAAATTAATACTGAATAGTTATTATCGAGCTTGGAAAAAAAAGTACTTTATGAGGAGGTAACACCAAAAGCAGAATATTGCAAGTTATATAAGTAGCAGTAATCTAAAGAATATTGAATCACCATTTAAAATTGAGATATGAAACCTTGCTTCTGCCTCAGCTTAAGAATGAAGCTGACATTATGCACAGGGAAATACGACCCTAGGCTGTAAAAAGAACACAGGTCTATGGAGTAATTGAGAAAAGAAAGATGATTCTTTCAAGTCTCTTTTCTAAAGCAGGTTAAATGAAATTGTATCATTCATTCTATAAAAGCATTATGATAGGACCTGATCTGTTTCCAATCCCTTGTTTAGGAACAAATGTTTTGTTTTGCCTAGCCAGCAGAGCTCCAAGATCTCTCCCGATTTAGGCAGTGCCAGTGCTGAATATGTAATGTTAAGATCATGTTCCTCCTGCTTATATAACCCATTTATCATTTCTTCTCAAATTATCCAGTTGGGAGCAATCTTTTCAGAGCTCCTGGTTTTCCTGATCCTGTGTGACCACAATATCTTCCAGGAGTACATTCCCAGACTTACTGTGGAAATGTGAAACTGTGAATAATAGTGAACCCTACCGAAATCAATGACTTCTAGTGGAAGTTGGCCATAGGGCTATGCTGGAGGACCTAGGAGTTCCTAGTGAGAAAACCCCTCTAGCCATTTCTAGGTCCTCAGAGCAACTAGGTGAGCAGCTTCTGCTGGAATCATACCATAGATTTTCACTGGAGGACCTAGAAAATGCCTAGAGAATACATTTGGGGGTGGGTAAGTGAAACAACAGGTACCGGTCCACTGTAATTTAATGCTATCCCCAAATGTGAGTGACAGGGACATCTCTTACCAACATGGCAGTTTTTCCAGGAACAGGTCTCATGGTTGTTTTGCAAGAGGTGCCTATGTTTAGAACACTGAAACTAGAGTGGTTAAAGCGCCACATCATAATTTTGCAATGAATCCATTTAGAATAGGTCAGTATCCCTATATTACCAGTGGACACAAATTTAAACCACAAAGCTGTATCATAAACATGTTTCACCTTTATCATCTATTGGAGAAGTGAGGCAGACAACAGATCAGCATAGCTAATATTCATGGAAGCATCAAACTTATACCATTTGTACAATGTCAAATATAGCTCTTGTACCTGCTTAAAATACTGTAGTTGTCTTCAGTAGATCCATTTGTGAGGGGTTTTTTAAAAAAAAAATTAATATACTGTAAACAATTAATACAACACAACCAGACCAGTATATACTTTCTCCAATTACTTTGCTTCTAGGATTAAATACATGAAGTTGAATATTGTTCATATAACATCTTTCTCAAGAAAATCCCAACTCAAAACGACTTAGAAGGAATTTAATTACAGGCCATTGCAATTTACAAAAAAAACCCTAAACTATAAAAATAACACCCTAGTTTAAGGATGGTATTCAGACAGCTTGTTTATGCAAAAAGGCTACACTTCATAAGACAACAGATATGTAAATATACACAAATATAGTTATATTGTATATACAGTCTTCAAGTCAGTATTAATAAAAATTACAAAATTGTCAATTGTATTCAGATAGCATCCTGTTTCAATAAATGGGGCAACCTATTTTGTACTATACTGACCAATATTCAATATGACTTATTTTACAATCTAAGCTCAAATGGAATGTACAAGTACTGAGATTAAAAAAATGGCCATAACACTGCTTTAAGCACATTTTGCCTTTTCAATAATTCTACCATGTGAATAATGAAATGACTACCTTGCCAGAGGAACACATTTTAAAGAATTCTGTATTTATTGAGATAATGACTTTTCCTGTAGCACACACAGTCATTGGGAGGAAGTCATTAGCGTCAACTGAACACATACTATTTACATATGAACAATCCTGAACTGATTTTAGGGTTCTTCAAATTCTTGACTCCTAGCATCATATTCTGCAATGAAGTGTTTAAGTTCTTCAATACATCTCTCACCAATCTCATGCAAGTTTTGTCTCAAGGAAAACTGGATGGGTTTTTCTAATGAAGGGTCTTTTTCAATCAGCATCTTCACTACAGCACCAAAGGTTTCACAGTCCTGTCTGTACACCTAGAAATGATTTTTAGAAAATAATGAATTAAAATGTAGCAATATGGACATTTTCCATTTCAAACTGCATCATGTAAAAAGTACTATGCTAAGTTGAGCTATGTGCTTTCTCAAATACCAATTTTAGAGATCCCAGTGTCCAGGAGGACATTTTACCAGCAATGTCTAATCTACCAGTTGTGACTATCAGGAGAAAGCAGACCTGGCTTCAGTTACACATCTACATACATTCAGAATGTATTACTGAGACACTCCCTACATTAGGCTGCCTGCCTTTATAGTTCAGAAACTTCAGCTGATAAGGGAAAAGAACCAGTTTGAATGCTGGTGGTGACCACTGACAGGGCTAATTTTTTAAATACTTCATACTACATGTTAGAAAAAGCCGGAATTTCCTCCTTTACAGCTCCCTTTGGGTATGAGGGAGGGACATGGTTAACAATCATGGTTCTTATTCAATTCTTTGGATTTTCTGCTTAGTCCTTACTTCTGGCCCTAGCTTCTCATTATGAAAGAGGAAAAGAGATTTCCACTGAAATGGTTGTCACTGTTCTTTGGATCTGAAGGAGGGGGAAAAAAACCTGAAATGGAACAAAGAACAGCCACACTCACACCCTACTCTTTTTGCCAACGCTCACAACTAGTCTCTCTTTCTGAGCTGGTCAGCTGCAGTCTGAAGCCTCCATATTGCTGCAACCACAAATTTCTCTTCACTTCCTCGCTACAAACCCATTTAATTTTCTATCCCCATTTTCAACTTCAGCCAACTCAAACCATATTCAAGGTTCCAGCTAGCAATGCCCTCTTTAAGGATATTCAAGGTTCCAGCTAGCAATGCCCTCTTTAAGGATATTCTTTTTTCTTCTTAATGATCTGTAAAAACATTGGATTCCCATAAGTCTTCTTGTGCATGGATGGTACCACTATGACTATGTCAGATACTGAGATTATTTTACAAAGGAATTGTTGATAAACTTTGATATTTAGAAACAAAATTGGCCCATACATTAACTTAGGGGCTCAGAAAAGCTGTTTCTTTGTCAGTCTGTTACGACTAAAGCGTAAGGAGCTGGCTAAAAATATACAGCCATTATCAATAACAACTTCTAATTGCTTTCTTCAGTGGGAAGAAAGCTTATGAATAATTTTGTGTGTTGTCTGCCTTCAAGTCATTCCAAACTTTTGGTGGCCCTAAAGCGAACCTATCATGGGGTTTTCTTGGCAAGACGTTCAGAGGTGGTTTGCCATTGGCTTCTTCTAGGCTGAGAGAGTGTGACTTGCCCAAGGTCACTCAGTGGGTTTCATAGCCAAGCAGGATTTAAACCCTGGTCTCCAGAGTCATAGTCCAACACTCAAACTACTACACCACACTGGCTCTTGAATAGTTACCACCTTTTTAATCATTACTTTGACTTAGAAACTTTGTCATTACATTATATTTACATTGATCATGTTCTGCCACTGGCTATTAACTGATACTCTCCTTATTTTCTCCTTTGCCTGCATAAACTTTGAGTTATTCATCTCAATGCAAAAACTACTCTCAAGAGGTTGGATGAAGTCAGTCCAGTACAAAATCCTTTTTCAATGAAGGATTCCAATCTGTATAGCACATTGCCAGATGGCCACAACAAAATCTAAAGGAAAGCAAATATCGAGTTTTTCTGGGATGTGTTGCATAAACCTGAATTCAATTGCTAGTTCCAACTAGAAGAGAGCCATAACTTGTACTTGTGAATGGTAAGTCAACTCTTACGTAAACAGCACTAAATCACCAGCTCTACTCTTTAGGATCAGCAATTGGATGTAGGCCAAAATGCATAAGAATACATTTAAAACAAAGCTGACTATAATCTTGAAATCTGCTGCTCAATGACCCTCAAGAGAAAGTGCAGTGACCATTCTAAACATTACTTCACATACCAAATTTACAATCATATCACTATAGCGTCCATCTGGTCAAATGTTAAATATAACCTCATTTTCCTTTAAGAGAAAAAGGCTAGCATGAAAATCTTACCTACTCTTAATAAAATATTACTGGTAATTTCAAACACTGCTTGGTTCTGGATTAATTAGATGGCTAATCAGGTACAAACCACTACAGCTTTAACAAAGATCCATGCATAGAGATATATCATCAGCTATTTTTCTCTCACTAAGAGTTCTGGATGAAGAAAATCCATCAGTATCCAAATAATCTGTTCTGTTTGTAGATTACAACAGGCTGTTTCATACTACCAGACTCTACACTTATCATTAAAAGCTTTGTATATCTGCTTGCCAAACTGCACAAGTGATTTCCCCCGCCCCCCAATTCCTGTAAGTCTTCTACATATCAGGAGGGGGTAAATGCTTTCTAAAAATAAGTGCAAGGGAAATCTAAGGAGATAACACTGTTCATCAACTAAACAGCTATTCACATTAGAGGTAATAAGTGTTGTAGGTAATATAAAAGCTGGTCTGTAGTGACAAGTCTTCCCATGCAGCATCTTCTTATAACCTCTGTCAAGTTGGCCTGAAGACAAGAGACAAGGGCTCAGAACAAACCAAGTTAAGAAAATGAACCTAAACACAGATAGTTCAGTCTAGACATTTTCAGGAAAATACATGAGCACATTAACACGTGTCAAGAATTTCTAACAGGCACAAAGTAGCAGTTTCCTTTTTTTAAAAAAGATAATTCTTCAAAAATCCCTCTGGAACAATTCAAATGGGACTAAAAATTGTTTACTGAACTTTCATAGGTACAAATCCATTTTTGCCTTTTCCTTCTTACAAAGCAAAAAGTCACAATAAAACCTACAGTTAGAAGTAAGGCTGCAATCCTGAACACATTTACTAGATAATGTAAAGCTCAATGAATAAATTTCCAAGTAAACAGGGATAAGGTTACACTTGATACTGTCAGCTCACACCACACAGGCTTGGGAGTGGGAGGGAAGGATAGAAAATATATGAACATCTGCAGTACTGGCTTAAACATAAATCCTTGTGTCTGGAAAAGTTGTAGAGAATTCATGTATTCAAAACCAGAACATAGCAAATGTTATTATTTCATCCCATTTAAAAGAAAGAGAACAAAGGAGAGAAATCGGAGAGAATAAAGCCAAACCATAGGACAAGAAGGTATGTAAATAGTACTATCTGGGCATAATAGCAGTCTTGGCTCATTCAAAAAAAGCAGCTATGCTACTAAGGATTTCAACTCTGAACGAAGGATTTTGACCATTAACAATGTACCATGAGAGCTGTGGAAATGAGACCAACACAGTAACTAAAAGTCTCCGATTGGAAATTCAGGCTGCACTGGGATTTCATTGAAGTGTTTGTTGCACTGGCAGCTGTACAGTTTCACTTCCGTCTCCTGAGAGTTGTTTTTGAACTGGCTCATTTACAAAATGTGACTGAAGTAGAATAATATGCTTCCTTTTCACATTTCTGATACACTCAGAAAGAAAAAAGTGACCTACCACCTCAAGATATGGGTCACTGGATTCTCACAACTCTACCTCATCTAAAGACATTTAGAACTGCAATAGCAAGATACCTTTATATAGTTTCTGATTTTCTATTTCCTCTTCATGAAACTGTTTAACCAAGTACTTCTACTTGATTACTTCAAGAATAAAATTACACCCCAATACAGCCCTTAAGATGTTAGCTTATTACCAAAACTTTAAAGGATTGAAATACCTCAACTGAGAATATCCCTCAATGCAACTGGGAAGTAAATAGCTTTTCACTACAGGAAGGACCCACCCTTCAGTGATTTATTATGGAAGCAAAAAGCTAACTCAAAGCTGTTTCCTAAAAATAAAATAAAAAAGTTCCATAGTAAACTTACTTCTCTGTCAGACACAGGAAGGGTGTTGTTTTCACTACAAAAATTGTTTGCTTAGCATTGATTTGCTAGCTAGAAATGCATTAATATTTCTAGTTTTATGTTTATAAGCCCACACAGGAAGGCATTTTAATAAAGACTTCCATCTAAAGAGGACATAGGTTAAGTGCGGGTGGGGTTCACTATGCTGGCATGGGAACAACACAGCCATTTTTTAGTAGCAATGGAATGTAATTTTCTGTTGAAAACATGCATTCATTCCTACACAACAATTTAATAAGGTCTGTTTCTACCCAAGCACCATACAGAATTACAGTCAGCTCTCTGTATCCATGGATTCTTCATCCATGGATTCCACCATTCACAGCTTGAAAATATTAAAAAATATACATAAATTCCAAAATGCAAACCTTGATCTTGCCATTTTAGGTAAGAGGCCATTTTACTATGATATACTATGGTATATCATGGGACTTGAACATCTATGGATTTTGGAATCCATGGTGTGTGTGTGTGTGTATCCTAGAACCAAACCTCAGAGGATAGCAATGGCCCACTGTGCACTGAATACTTTTTAACACACTGTACTTTTTCTTATCATCCAGTTTTACACATCTCTCCAGTCAAGATGGTAGACCAGTCAAATATAAGGCTAAAATTAAAAAGGAACAGTAAAAAACCACAGTTATTCACACTTAGCAATGGGAGATGTTTTAATTAACTTCCCTATTTCCTAATTCGTCCCATCTGAGACTAGCCAGTTGAAACAGTTTAAACATAAGCAATACATTTACAGGCCTAAAGACCCTAAAGGCACCAGATCCCATCTGACCTTAGAAGCTAAGCAGGGTCATCACTGGTTAGTACTTGAATGGAAGACTGCCAATAAATATCAGGTGCTGTAAGCTATTTTTCAGAAGAAAAAACTGGCAAAATCATCTCTATTTCTTGCCTAAAAATTATATGAATTTCATGGTGTCACAAGTTGATAGGTGACTTGAAGGCATATACACACACCCAATGTGTTTAGCTTTTAGTCTCTATGATGGAAGTATTCCTGAGAAATGAAAAATGCATCTCAGAATAATAATATTCAGCATAGTGTAAAAATAGATGTGGCCTCCAAGCAGCTGTTGCTACAGCTTCATAGGTGGAACTAAACACCTCATCTAGCTCCACATTCGTTCATTCTGTAACCGAGTGTAAAAGCAGCTGCTTAAAATCTATACTTATTTTTAAACTCTCATTAGCTTGCCATGCTGCAAGAATCATTCTATTCCCACATGAAATGCTACCATGCTAGTAACAGGTCCTGAGAATAGGTACAAAGATTTAAGAGATAGCACATGATTCACTAAATGCAAGAGACTAACCTTTGCCAACTTGTACTTTTCGGATATTTTGGATGAAAACTCCCACAAGCCCAAGCCAGCAACTGATACCATTCTCAACAATGGTGAGAATGGTATCAGTTGTAATCCAAAAAAAAAAAAATCTACAAAGTGCCAGGTTAAGGAAAGCTGCAACAGGCAGTAGAAGAAATGTATCTTACTGTCATCACCCACAAAGTTCTACTGTATCTATTGCAACACTTAAGACACTGTGTGATCCAACAAATAGCTGCTCTTTTTGTTGCTGGTTTTATTTTCTCTGTTGCTCTCATGCTATTGTCACTATTAAATTTCGCACAGTATTTTAATCAGAGCATGGAAGGCTTACTTTTTTGGATTACAGCTCCCAGAATCCCCTAGCCAACATGGCCAGTTGCAATCTAAATTGCTCACATGTTATTCTGCATTGCTTGTATATCACTTTTTAAATGTAAGGAGTTCACAAATATTGGTAAACAATTTAAAAGAAACACCTAATATTATTCATAAGAAAAGCATTATAATAATAGAGAATGCGCCATGGAATATTGTACTGAGAAAACAAGAACGCATCGGTGTTGTGAAAATACCACCTTAACATCAGAGCCTACACTTCTCATCTTGAACTAAGAAGTGTGGCTTACACTAAGAGAAATGGTTTACACTAAGAGAAAAAGCATACTCAACAGTACTGTTCTAAGGGTAGATTTGATATTCATTTGACAACTTCTCTCTCTCTCTCTCTCTTTTTAAATTTTTGTGCTCCCTGCATGTCTCCTACATGCATTACTGGAACAGTATGCAAAGACAATTCTACTCACAGGAGTAACACGATAATTAGCATACCACTATCAATCTTCTGAACCCATTGTTTTTGTGCAGACTGGACATAAATTAAGAGGCAGATAAAAATGTGTTTTCTTTAAATACTGTATTAC
Source organism: Phrynosoma platyrhinos (assembly GCA_020142125.1). Lineage (NCBI taxonomy): Eukaryota > Metazoa > Chordata > Lepidosauria > Squamata > Phrynosomatidae > Phrynosoma > Phrynosoma platyrhinos. The sequence continues at coordinate 152,193,026 of CM034708.1, read as the reverse complement.
TTGAATTTTCTTATATTCTAGCTTTATAATATAAAGCACAATTAAAAATATTTACAGAGGATTAAACAAAAAAAGTGAGACTTACTTGCTCAATCTCCTTTGTCTTTGCAGTAATTGCCTTTGCACGACTAACACGCTGGCTGTCTTCAAACAATTCATTATTGTCTGCTACATTAGCAGTGGCTTCTTCATGGTGTTCCACATACAATGGTTCCGAAGCTGTTGGCTTTAAGAAAGATATAGTGGTACTATGCGGCTAAAATAGATATATAAAACGATACTATATTTTCTCACTAAATGGTTATTCTAGCGGCTTTCACACATTTCGAACAAACTTCCATAGTACATGCTGCAAAATAATTGTCCAAATTGCTACATCAGTGGAAGTACAAATAAAGATGATGTAGTCAGATTTAGAAGTGCCTTATGAAGTCTTTTGTAAACACTCAATAAGTAAGTTGAATCCAGGGTTACATAGATACAGATAATTCGAACAGCATACCTGATGCAGTACAGCACACTCAGTATTTTGGTAACATATACTACCTTATCCATCACCCAAAGTTTAAGTAAAGTTCCTTCTGTTTTTCAGCAGAAGCTAATTGGTTGGCTTTCAATCAAAACTACCTCCCCTCCATGTTTGAGCTGGGCTATGCTCCCTAATTTGCTGGCTTTTGTATGGATTAGATACCTAGCCATTCAGCCACCTTTCATGGACCAGATTTCAGAGTAGCTTTTAAAATTTCTGTAGGTGCTACCCATATGTTTTGATCAGGTAAGCATACAGACCTATATCATGGGGACAGCATGATGTACAAGGAAATACTGATTCTAGAGGCTGCACTTAAACCTTTACAGGAGCTAAGGCAAAAAGAAGTGTGGTTGCACCACAGCAAATATTTTGCCTTAATGGTACAGTGGCATACACTTGTTTTACTGTAAAAACAAAATCCCATTGCCTGGTTTAAAGAAGAACACAGCCCAGATCTTATGTGTATGGAAAGCTGCTTTAGAGAGGTACCTGCAGAATTCTGAACCATCAAATGTGTGTATGAACCATCAAATAAGATTAGGTTATCAACACACAGAGTCATCTTCAGCCAAAATACAAAGCACTACAGACTTCTACTATTATACAAGTGTGAACTTTTCTTGGTCACTAATTTAAAAGGACATGGAAAAATGAGATAGTTTTGTACAAATGACTAAGTACCCTCCCCCCCACTTACTTCATATTCTGAAATTTCAGGTACGCTGCTTGTGTCTGCTTTCTCTGCTTTCTCAGCGGCCCACCTACTTGCAGCCTCTGCAAGCTCCTTTTCTGATAACCTGCTACTTTTGTCCAAGGGCTGATAAGAAAAAAGAAACAAACCCAAAACTTTGACTATCAATGTAAAGGTGTATAAGAAGAATATTTAGAAGCTGAACGGAAGTTTCAGGAATCACTAAAAAGAACACTAAAAGAACACAAGAATCATTAAAAAGCACACTAATGAAACTCTGTGGTGACAAAAAATTATCCACAGCATTAAGAGCAATCAAAACAATTTTTAAATTTTAAGATCACAAAAACAGAAGGGAAACCTAGACAGATACAACAGCCAATGCATATCAGAACACACAGTAATAAGTTTCTTTAATGTTACTTCAGATAAAAGTATTTGTTCATTAGAAAAAGTAGCATTGGCCTTACCTATGAGATGTTTCTTTTCAGCAATGGAAGCAGGAACACACTGATGTGGGTTGATTCTCCTCATCGCTCCAGTAGGCAGGAAGTAGACTTCAAGGGAGTTACTTACTAGCCGGGAGAGCAAACCCCCCCCCCCCGATCCCTCAGTTCGTGTTACAGCTAAATACCCAACTCCTCTAACACACTTTCTAATATGTAATAGGTAAGTAATGAGAACACACAGAAAATGGACACAATAGATGCCTAACAGTAACACTAACAACCCTGCTCATAGGCATCCACTTCTTCTGCAAGAAATTTTCTGTTCCTGAGTTCAGGTTGGGTTGGATGAAAAGAAACATCTCACAGGTAGGGCCAATGTTCTTTCTTCCAGTGATGGAGCGGGAAACATTCTGATGTGGAAAATTTTGGGACTATCTGTAGCACTCATCTACCAAAAGAATCAAAGGCATCCAATTGATAGTGGAACACAAAAGTGAATGGAGATCTCCATGTTTCCGACTTATGGAGACCCTAAGGCAAGCATATCATTGGGTTTTCTTGACAAGTTTAATCAGAGGGGGGTTGCCATTGCCATCCTCTGTGGCTGAGAGTGTGACTTACCCATGGTCAGCAAATATCTAAATATCAGGGCAGCCGAGGAGGCAGCACTACGACTGGAATTAGTCACAACTGTCCCCAACAGTAGAGTCCCAGACAGTGAGTGGCACAGTAAAATACAGGCTCTGATCCACTGTGACAATGTTGATGTAGACAGTTTCTTTCCCATCAGTGAAGGTTGGCAACAGACAAACATATGATCCAATACTCTAAGTTGCTTTGTAAGACTGATATATATTTTGACTGCCCAATGTATATTGAATGTACACTAACACGTTTCCAAATCCTTTACAGAATTCAGGAAAAAAGATGATAATGCAATCTCTTGCACCCTATGCAAAACTGAATTGAGCATAGGCATAAACATGAGATCTAATCGTAACACTACTGAGTCCTGATGGAAGATGCAAAGCTCTTTCCTCACTGAAAGGGTACCCAAATCCGATACTCTTTTGGCTGCTATAATCACCACAAGAAATAAAGTTTTTCCATGCCAAGAACTTCAAGGAGAGCTCTCTCAATAGTTCTAATGGATTCCTTGTCAAAGCTAACTACACTTGCTATAATTCCCAATTTGTAAACCTGTGTATTGTCGATGGTTTTATCAGTGTATGTGCTCTAAGAGACAGTCTGACATATAGATACATAGATATTTTCTTAGCCTTCATTAATGGAAAGGCTGAAAAAATTGCTGCCACCTGTCATTAGACTATTCTTTTGAAGACCTCTATCCAGACTGTCTTGCAGGAACAAGAAGAGTATTCACCATTACTGACTCACAGCTCAGCCTTTTTCTCTTCATCCACCTGATAAATGCTCTAAATGTGTATTTGTATATTCTCCTCATTAGACCAACATCTGACATTGACTATAATGCCCACCACTTTAGTAAAGATGTCTATGTCTTAACTGAGCAAAATGCTTCCAGTATGGAAGGAGGAGCCACTATAACCCCCAATCATGAAAGTGAGTCCACAGGACACAATCCATCACCACTACCATTAGTCCATGCAGACATGCCAATCATATAAGGTCTGAAGTTGGAAATTGGCATACCTGCATGATGGTGTCCTGAATCACTCTTACCCTGTCCTTCATAAGATTCTCCTCCGCCAGGTGTCTATGACTGCATCATCATGCTAAAGACACTGTGACAGAACCAAGTGGCTTTTCCCATGAGTTACCAGAAAAGCATGCCTGGATAGAGAGGAAAGTACAAGGTTGATATCTTTTCAACCTTGTGAAGAAGAGTGAGATCTGATCAAGACATCATCTCAGTAAGGTCATGCAATCCTTACTGTTGCTAATGGTCCACCAACACTACAATCACTTTTGTGAATACTCTTATGAAAGATGATAGGCCAAATGGCATTGGAAATGTCTCCCCTGGTAGGTGAAGCATAGAAACTTTCCATGAAGCAGGTGAAGCAAGATATGTAAATATGTTTTGGTCAAATCCAAAGACACACGAAAATCCTAGGGTTATAGAGCCTTCAAGATTGTCTTCAGTGTCTCCATCCTGAACTTGAGTCTCCTCACAAACTGAGTGACTCATTTCAGTTCCAGGACTGCCCTCCACAATTTGTTCTTTTTTGGAACAATAAAAAAGATAGAATAAAAGTCCTTCATTTTTCTGAAGATGGTACTTTTTCTATGGCTTCCAGCATCAGCTGATGTTTTCCTTCTTTCTTGGACCTTGGAGGCAATTTAAAAAATGTGAGGGTGATACATAAAGTCTATTAATGTGGTGAGAACCCACTTTTAATGTGGTGAGAACCCACTGATATGTTGTGGTCTCTTCCCAGATGTGGGTGAACGACTTAGTCTTCTTCCCACTTTTAGTTTTGGATAGTCACACCTGAGGAAGTTTTCTTCCCTGCTTTCCAGTGGATGTGTTGGATGTGTTATTATGACCAGATCTAGAGAAGCCCTAAGTCTGGAACTGCTGCTGGGGTTGGAATTACCCTCAGACCACTGGCTGCCATACTTACTGTCTCTGCCATGGAATGAACCATAGCTGTATCTCTAGCCTTGAAAGGAAGACTGTCCCTGATGGAAGGTTCTCCTATCATCCTTTTTGTTTGAAGAAGGCAGGGCCTTCTTCTTATCCTTACTCTCTACTGAGTTTAACAATTCCCCAAAAAGCTTGCCTCCTATAAATGGAGCAAATGCTAAGTTCTGTTTAGAATATGCATCAACATGACAATTTCTTTAACCAGATCTATTTTCTAGCTGGGGCAGAGGTTGCTTGTGCCCTAGCACTAAACTGTATGATATCCAAACTGCCATCTGCTGAAAAGGCAACCACTTTAAGTAGTTTGTTAATACCCTGTCTCGATTGGGTGTTTCCAGTAGGCACCTCCGCAATTAGCTCCTTTACCCAAAGGCAGCTCTGGAAAAGATTGATATTGCTGAAGTAGCTCTGATGGCCAGAGAAGATGCTTCAGAGGCTCTCTTAAGGGCATATCAACTCTTTTTTCCTCAGGTATTTTTAAAGTGTCCTCTCCATCTTTCATGTACAAGGAAGATAACATCAGGGCTGAAACAGATTTACACATTTTCCCCAGTGTTTCTTGACTCTCCGAATACCATTATTGTAGAAGTCTGCAGATTATACCTTATCAGGATTTTACACTTTAGTCACTTCTGGCACAACCTGTCACGAAAATAAAGGACACAATGAGCTGATTTTCTCAACACTTAGGAACCAATGATGACACTGACAAAATTTTATCAATATGACACAATAACTTCCAGGTGATAATTATTACTTTACGATACTCTCTTGTAATGTGCAATCTGCAAACTTCTACAATATCAGGTATTCGGAGGGTCAAGTTAACAACTACAAATCAAAACAAACTTTCTGTTAATTTTTTTAAATGTGATAATTAAAACTTTACAATACACCCTCACAAAGGGTTTTGATATAAGATCGAAGATAATACTGCAAGAACAGCTTACATGGAACAGTTGCAAGAATTAAACTGAGGGATATGGGGACTGTTCCTCCTGCTAGTAGCTCAATCAAACTCTACTTCCTGTCTGCTGAAGTGATGAGAAGGAGCAACCCACATCAGGATGTTTCCCCCTCCATCGCTTTAAAATGTACACTTATAGTATTATTTAAGAATATGTGTATATAAAACCATCTTGAAGGTCCAGGGTATCTCCAAGACAATGCAAACAAGCTTAATTTTTCAGAATCCACATTACAGATGAATAGGTGTATGACTTAAAGAACAAATATTTGTGTAAATTCAGGACCAAGAAGGAAGAATGGAAGGAAGCCAGATTTATTGCATTGAAATTACTATTTTTACTAGCACAGCCTAAACCCACCTTTGAAGGTGTCACTGCTGCAGTTCCTGTGGGAGATACATCTCTTGAGGTCTTCAGCGACTGAGATGAGGCTCTCTCTTTACCTAAACAGAAAAAAGCATAAAAATGCTATTGTAATCTCACAGGCTGTTAAAGTAAGTACTTTCTTAAATACTACATTAATTAATATGTATGTATTTTAGCAACTTTCGCACATTCCAAACAAACTTGATAGTACATGCTAGAAAACAACTATACAATTTGCTGCATCAATGGAAGAACAAATAAAGATGAATTCTGTCTGCTGTAGAAATGTATTATGAAGCTTTCTATGAACACAGGGTTAAAAGGAAAAATAATTAATAGAATTAAATTAGATTGAATTATGCATGAGTTACACAATTAGGTGGATAATCCACCTAACACATTTTGTCCAGAAGCATCCCTTCTAAAAACTTGGAAGTGACAGATTTAGGTAGCTTCCTGCATAAGGAAATGGATGTTTGTCATCCAACAAACATTTTTAGAGATTAGTTATCCTCTGAAATCCCCTCCAGCTCTAACACTTTGTTTGAAAATGCTTTGTGCTGGTATTTATTAATCTTTGCCTCTTTTAGAAAAATGCAGGAGAGCTATAGGAACATTGGAATTTATTCTGTACTATCCCCAAAACTTAAAGACAGCACAGATCCAAACAGGTGCCTACATTTTCCTGTACATGAGAGGATGGCTCCCTACATGTTCTACTGCAGTTCATCATTCCTTGCCAATGTCTATGTTAGCTATGCCTGCTAGACATTTCAATTTAACAATATCTGACATGTAATATGATTCCCACTTAATAGTCTCTTAAATATTTTCTACATAGAGCCATCAAGTTTCCACCCTGTGTCCTTTAAACTGGCAAGATCTCAGCCAAAGCAAGGCAGTTTCTCCAAGAAAGAACCCCAAGATGATGATGGTGATGATGATGATAATTTATTTATATCCCGCCCCTCTGCATATCTATCTGAACCAAAGTCTAATTGTGTAATCACCATTTGCAAATTTACACAATTCTTTTACCTAAAACCCCCAACATCTACAACATTTAGGAGTAGTGTCTCCTTAAAGCAGCAATGGTCAGTGCTTTTATAACAGACTTATAAAACCAATCAGACTCTGCAGCAAAGAGCAGTAGTAGAAAGTGGGACTGAAAAGAGTCTTCTCTTTAATCTCAAAATCCCATTTCGAGTTTCACTTATTTAGTACCAAAAGTCCAAACACAACATGTTTCTCCCTGTTGCTACCTCCAGAAGAGATAAAGACAAGGAGAAGTCAACGTTATGGACCACTGAAAGATGCAAAAGGACTTCAGTTAGATGACAAGTGAGCTTGCCACTAAAGGAAAAATATAGAGTTATGTCAGATGTATCTCACTACTGACAGCAGGCTCTTCAACCAGTAGAGGTTTCCATCAGTGGAGTATGGAGAAAACTGATTTTTTTTTCAAATTAGTTTCCCTCCCACACTGTTCCAAAGGGTCCCTCAACCCTCTGGAGCAGATTTACCTTGCTGGGAAATATTTCTTTTATGTAAAGATGACATACTTCTGCTATGCTGCGACTGGTGAAATGCATAGGCTTTGCTTCTTTCAGGAGAATAACTTCTGCTGCTGACACTAGAACCAGATCTGCTAGGAGGAGAATCCCTTCTTCCAACTGGCGATTCTCTGAAGTAAGGTGAGTCTCTCTTGTGTGGGGATCGCTCTCTTGCATAGTGAGGGTACACAGGTTTTCGTCGAATGCCGTCTCTGATGTCTCTTTAAATAGTAGAACAATAATAAAAATAGCTTGGATTAACATATGTTGATTTGGAGATATCCAAAGGTACATCTTCTACTGAATTTTTCTTCTCTAAAGAAAAACAGGTTCCATCATTTATCGTTAAGAAAAAATATCAAGGGCACAGTTTAAGTTTGCTTAGAAGACTGAGCAGCACTATCTGTACATTTTACTATTTAGTGATCCAAACTCTTCCTCAGCCATTACCTACTCAGTTTGAATCAGCATGCAAATAAGACAGCATGTAGCCCTCTATCATGACTTTTCCCACATGGAAAACAACAGTTCTAAAGAGAAGTTTCCATTTGCATGAAGTGTCCATCAGAGCAAGACTTCTACATTTACAATATTTTCATTCATACAGGAAATGAGTCTATTCACAAATAATTATTTCTCCACTTCAGACTTGCCACATTCCACGAGGAACGCAACAACAGATTCACATAATGATGCAAACCAGAGATATAACAATTCAATAGGACTGGTAGAGTTTATTCAAATTAAGTGCATGGAATGAAAGAATACAACACAAGGGGCAAGGATAAAGCTTTGAATAAACATCCTCAGATATATGTACTGCCCATTTGGTAGGTCACGGCTTAGGATTTTGCTAATTTTTTGCTCCAAATTTATGTCTCTAAATAAAATAAACCTTATTTTTATTTTAAAGCAGGAGGGTTTTTCCACTAATAGGAAAGTATCAATTTAAAAGCAATAAATCTTTCAAAATGTTGAATATTTTCACAGTTTCTTGTGTTACAGTGTTGGATTATGACTTTGGAGATCTGGGTTCAAATCCCAGCTCAGCCATGAAATCCACTGGGTGAGCTTGGGCAAGGCACATGCTCTCAGTCTCAGGGGAAGGCAATGGAAAACCTTCTCTGAATTAATCTTGCCAAGAAAAACGCATGATAGGGTTGTCATAAGTCAGAAGTGACCTGAAGGCACAAAATAACAAGGAAATGTGTCCTACCATATTGCTGAATGGCAGTTTCTATAGGAAGACACTAGGTGATAGTGTCTCTTCTAGGTAAAAATGGACATGGGTGGGTGGATGATTCAGTAGCTCTATAGTAGGTTTGTGTTTGTATATGCCTTCAAATCATCTGTCAAGTTATGATGACCCCATGAATTTCCTAGGGTTTTCTTACGCAAGAAATACTCAAGAGGTAGTTTTGCCAGTTCCTTCCTCTGAAATATAGTCTACAGTACCTGACATTCATTGGTGGTCTCCCATCTAAGTACTAACCAGGGCTGATCCTGCTCAGCTTCCAAAATCAGATGGGGTCTGGTGTGCATTATTTGACACAGCTTGATGCTGGCATGGTTGCTTCACAATTGCATATCAAACTCATATGACATCTGTATTTGTCCCTTCTAAAAACTAGACTATTTGGTAAGAAACTTGAGATGCTATCAATTGTTTTAAACTCTCATGATGATGAATATTGAAATGACAAAATCAAAATTCACTAATAGATCTAACCACTGAAAACAAGGTTATCCATGGTCATTACAGCACAGCACAGAGGGAAAAGAGGCACAAAAATCATGACCAAAGTTTGAAACCGTGAAGAATCTCATAAAGTTAACAAGTGTGGAAACTGACACCAACTAGACCTAAATTAGGAATGTCCATATCAACCAGGAAATAGGTAAAAGCAAACTGAAGAGTTTTCACCTCCTCACCAGACTTTTATGACCATTATATTGCCATGCAATAAAGGGAAACTATTTAAAGTAAACTGAAACACAGGTTGTTGCTTTTTTTTGCTGCTTCAGTTGTCTCTTTGGAAATATATGCTTTAAGTACATGACCCACAGAAAGGCAGACCCATACACACAGATGCAGCTGATGATTTAAAGGTAAATGGAGAAAAAGAGCCCTCTAGTGTTGAAGTCAAGCTTATCTTCTTTCAGCTTTTTGGAGGAACACAGCTAACAATACACACAAGGACCACTAGTATGAAAATATCTGTACCAGTTTACCAACACACTCTTATAGTACAGGAAAACTGTAATTGTTCCCAAGGATAATCTAGGCCAACTCTATGCCAGTAAAGAACATTTCCTTCTTGAAAAATATGTACAGGTGTATAAAATCATGTGTAATTGATTTACAATATTAAAAACATTAAAATCTAAGACATGCTTTATTTCTGATTTTCAAAGTATTTCAGTATGTGAGTATCTACATCATTTAAAAAAAAATATCAGGATGCAATCCTCTACATCACAACACTCTGAGGCTTCAATATCAAGTTAGAATTTCCTGTCCCCATCTGTTCAATGTCTAGTCTTATAAAGTGTTCTGAAAAACACAAACCCTTAGTTAATATTCTGATGTTTTGTATGACCCTGTCATTGCACAACTGTAGATTTTGAATTTCCAACCCTTCTAATGAACCAACAAGGCTTTCTTTGTGTTTTGCATTCTTTTCTATACGTTTTTTTACTCCTGCTCACCAACTCCTGCTAAAACTACATTTCTAAGAGTTTGAAACTCCCTGGACAGCTTTACACATTATCTTTTAAATGGCAAACAACATTTTAAAGCAGGATGGGAAGAATGAGGATTCCGACTCTCATCCACTCAAACCAACTTACAAATAAGGCATGACAGAAGGTGTAATCCAATATACCTGGAAAGACACAGAAAGAGTCAGCCAATCTAAGTAGACAGCGGGACAGGTTTCAATATAGCAAGGAATCATTTTATGTAAAGCTAAAAATCACAATAAGAGAAGCAAAAGAACATCAGCAAGATCTCCACAGCAAACTGAAGACAAGACAGAAGATGACCGGCAGCCATCAACTTGACAGAAACAGGTTTACCACCAAGGAAATTTTAAGAGACTTACAGCCTCGGACCACTGAATTTGTCATTCTTTGACTGGTCCTGCAGATGAGTTTTGGGACTCCTGTTACAAAGCTGGAGGGAACTATCTAGAAACAGTAACAAACTCATTAAGAAGTCCCTCATAAGGCTGAATGTTCGCCTTCTCTCGCTTCTCCTGCTTTCCTAGTGTTTCCAGTTGCTGAGAACGTTAGGTAAGAAAATGAATGTTTTAACAAGACTGTTATAAAGAACAGTTTTAATGTTCTAATTTATATGCCGTTAAGAGCAGCAGTAGAAGCTAGGACTTTTCATCAGCTTGATTTTGAAAAAAGATAGTTAATATAATCTCACGCACATCCTACTAGCCTTCAATTTCTAAAGTGAGGTTTTAGTTTTGCATATATATTGAACTTTGTTTTTATGAAGCTGATTACATTTGCAAATAAAATCTATTTTCCAGTGGCTAAATTTCACATGTTAAAATATATACTATGAATTTGTACTAAAATAAAGCAGCAGAGAGTACAGGCGTCCCTCACTGTTTGTGGACAGAGTCCGCGGTCTCACTCATTCATGGATGACAAGCGGAGAGGTACAAAATGGGAGTGCGCCTCCATTGTAACCAGTGGGGACTTCAATATTTATGTTTCTCCGGATTCATGGGGGGTGGGTCTGGAATAGATCCTCCTCGGGATGGACCCCTGTATTATGCTGTTAACATCTACACTAAATGTCATCTATTGTCTGGAAAAGTCATTTAAGGAAATAAACACACAATGATTAAGCTACCTATTTTAGTAATAATCTGATTTCGCCCCATCCCTTATTTATTGTTCTTGGTTTTCCAACTCATTCTGAAGCCAACAATAGTATATTGATAAAGTAATGTTATAAATGCTTCTCAGATATAAAACTTTATTATATGCATCCAAAATGTGTAATCATTTCCATAACAAGCATCTCTTTAAAAGAGCTTATAAATTACACATTGGGTAAATAAACAGTATATTTAGCAAACTGCAAACTTAATGCATTTGGAAAAATCCAAATTTGGTTCTTCTATATATTAAATAAGGAAGAGATAGATGCATTCAAATGTACTTAGATTCAATAAGTTTAACAAAGAAACAAAACCTTGCCCACTGACAGCCTACACTACAACTACATCTTTGCAAGGGGTTCAGAGTGTTCTCCCTTAAGAATGGATAAGCAAGTTTAGGTCACTTTTGCTTAACTTCAAGAAGCCAAGTTAGATTTTTTTTCTTTAGAAACAAAGCATCTCACATTTACTTAAAAGAGGTAAAATTGTTTAATTATAATATGAAAACTAATTCCGCCTTTCAAAAATCATATCTAATACTAAAATTTGAAAGCTAATATAATATAGCAGGGGTTGGCAACCTACGGCCCATGGGCCGGGTGCAGCCTACGGAGGCCTTGGGACTGGCCCATGGCCGGTCCCGCCGGTGTTGCCCTGCACGCGCGAGCGCAGGTGCCATTTTGGAAGGCCCCACGGCGGCTGTGCCGTGTGAATTCACACAGCGCAGCCACTGTGGGGCCTTCCCTGGGCCCTGGCAAGGTCCCCGCGTACGTGCGCCGGGCGAATGCGCCCTGTGCAGGTGCGCTGTGGCTTTCCCTGGGCCCTGGCAAGGCGACACTTTCCAAAATGGCGTCCTCCACACCATTCCTCCCCCCCCCGGCAACAAAGGTTGCCGACCTCTGTAATATAGAGATGTCTTCCACTGTAATTTCTATTTTCATAAATTTGTATTTTTAAGTAACATAAACACATGAATGTTGTTTTAATTCAATACCAGGAGAAAAACAGGATGGGGTGAGCTCATGTCACTAGTCCCAGCTTCGGCCAACCTAGCAGTCTGAAAGCATGGAAAAGCAAGTAGATAAATAGGCACCACGTCAGTGGGAAGGTAAACAGCGTTCAGTATAGTCATGCTCCTCAGCTTAGTAACAGAGATGAGCACTGCCCCCTATGGTCAGACATGCCTTGACACAGGGAACACCTTTACCTTACTTTTGTGGGGGTTCAGTCTGGGGCCCCGGGTGGATGGGAAAAAAACATGAGGGTGTTGATGTGACTGAATAATATGGGCGTGGCAAGCTGCAGAAGATCCAATCCCTGGATGGCTAGCCCATCAATGAGGTGATCCCTTGTACATACATACAGGTTGAGTGTTCTTTATCCAAAATGATTCAAACCAGTAGTGTTTTGGATTTGGGATATTTTTTTCTCCAGGTTTTAAAATATTTATATACACATCATAAGATATCTTGGAGATGAGACACAAGTCAAAACATTAAATTCATTTATGTTTTGTATACACCTTATATGTATAGCATGATGGTAAATTTATAAACAATATTTTAAATTTTTTGCATGAAACAAAGTTTGTGTACACTGAACCATCAAAAAGCAAAGGTGCCACTATCTTAGCCATCTATGTAAATGATTTTGGAGTACAGTAGCCCATCCCTATTTGTGGGGGATATGTTCCAGACCCACCAACCTCACAAAAATGGCGGCTCACAAATATTTGAGAGTCATTGAAAATAATGGTGTGTGCGTCTGTGGTACGCACAGGCATGCACCACCATTATATTATATCTCTCCCCACTTGTCCCTCCCATGAAGAGTGGGACTGCAGACTCGAAGTCTGTGAATGGGGAGGGACAACTGTATTTCAGAATTGCGGATAAAGGATACTCACTCAACTTGTGTGTGTATGTGTGCAATTAATAAACAAAACTTTTAAAAATGTAAAATGAGCAAAACATTTCAGCTTTGCCTTTTTCAGTTGCAAAAGATGTAACTAAACTGCATCTAAGCACAGTTTTCAGTATTCTTCAGTAGATGATGATATTATCCTCTAGCATGAGACCATATGGCTTAAAGTCTATAAATCCAGAAATTCTGCCTTTCATCCAAAACTGAGATGGTATCTCAGTATTAAACAGGGAGAAACCAGAGATCTGCTGCTTAATCAGCTACCTATGCATTTTCCACACATTCAAACTCCAATACTGCTTGAGACTCATAAAAGCTAACTGCAAATCACCATTACAACAATCCATTAAATGTAAACACCTGAGACCTTTGTTGAATTACATGTTTCACAATACCAATAAGGGGTTCAAAGGGAGGCAGAGCTGAGACTCACAATTAAAGTGTCTACATCATACCTGTCAGACAATGTTCATCTTGCTCATGAAATCTGCACATTAGCAAAACTTCAGAGTAATAAAATATTTACAGACTGCTGTATTCTTTTTAAGAATACAAACTGGTAAAACATGCAAACTGGTAAAACATGTATATGCAGTATATTTTTCTGAATGTATTGAGATATGTGCACATTTTACAGCTGTAAAATATGCACATACATATCTCAATACATTCAGAAAAATGTACTGTATATACATAGTGTTTATTAATTTCAGCTAGAAGAGAAAAGTCTTGGAACATAACACAGGATGAGATTAAAAAAAAACAGTTTCAGAGAAATGCATCAAAAACACATCAGCTTTCCTAAAATTATTCTTCAGAACTTATGTTTCTGTGATGCTACTGCATCACAATTTCATAGTTTTCCCTTAATTTTAAACTGTGAAAGAATTATTTCTTTTGTGTAAAAAAGTAAAAAAGTCTGGGTTTGTTAGATGAAATTTCCCCGCAATGTCTCATATGTTTTGAGCTATATGCATATGATAGCCAGTATATGGGGGGGGGGGGATTTATTGAAATACACAACTAGTCTTTCAAATTTGATTCCATCATGAGGTCTATTACTTTGAGTGCTAAATTTATGGGCAATAGGCTCCTGCTATGGACAAAAGGAAAACTCAGGATGCAAGTCATTCTATTTTCTTTTGCAAGAGCTGAAAATTAACTGAAAAATACTGAAACACCACTATGTTGCCCAAAGTCACAACAAAATAAATAGAATATTCAAAGCAGTTCTCAACTCCAAACCTATGACATGGCCAACAAAATCCAAAAAACAGTAATACCTTTATCGCTTGGGGGGGTGGGTATGGGGGGGGGTGTTGACTGTATTTTGTATCTGTATTTTTTAATATTGTTAGCCGCCTCGATTGTTGTCAGAGGGGCGGGGTATAAATAAACTGTTGTTGTTGTTGTTGTTGTTGTTGTTGTTGTTGTTGTGGGTTTTGCTGTATTTTGCTGTTAACATGGCCAGCCCTGAATATATATCCATGATAGAGAGCAAATTGGCAGGAACCCAGGAATCCTATGCCATGCAAAGGTGCTTTGGCCAGGAAAGCAGTAACTATCTTCCATTCTGAGTGCCAATAAACTCCATACACTTGAATTTATCTTTGTGTTAAAAAAAAAAAAAAAAAAGCTTACATCACTGGCTAAACTTTTCAAAAATCTTTCTAGATCAACAAATATTTGCCAAAAGCAGACAAGCTTAAATCAAACTAGAGAGTACAGAATATACAAAACATGTGCAATTAAATGCTTTTACTCTACTGACTATATCATTAAAGAGGTACAGAGTAAATCTTTTCTCTAAATTCAGACTTTGTGATGGTATGCACAAGATGAGAACAGAGGTGTTGGTTTCCTGAGCACCAAAGGCCTGGGGAGGGGGCATAAACACAGAAATAAACACACAAAAGACTCTCTTGTCTCAGTGGGCTTCAGACAGTAAAAACACGTCTCAAAGACTTGCTAAACTATTCATTTGATGAGAAACCAGGCCAATCCACATGTCAGTAAATCACGCAGTGGCATTTATTAGCTACTCTTTCCCTTAAGATCCTAATCAGCTCCAGCCAGATCTCCTTCTCTCTGCTAACACCATACAATACAATACTATTGTAGGTGTAAACAAAATGCACCTGGAACAAATGACCTTTATTTGAACTCATGACATGGTGCAAATAAATGCTGAATTGTCAATAAATAAATAAATAAATAAATATAATTTGGTGTTCATTGGCTACAGCTGAGGAATTGTCTATAGCATGTTAACATGAAATGATAGAAATACACCAGGGTAACTTCATTTTATGAATCATCTGTTTATCCAGAGTTGGTATATCTTTTATTTTATTTTTATCTCCGACACCTTGAATGGAATCCAAAATCCTGCAAGGCTGCTTTCAAGACCCAAAGGATAACTAGGGTTGCTCAACACCAGACATACAAAAATAGGAACTCAGCAGAATCTAAATGTGCTTTCCTAGTTCTGATGACCCAAGAGAATTGGAGTAGGGGACATCTAGCGCCCCAGACATTTTTAGACTGCAACATAGGACCCTGATTTCACAATAATAGATCAGTGGCAGAGGGACAGGAACCTAGTGGCCACACTTTTTTGCCTTAGTCAGCAAGGACAACCCAACTTTTAGCTCCTTGCTCTGAGTGACATGCAAATTACTTTTAAAATGTTACCGATTTTTTTTAAAAAAAAATATTACTAAGAACAATAAAGTCTAAGAAAATAAGGGTTTGCTATTGCTACAGACCCAAAAGGGCTAATCTGCTGGAACTCATCTCCTTCAAACAGCTTATTCTAAGCTGTAGCTGTAGCCAGCCCAGAGCATTATATTTAAGGAGCTTATTTCACTGTATTACATAGCTGGTGAGGGATAAATGATGAAAAACATGTATCTTACATGAAAGCTTTCTTCCAGTAGATATATTGCATTCTTAATTTATTTTGCCCTGAAATTATACGTTACCTTTTTTTGTTTAAAACTAAACTGTCTAGATGAAATACAGGGGAAAGAACTATATACCATTTTGGTCAAGTTACTAGTCTAACTGGGGTTGCAGACTGCCAGAAATAGTGCAAATTGAGTCCACTTTTAGGGTTAGGATTAGTGCTAGGGAATCATGGGAATTGTTGTTGTTTTTTCCTGAGACATTGAGACTTCTCTGTCAGAGAGCTCTAGTGCCACAATAAACTACAGTTCCCACGATTCCCTAACCCTAACCCTAAAAGTGGACTCAATTTGCACTATTTCTGGCAGTCTGCAACCCCCCTAAGCAAGATTTTACAGCTGAGATTCATACTGTGAGGCAACTAGAAATGCAAACAGATCATTTGATAACATCATAACTGTTGCTGTGTGTCTTCAAGTAATTAAGCCTCCTTTAAATATTGTTCCTTTGGAAAAAGATACATTAGTCAATTAAAGCCAACAAAAGGAAATAAGAATGTGTTACTGCTGTCAAATATACATTTCACATCTGCAGGTGGATGTGAGTGATGCTTATCTTTTCTGATTTATTTTACCATTAAGCAAAACACCTCTTGCTGTGGCAAACATGCCCACTTTCTGCTTTAGTCTTCTTTCCAGATTAATCAGAGAAATTGTGTTTTACATTTTTGCTAAATATTAAACAGTTGCCTCTTTATGACTACAGGTGAAATTGTTCACCCACTTTACTTTCAATACATGTACTTATGCACAATGAAGGTTTAACAGGGGACTTTAGCAGCTTGAATACTGTACTCTTTCAGTAAACCTGAGGAATCAGACAAAAGGTAATGCTAAAATAAATCAACTAAAAGTGCCATAATTCTTCCTTTTCCCTCCTCTTCCAGTTTTTAAAAACAGACTAGCCTGAAAATTGTTTAACTCATTTACTTATCTGGGCTACATTTCTAAGCCAGCCAAAAAGGAAAGAAGGCCCTCCTCTGTAGCTACACAGAAAGGCAACTAACTAGCTTCTATGCAAACTTCATCATCATCATCATTAAATGGCTTCTACCATATCCATCTCTCCTCTGCTAGTATTCTATGGTTCTTTGCTGGCAATGGAGGTAGAAGATGAGACCAATCCCTTCTCATTAAAAACAAGGCTATTCTAAATGGAAAGAAACATGTAATGGATTCCACTAAGATGGTCAGTGTTAGACAGGCATCCTTAAAAGGTTATTATAAACCAAGAATCCTATACTACGTCTAAAACTGGAAGATCTTTTTCCAATATACAATAGGATTTTAATATATAATCATGCCAACCTAGCAGTTCAAAAGCATGCAAATGCAAATAAATAAATGGGTACCCCTTTGGTGGGAAGGTAAACAGCGTTCTGTGAAATCATGCTGGCCACATGATCACAGAGTAGTCTCTGACAACGCTGGCTCTTCGGCTTAGTAACGGAGATGCGCAACACCCGCACAGTCGGACACGACTTGGCAACCTTGACAACAGGGAATACCTTTACCTTTACTGTGATGCACACTTTTTCTTTTCTTTCATTTGTGGCCACACCATGGACCCTTTTTGTCCCACAGCTGCCATCACCCTATGCAAAGAGCCACTCCTTCACCAACCTTCTCTTTTAAAACTCCTTGGTATAACCTATCTTGAATAAGGTTTAGTAGCGTGGATATTCATTCACACTGTAGACAAGTGTTTCATAAAGTAACAGCCAAAACTTTATTTACAATACAAGTAACAATGTTTCACTTGGTCTTGCTGCACTTGTTATAATTGGGTATAGTTACAAATAATAATACTCCAAAACACTCCTTTCCTTGGGACACTTTCAACTACCTCCACAGGACACTCTTAGCCCTTCTTTGGGTACCTTTACCACTATTTCTTAACCAGCCTCTAAGGCAGGGGTAGGCAACCTTTCCCCTTTAAGGGCCGAGGGACTTCAGCTCCCAGAATCCCAGGAGCTATTGGCCAACGAGGGACTATTGGCCAACATGGCTGAGGCTTCTGGGAGCTGAAGTCCCTCGGCCCTTAAAGGGGAAAGGTTGCCTACCCCTGCTCTAAGGCTATCAATATCCCTCAGGATATTCCTTTATTAATTTGCTCACTTGGAATTTAGGAAGGGTCTTAGGCCCCTCTCTTCTAGACCTTAACCCTCTTCCACTCTGGAACCTTCTCCGCCAGACCCTCACTGTCTGGAATCCAAACCCTATCTGACTTCCAACTGTTCCTCTTTCTTTTTCCAGTTTGGCTTGCCTTAACCTTATTCTTTCCTTTTCAAGCTCTTTTTCTATTTCTTTTTCTTATAAAAGCCTTTCATTTTCAAGTCTGGCTAATTCCATTCTTTCTTTCATTTTCCAAATCTCCACACTCTCCACACTTTACAGCGTGGGGTGTATGATTTAATTTTGGTTTTTTAAATTTTCTAATATTTTTATGTAATTTTATACAGTTTTTAGCTAGTTAGATTATTTGAATTGTTTTTAAATTTTTATTGTAAAGTCTTTTCTCTCTGAGCCACACTGGGTCCCTGTCTGAGAGAAAGGCAGCATACAAATGAAACAAACAAATAAATGAATATATGTTATGAAGTTTTCATGAGAAAAGTACCCCTTCTGCTACAAATCTCTGGTGCCACATATACGTACATTATCTTGAATAATCTGCCAATCACAGCCACATTAATCTGAAGTTGAACAGGGGGTCAAAAGGAATCTGCCTGGCTACTCCTTTTCCCATAAGGTCACAAAGAAGGATTTCCAAAATAATCAAGCTGTAATCATAGCAGCTTGTCTTGCAAGACTTCCTGCAATTATTTCTGTGAGAGTACTAACATACTACAATAAGACAATTACCTCCAGACACCCTGCTATTACACACTGGCCTATCATGAGACTGCTTTTCTTAAAATCCCCACTATACCTAGACACTTAAGCAAAATGTTGAACTGGCGTAGAGGACGTACATTCAATGCTTTAGCATATACACATACCAGTTAATAACAGAATTATCAAAAGAAGATACCATCTGGTAAGAATGTTCTAAACATTTTAGTAATCATGCTTTCTGTACTAGCAATGAGCTCAACATAAGTACTGGCTATACTTTTGTTTTCCTGCATCCAAAACTGTAAAAAGCTATAACTGGCTTTATACAGAAATATAGGGGGGTTGCAGACTGCCAGAAATAGTGCAAATTGAGTCCACTTTTAGGGTTAGGGTTAGGTTAGGGAATCATGGGAACTGTGTTTTATTGTACCACCAGAGCTCTCTGACAGAGGAGGCTTAATGTCTCAGAAAAAAACCCAAAAAATTCCCATCCCTAGCACTAACCCTAACCCTAAAAGTGGACTCAATTTGCACTATTTCTGGCAGTCTGCAACCCCCCATAGTTACTTCTGATTATATAAGGAAAAGACTGTTGTCAAATTCATATCACTGAGACCACTTTAACTGTCCTGGCTCAATGCTAGGGAATCATGGGAATTGCAGTTTTTTCTGAGACATTGAGTCTTCTCTGTCATAGAGCTCGGATGCCACAATAAACTACAATTCCCATGATTCTGTAACACTTAGCCAGGGCAGTTAAAGTGGTCTAGAGCTGCATTATTTCTGGCAGTCTCTAAAGGCCCTAAGATTTCTTTAACAGATTGTAATTAACAGACAGAAGCATGAGCCTAAATCTCATTGCTAGCCCTAGCTATAGCAAACCTATCAAATCACTTCCACACTTACGTAAATACCATTACTTTGATGAGTCCATTCTAGTTGAGACAAGCAATTGAATTTAGGCCATTAATTGCAAAGGAATCCATATAAGTTACTTTTTAAACTGCATGCTAATTTGAATAGGTATCTTCCACATTTTATTGAAATATACTTAAATTACTTTAAAATTTGAATTCAAATACAGGGGTTGAGTCTCCCTTATCTGAAATGCTTGAGCCTGGAGGTGTTTAGGATTTTTTAAAGGTATTGGAATACCTGTAAAATAAGGAGTTATCTAGGACAGTGATGGCAAATCTCTGGCACGCGTTCAGAGCCCTCTCTGTGGGCATGTGTGCTGTCACCCCAGCACTGATTTCGCCAGGGTTTGTTACTAGAAAGACAGAGGGACATGGCATTTTGTGGTAGATAAGTGGGTTTTGGGTTGCAGTTTGGGCACTCAGTCTCTAAAAGGTTCGCCATCGCTGATCTAGGAGATTAAACCCAAGTCCAAACACAAAAATCATATTTCATATACCCCTTATGCCCATAACCTGAAGGTAATTTTATACAATATTTTTAATAATTTTATGCTTGAAACAAAGTTTGTGTACATTGAACCATCAAAAAGTAAAGCTGTCATTATCTCAGCTGTCCATGAAAAAAGTTTTGGTTTTTGGAATATTTCAGATTTCAGAATTCCAGACAAGAGAGACTCAACCACTATAATAATTATTATTGCTGTATGAAATATTTAAATTTAATAGAACTAGGCATTGTTAGCATATTAGTCTGGCTTACTGACTCATTAGAATATCTATATGGGACTCTGAATTTCACTGCTCTTCTGTAAAATCAAATCTGATTTAGTTAGTTAATCTCTATCCCACCTTTCTCCCAGTACAGAAGAATTTCTGTATCTATACAAATAAATTGAAGCAGTGAAAAGATACAGAGAACTAAGTTAAAATAAAATATCACTCAGTAGACTAACAAATGCTGCAGACCATATTTCGAAGGAAGGAACAGACAAAACTACCTCTGAATATTCCTTGTCTATGAAAACCTGTGAAAAATTCATGGGGTTGCCATAAGTCACACATACCTTTAAAAACAAAATCCCCTTCCAAAAAACCATGACTTGAGTCTATGATGAAAGCAAGTTCAACTTTAACAGTGATCCATTTGACCACTGGAGGCCACTATTGCTTTTCGAATGCACCTGCCTATCATTCAGTTAATTTCTTATGTAGCTTTTACAGTTTTCATATTTTAAGGGGGAAAAGGCAACAATTTAAATCTAGAAACTATTGGCAATCAAATCTATTGCACAATTAGATCACTACAAACAAGGGGGGAAAGTTGTAGTTGCTCAGGACCTTACACAACACCTCTTTCAGTATATATTATGGAGGTGTCCAATGCTCCATCTGGCAAAATTTCTTTGGATCAATTTCAATTACTTGGCTTCATGATGTATACAACAGGCACGAATCAGTCCATTCTACCCTTAATCCTAATCATCTCGGCAGATAAGATCCAGGAGATGCAGACTAATTGGGTGGCTCTGTGTGGTGATAAATAATGCATTATGTCTAGAGATTGTGTCTCTTGTTTTATAGGCTACAGCACGCTCATGAAGAGGTCCTCCTTGGACCCAAAAGCATATGAGTACTACCCATTTCAGTTCCCTTCATGAGAAAGGTTATTGAGCATGTGGTAGCTGGGCAACATTAGGTGTTCCTGGAGAAAACACTATCCAGATTTACTTCACTGTAGTTTCACACAAGCATACCACACAAATGCCTGTCCTAAACAATATACCAGAAGGAAACTGCTAACCTGTTGATTTTCCTTTTCTCACAGCAACTTTCAATTTGATTGACCACAGTTTACATGACCAGTTTGACTAAAAGACACTGTATCATGGCAGTTCACCTCCTATGTAGGGCCAGTTCCAATAAGTGGCAGTGGTGAGTCATGTTCACTCTCATAGCTATTAAAATGTGGAGCATCATAGGGCTCCATCCACACTGCTTAATGTCTGTATAAAACTGCTGGGTGAGAGAGATCAACAAGAGTTTTTTGGGGTTCGGTACCATTAATATGCTGACAGCACTCAATATTACTTCACCTTGCTATCATAGTCAATTCAGGCTATTCAAGTTCCAGATCACTGTCTGCATATTGTAATGGGTGGGATGAGGACCAATAAAGAGAGGCTGACCTGATAAAATGGACACTCTTCACACTGGAAGTTCCCAGGTCTAGGAATTAGATAGCGACCTCCTCTGGATGTTATTACAATCCCCTAAAAGAGGAGGTGCATACAGTTGACCATCAGTTCTTTTAGAGATCTATTCTGGATCCCCGTGAAAATGAAAAATCACGTATATTCAAGCCCCATAGGCTTGAATGGAGGTGCGCACCGTGGGGGTGCCCCCCATTTTGTCCCCCTCCGTTTACCACCTGCAGATAGGTGACAGACGTGGATCCCAAGTCCAGGAAAACAGAGAGGCGACTGTAGTTTGGGAATATTCCTAGATACATTTCTGTCACTAGTGGCCCACATGTGCTCTGGTTGGAATGGCTAGGGTCACTTTCAACTGGTCTAAGTGTTATAGACTTTCCTGAACAAGGATAATGTAGCCACAATAGTTCACACATTGAGAACATCCCAAATGGACTACAGTAATGCATTCTACACAGTGATCACAAAGAAAACACTGAACCTGGGGATATTGTAAAATGCAGTGGCTAGATTTTTGTGTTCAGAATGTTGCACAGAAACCATATACCACCAGTTTTAAAGAAATGGCACCAGTTGCTTTCTAGGTGCTGGTGATGGCATTTAAAGCTTCAAATGGCTTGGAACCTTGAAACTTGAAAGAAAGATACCTATTAAATATATCTGCCCAAGGCTTGAGGCCTTGAGGGGGGATTTCCTCTATGTCCCACAGAAGGAGAAATACAATGAGTGAGGATGTGAAAGAGGACACTCTCTGTTGTGGTGTCCAGACTGTGCAATGGAAGATTGAATGGAGCCATGTTGGCTTCTTTTCAACACCAGGTTAAAACATGGCTTTTTATCAATAACTTTTGAGGTAACAATTTTGTCCAAATCTATACAGTTTTTAACTGTTTTAATTTGTTTCAATAGTTAAATTGATCAATGTGTTTTTAGACTGTTTAAATAATTTTTCATCATCTTAAAAAATTATGTAAATTGTTTTAAATTTGTTTTATATGTATGCCATCCTGTATGCGCTGTGATACAGAGCGGGATATAAATTAATAAACATAACTGATCAGTGCTACTAAGACATTGTAGCATAAATGCATTCTAAAATTTTGATCAAAACATTTCTTTGCTAAATGTCTGAACTATTAAAAAGTGTCAGCAAAATTTTCAGTGAGTCTCATTCTTATTATACTTTTATATTTAATATGCTGTGCTCATAGGGAAATGCTATGTTGTAGTGGGATGCAGTGGCTTGGTGGCCAAGATGCCAATTCTGACAATCGTAAGATTAAAGGTTGGCAGTTCGAGGCTGGAGTGCCGCATGATGGGGTGAGCTCCTGTCACTAGTCCCAGCTTCTGCCAACCTAGCAGTTCGAAAGCATGCAAATGAAAATAGATAAATAGGTACCGCTCTGGTGGGAACGTAACAGTGTTTGGTGCAGTCATGCTGGCCACATGACCACCAGAGCAGTCCCCAAACACCGCTGGCTCTTCAGCTTAGATATGGAAATGAGCACCGACCCCTACAGTCGGTTACAAGTAGACATTCATGTCAAGGGACTACCTTTACCTTTTAGGCATATATAATGGCAATTATGTTTATAAATTCAACTGAACACACACTGCTCTAATATCAAACAACTATCTATGCCGCTCCCCAAGAAAATGGACAATGATACATGAACTTTATTGAAAAACAATCCATCCTGTACTTGCTGAATTCATCATGTTCATGTTTTCTATTGAAATACAAATTACAGTAATTTTATTTACCTGTGTTTCAGTTTTTGCTTACTAATTAAGCTTGTACTAGTATATCTTAGAAACACAGTACTTCTGCAAGACATTTACAGTTCCCACAAATAATGCTGCCTTATACAAGTCAAAACCATAAGATCAGTATTGTCACCAAGGTAGGCACTCCAAATTGTTTTGGAACACTGTTCCCAACAATACTAGCTAACACAACATTTTGCTTAACACTAGTCTGGAGGCTTTAGAAGGACCCTCTCTAACCCTACCTTGAAGATGCCAGGAATTCATCTGGGACCTTTCATATACAGGTGGCCCTCTGTTTCCGTGGGGGATCTGTTCCAGATCCACCCACCCCCCGCACGTGAAAACGGAGATTCGTGAATATTCAAGCTCTTTAGGCTTGAATGGGGGCGGTCACCCCTCTGTGAATCTATTAAAACCACGGACATGAAGTCCACAAGAACAGAGGCGCAACTGCATAAAGGACCTAGGTATTCCTAGAGAGAACATATTAATAATTTGTACAATTAAAGCATGCTTTTATGCAAATACTAGTAAACTCCTACCAATGACTTTAAAAAAAATACAACCTTCTACTGTCTACATAGAAAGATCATGGAAGATCTCAGTTTAAGTAATATCACATAATACCTGAAATAAAGACATAAGCAACGGGAGTCAAGACAGCAAATTGGTACAAGAAATAGCGTTCACATTGCCAAAGTAATTATGAAACCAGTAGGTGACCCTCTACAACCAAGCAAACAATCTAAGTACACTCATCCCTCCACATTTGCTGAGGTTAGGGGCACAGAACCACAGTGAATGTGGCAAAACTACAAATAACAAAAACACTATGATTTTACCTGAGAGAATGCCTCTCTAGGAATCTCTAGGTCCTCCAGTGCAACTCTGTGGTCAAGATCTACCTGACATTGACCATAGAGTTGCACTGGAGGAGCGGCAAATACCTAGTGGAGTGTTCTCTCTAGGAATCTTTAGATCCTTCAGTGTGACTTTCAGTTAAAGTTAACCATAGAGTTGCACTGGAGGACCTAGATATTCCTAGAGAGAATATATTAATAAAATCTGTGAATAGTCAAATCTGCAAAAGTTAAAGCCGCAAATGTGGAAGGACAAGTGTAATT
The DNA here is from genome assembly GCA_020142125.1 of Phrynosoma platyrhinos. Classification (NCBI taxonomy): domain Eukaryota; kingdom Metazoa; phylum Chordata; class Lepidosauria; order Squamata; family Phrynosomatidae; genus Phrynosoma; species Phrynosoma platyrhinos. The sequence continues at coordinate 152,168,185 of CM034708.1, read as the reverse complement.
AGATACAATAATTGTCGTGAACATGTATGTATGCTCATGAATCATTCATATGCAATCAACACACCTGGATATGCCCAATTGTAAAAGGAGACAAACTACATAAGTATTGATTAACAAATGAATTGCATAGTTGAAAAACCAAAGATGTCAGCAAAGAAAAAAAAAGTTTCAACACAAAATCCTAAGGAAAACTCAAAACAAATCCCCATCCATTCATTTAAGTCAAGGGTAGGACATATGGGGTCCTCTAGATGTTACTGGACTGTAACTTCCATCAGATTGAGCAACATTGTCAACAGAAGGGAATAATGGCATCTGTAGTTCAACTGCAGTTTTTCAGCTCTTTGCCTGAAAAACTGTTCCTGTTTAATAAGAAACCATTGATATGCAATGGCATTATCATGTAGACTAAGCATTTTACTAAGAATGCACCCCCTCTCCCTGGGCATCCAGATTCCAAAGAATTCTATGTACACTACGTATATTTTACTAATATACAAAGCAAGACAGGTAACTTTTTTCAGCCTCTTCAAAAATAGGTCAGGTTTAGACTTCGGTAAGCTTTTGACAAGAGTGCCATGTCTGGGAAAAAGCTGTCAAAAGTAACTGTCACCATTTATGCTTGCCATATCAACAATTCTATAATTATCATCAGGCAGACAAAAATGGGGAGAATTCAAAGTATTTAAGGAAAAAAGGTACTTCAGGTACTTATAGTTCAGATCTCCAACTATGGCTGGCATGTTAAAAAATAACAAGACAGAACTGAATTCATATTGACAGCCTTTTCATTAAAGTTTCAAGACTTTTTAGTAAAGCAAGCTTCAAACATGTTATGCACAAATTATTTTCAATATAAACGAAAGCTGGTTCTACAGATCTCTGAAATTTTAAAAATGAACAATACCTATATTCAGGCTGACGACCAGTTGGGTGCTCTTCCCTTGACCATCTATATCCTGGATCATCCTATGATAAAAGGAACACTTGAAGATTACCATTCCACATAATACTTTCCTATTATATTTTAGAAACAGATAATTTGACAGTAGCTTGTGTGTCTTTAAGTTGATTCTGACCTATGGCAAGCATATCACAGGATTTTCTTGGCATGAGTTGTTCAGAAGGGGTTTGCCATTACTTTCCTCTGAGGCCAAGAGAGTATGACTTGACTAAGGTCACCCAGGGGGTTTCCATGGCTGAGTGTGGATTTGAACCCTGGTTTCCTAAAGTTATAGTCCAGCATTCAGATCCCAATACTACACTGGCTCAAAATTAAAACAAAAGAAAAATAACTAAGTGAAAAGATTCACAGGAAAAAATTAATTTAAAAAATCCAGGACTGGTTTGCTGAGTTGTTGCCCCAAGAAATGAACACTTAATTATTAGGCACACTGGCTAAAGCTGCTTTGTGGGCTCTTCAGTCTAACAGACTACTCCTACATTGATTGCAGTCAGCAACCAAATGCAGTACCCAAGTTCAAGAGAGAAGAGCACAGAAAGGGCTGTTCAAGAAACAAGACAACACACAAACCTAAAAGTAATGCCATATATCAAGTTTCAACATCTGGGGTCACGGCACCATGACTGTTTTATTACTGTGATTTCACAAAAGAACTGCAGTGTTTATGGTGGTTAATCCAGATAGCACTCCCCCTTTAAGGCTGTTAGTTAATAAATACATAAATTCCAGATGAAGTTTGCATTAATATCATCGTAAAATGACTTACAATCATGTAAAGATTCATTGTGACAATCCACAACACATAGAATCTCAAGGGGAAGCAGAGACATAGCTATGCCTCCGGTACCACAGTGCAAACAGAGAAAAGAGCATGGCCACTGCACCATAAGTCCCATTGTGCCATAAATATCAGAGTGCTATGTGACCTGTTGTGCAGCAGGCACCAGAACACTATGAGAAGAATTAAGCAATGAGAGCTTTCATTATGTAACAGGACAAGCATGCCCTGATACACACCATCACAGTTCATTAGACAGGCTGCATGTCCTGTCAGGGGCACAGCTATGACTTCACACTGTACCTATGAGAAAAATAAATTGTAAGACTTACAATTCTTTGTGGTGGTCCACTTCTTCTTTCATGGGCAAAACCACGACCTTCTCCATAGTCTCGATAGCCAACATGAGAATGGCCATAGTCATATCTGTATTCCCCAGGTCTCTCAGGAAGCTTCTTTGGTGCAAAACTAACTACTCGGTGGTAGTCATCCTAAACAGTGAAATATACAACATCCTATTTTTAAGAAATCTAGAACAAAATAGTCTGAAAGACCAATAAACAAAGTCATTTTAACTTGTTCCATTAAAAAAACCCCAAGGGAAATAAAGATAATTCTCTGTTAAAGAAAACAAGACTAATGAAATAGCCTGGACACAACAAAGAGTACAAAATGATTCCACGAAACATTGTGGCTATCATGTAGAAATCCTTAAAACACATATTTGAATTGGAAAAATATAAATACCAGTTTTCCCATCATTCTTTGAAAACTCTGCCATTACTTGTAAATTGTTATGGAAAGACTTTTTTAAAAAGCCTGCCAATAAATACTTAAGTTATTTAATTATCTCAGAATGACCAGCGTAGTTACAAAACACACCAATTAATCAGGGGAAACTGGATTCATGGGATGGGAGAGGGACTCTGACTTGTTCTTCTATTACATTCCCTTTTCAGTGTTTTTTAAAATAACGTTTAAACAAGAATTGCTAATTCTGCTTAAAATTCAAGAATTGTGTCTAACTGAATATAATGATGCCAAGCAAAAAAAATCCTGATTTATTTAAGGGACGCCCTTGGATTTCTTTCATCCTCCCTACCTATGGTTCCAAAAGGGCTTCCCAAGGCAGTTTACAATACATGGGGCAATCCTGATAACGGATTTTTTAAAAAAACAAACCACTGGACATGTCCAAGCCCAACATTTTTCTAGTAACTGTATGTGACACAACACTATAGCTATGGAGAATAAGAACATTCTGAGAATCTAATTAAAAGGATTGTTAAAAATGAAGCTGGGTTTTGAAAATCAGCAATTATTTAATAACATTAACATTTAGAAAAGCAATCTGCTATATTGCAGCCTGACTCTAAATAAAGTTCTTACATATATGCTGACATTCCAATTTGATTTCCCACTGATTTAACAGGCCTACTTGAGTTAATAGTAAAAATGTGATTCAGGCCTAAGATTACTGCAGATTTTCTTTAATTGGCAAACCCTATAAAGATGCTACAGTGGGCAGTCTTTGTGGGCCTGGGGCCAATTTGCTGCTCTGAGATGCTGTAAGGATCCACAGACTACAAGAAATCCTCCCCTTCCCACAATAAAATCAACAGTATCTGGAAGACTGCTTCTGGGTTTTGAAAAATGGGAATTTTTATGTTCAACAATGAAGCAGGGCCCTGTGACCTATTTAAAAGAAAGACAGATCACAACACCTGGAAATTTTGCTCTCCTTTTTCCTTCTAGGAAAAAAAAGCCAGAGGAAACAGAAGGAATGTTGGAGGCCACAAAAACAGCCTTTGGAGCCTGCCACACCACCATAGAATCATAGAGTTGGAAGAGACCACAAGGACCATCCAGTCCA
>CM034708.1:152115084-152129571 GCA_020142125.1 Phrynosoma platyrhinos | reverse complement strand
GTGATAACGTCTATAGACAGTCTTTGTACTGTCATTCTCTCTGAGCTACCTGCCTGGCCTGATGTTCACCCCCTTCCTGACCTTTTTCAAGTGCTATTGGTAAGGCACTGTGACACACAGGTTTTGATCATAGCATCTGAATTAACTATGTTTGCTCAAACATTCATCTCAAGTTGCCCAACACTTATTCTAATCATACTTCCTTTTATGTACCATCAAAATTTGACCTTTGCGGCCAAGATAGCTATCAGCTGAAGAAGAAGAAACAGTCACATTTCTTATCTTTTGCCCTTCCTTATAATATTTTGTATTGCTTAAATGTTTTCACTCCCCCTCCTGCCAATTTCACCTTATTTGATGTCTATATTTCCCCATATTTTCTCACAAAAGATTTATCTGTTAATTCTCATTCATAATCACAGAAAGGTTATTTATTATGTTAATAATCTTTGTTGACACAGGTCAGGACTGAAACCAGTTACAGGAGTGTGTTATAGGCCAAGGAAATCAGATGGGTTCCCTGTGCAGAAGGTGTAAGGAACCTGTAGCTTCCTGGTGTTGATGGACCAGTCAGACCCTGCTTGCAAATATAATCGTCATTGATGGCAGAAATTGTGGTCCAACAACATGCAGAGGTCCATAGTTTCCCCATGGCTGCCATACTCAAAGTCTAAGGTGGACTTTGGAAGTTCTAAGCAGGACAAGACAATGATAGAGAGGCAGTGCAGGTCTTTGAAGTTCTCCTGCCTGAATAAAATGTGACATTATTTCCCCCAACATTCAGATATTCAACTTACAGTTTATTATATTCTGACCTTTCTGTAGCTATATGTATAGCTAGAGTGTATTGACCCATTCTTTTTGCATGGAGTACAGGAAACCATAGATAGTTCTACTTCTATCCCAATTTTGTTTTCTGAAAAAGCATGGCCAAAATCCAATAGGATGATTCTGCCTATACAACTGTTTCCTTCAGAGAAACCAAGAGGAAACAAGGTTCTCCTCCTACAGCCCCACATACCCGAAAATTGGTTCTGAAGTGCTGGGGAACTTTCTGGTGTTGGTTTGGGGTAGTATGGAGGAGTGCAGGAGGGGAGAAAAAAATATGTTATACTAGTAGGCATCTGCTAATGCAATGTTGGGCCCTTGTGGTAAAAGAAAGTGACTGGCCTAAAGGTGCTCGGCAAGCTCCATGACAAATTGATCTTTGAAATCAAATCCTTGTTGAATACTCCAACTAAACCACCATGTTGACTCTAGAAATGTTTTGCCCCACTAGAAGTGTTCTTGTTTCCCCAATTCCAAGGTATCCAGCTAGGCCATTGTATACATACCTAGCTTCAGTATGTTTACAGGTTTCCTTATAATTGGATAATCTTATTATAAAGCAGACCCTGAGCAGGAATCTTAATATGAAGACTGGTGCTACTCCTAGCATTTGTACAGCAATTCTGACATATGTTGTTGTTGTTTTTAATGGGGCAATCCTACTGTGATTATTTTAGTTTAATGTTCCATATATGCATAAATTAAATGTAATCTTATCGTATTATTAATCTTATTAATACAAATAGAAAACAAACCAAATTTGGGGAAAACATGTAACCTTAAAAGAGGCTGTACAGTTAAATAAATAGTATTGCAGCTGACTTATAAGTTTTGACTTTCTGTACATCCAAAGGAAAATATTGATCAGTCTGAGACCTATTAATTTTTCTCATATTTGTATGCTGTCTGCCCTATCTGGTAACAAAGATATACACAATGAATGAAGAAGATTTGTTTATTTAATTCATGAGCCTATATGTTTGGAAACTAGACCTTCCTTTTATTCTCAGAATAATTTCTAAAAACTGGGAATGTATCTTTTCCAGCAACGTCAATGACTCAGTTTAAGCCCCTTCGGTAGCAACTGAAATTTCAGACAGGCTCAAAAAATATCATATTGTTTTCTTTCTTTTGCTGTGGTATGCAATCCAGATGATGATATGGTATGAAAGGATGGATGCCGCTTAAAATGCCTTGCTGAATAATTGATCATCATCACTCCAGGCGACATCAGAAGGATGAATGGATGTGTGAGAAACAAAGGGTATGTCTCCCTGCTGATGAACTTAATTGGTAAACAGATCATTTCAACTAAATAATAGATAAAATAAATAAAATTCATTGATGCTAAATACAGTCTTAATATTTTCCACATCAGTTTTGTGGATCTAAAAATTGCGGCTCCTTCCCCCCCACTTTTCTAGCTGAACTTTATATAGGTGATCTGAAATCCCCAATAAAATGTAACCCTGTCTCTACAGTCTTTTGAAACTACAAAACCAGATAATGTAACTGTACAGGCCTAAATACAATTGTTGACACCAACTAGAGTGGACCCATTGAATCAATGGTATTTACTTAAGTGTTGATTTACCGCTCATTAATTCATCCAATGGGTGTGCTCTGGTTTGAGATAGCAACTGGATTTAGGCCATAGTCACCAACTCAAGTATTGGCCCAGGGATTTATTCTGAAGAACTGATTAATTTCACTTGTTGTTTTTGTTGCTGTGTGCCTTCAAGTCATTTGTGATTTATGGTAGTCCTAAGGCAAATATATCACTGGGTTTTCTTGGCAAGATTTGTTCAGAGAGGGTTTGCCTTTGCCTTTCTCTGAGGGTGAGAGAATGTGACTTTCCCAAGGTCACTACTGTCACCAAATGAGATGGTGATAACTTAATTTTTATTCAGGAGAAAATATTTGAAACCATATTTTATTCATATGAATGTGAAATAATGGTGTATTGTAAATTATTATTACTAAGACTATATAGCACATATTAATCTGAATGGGATATTTACTGTTGGTAAACATGGAACAGTAAAGCCCCATAAGCTCAGTAAAAACTCTTGTCTTTCAGAGCAGCCTTAGATTAGTTGTGCAGTTGTGCTTTAAGGCGATGCCACTGAAGTAGGTAATGGATAAAAACTACTACTTAAACAATTAATAGTTATCTATTAGGAGTTACGAACCATGGAAAGCTGGTGGGGTAGGCCTTTGATTTGATTGAAGTGTATTTTTTAAAAAGTATATTTTCTATCCCACTTCAATTTCAACTTTTGTGATTTTAGGAGGCTAGGGGTAGTTTGGGGGGCTTGACAACCTCCTCAGAGCCAAAACTTCAATTCCTGGAATACTGGTAGAAGTAAGGATATTCCCCTTTGACAAGGTTGTCTAGTCGTGTCTGACTGTAGGAGGTGATGCTCATATCCGTTACTAAGCCAAGGGAACCAACATTGTCAAAGACAACTCCAAGGTCATATGGAAAGCATGACTGAATGGAATGCTGTTACCTTCCACCACAGCAGTATCTATTTATCTACTTGCACTTTTACATGCTTTCAAACTGCCAAGTTGGCAGAAGCTGCGACTAGTGATGGGAGCTCACTCCATTATGTGGCACTTGGGCCTTGAAATGCTAACCTGCCAATCTTGCAATCATCAGAGTCAGTGTCTTAACAGCTGAGCCACTGCATCCCTCCTGGAATACTGCAGAGGTGGAAACAACATATTTTTTTTCAATAAAATGTGATTTGAAAGCAAGGAGCATTGGCTGGATGGCAGAAAGATTCTCAGACCATCCAAAAAAAAAAAAAAAAGGCCTTCTAGAGTTGCATGTAGTCCATATGCCATCCTTTGTTCAGTCCAATTAAAGTATACAGTTAGCTGATAATTAAAAACAACTTTTAAAACAACCTATTTCCTTGTTGGTGAACCTATGGCATGCGAAGCCATTTTGGAGGGCATGAGGAGAGACAGGAGGATGGAGGAAAAGGAAGAGCAGGCACGCACCTGCTCCTCCTCTTCCCCTGCCCTCCCATTGCTTCAGCTGCCTCTCCAGAGACAGATAAAGGCATGGGAGGATGAGGAAGAGGAGGAACAGGTGCATGCCTGTTCCTCCACTTCCCCTTGCCCTCCTGTGCCTTCAACACCTCCCTGGAAAGAGGAGGAACAGGTGTGCAGCTGTTCCTCCTCCTTTCTGGCTGTCCCAGGCCTTCAGCTGCCTCCAGAGAAGCAGCTAAAAGCCCAGGAGAGTGTGGGGGGAGGAGGAGGAATAAATATGCACCTGTTCCTCTTCTTCCCCTCTTACCCTTCCGGGTCTACAGCTGTTTCTGGAGTAGCAGCTGAAAGCCCAGGAGGGCAGGGGGAAGATGTCCTACCTCCAGAGGGTGGAAGTCCTGCCCCCAGCACCGGATAACACCCGGTGCCAAGAAGGCCTTTTAGTTTGGGCTCTTGACCCTCTAAAAGATGCACCATCACTATCCCATTTTTTAACCCAGATTAGTGTTGTTGAATTTTTTAAATTAATATATAATGGTTATACCATAGGTCCTTGGTATCCAATGCCCCCCCCCCAATGTTACCCAAAGAAAGGTGAGGGACTGGGGGATCTCCATCAACTGTGTCAGTATCTGTAAAAGTTTGGGGAATTGCTTAGCTCAAGGACACTTTGCAAGACACTGGGCAACATGAGCACCAATTCCATCTGTGTATGCCAATAGTAATGTGAGAGAACTTCAGGTTTGGGGTAAATAAAGAAGGTTTTATTGTAAAATTAACACACACACACACACACACACACACACACTAGTAATTTTAAACTGACACAGCACTAACCAAAATAGAAATGTGGAAACTCAGTAGGGGAATTTGAGGGATGCAGAGGGGTGATCATGACCTGCCCAAATAGTGGACCATGGAAAGTGAGAGTAGCTCATATTGGGATCTGAGGATGACACAATGTGTGGAAGAATCTCTCTCTGCACTCAGAGCACAGACTGGAGGCCAACTGTGTGCAACGAGGCTAGGTTTTTGGATCAATATCTAAACCTGATAACTAGCCTTTTGGTGTGTTCCTGATGATCTCTAGCAATGTAACAAAGGCCTGATGGCTTTCCCAATGGGAATTCTAGTCTGGTTGATGGCTTTAACTTTAAGGTAACAAAACAGTGGTTGGATGAGAACACACCAGGGTGGTTGGGCAGAGAAGTTGGCTAGAAACATGGCAGGGGGTAGGCAGAAGGAGCTGACTTACCAATTTGGTGCAGAGACCTCCTTTGTTTCTTGGTGCAACAGGAAATGCAAAAGGTCCAGGGGATGGAAGGAGCAGTTGGTACACCTATTTAATTTTTATTGTAGCATTACATGGATTGTACACATGTCCTCGGGTCTTCACTCTTTCCTTGTGGAAACTTTATCTAGTGTTCCAAAGGTCATCATGAGCTCTTAAAAAATGCTGGCTCCAGACTTCAAAATATGAAAATATGCAGACCACAAATACAGCGCTGAGTACGCAAGGTGTATTAACACTAGTATTCAAGTTTTGGATGATTGAATTCATGCATATGGAGTGGTGACTGTACTTATAAAATACATTAACATTATAAATCATAAATCATAAAATATAATATTAAAATCATAGGAAATATTCACTTGGTTATAGCATAATCAAGTTGATATTTCCTATGGTTTTTATGCTGAATATTATATGAGTGTAACTGGGTTGAGGTTTTTTTATTGTATACTACTTTGATAAAATTCCTTTTACGAGGCACTTAGGCATTTGTTGAATAAACAAATAAATAAATGAGGCTGACTTTTGTTGATAACCTGAAATGAGGACACTTTTGTGTCTCCCCAATGTAGAAATTAAATGCTGAAATAATAGTAAGTATATGAAGCTTTCTGAAATTTAAAATGATGCTGTGAGAATGATAATAAGCCAACATTTGTTATTGAGATTCCTTATATATGGTTTTATTGCTGCATTTAAAAGTTATGGTATTTTTGTTATAAAAAGTGATAAACATGCTCTGTTTTTGAATTTAATAATAAAGATTCTACTTGTCTACATTCCTAGTAATATCAATTCATTATTTTGTCTGTATTCTGGATACCACTACTGTGAATGATGTTTAAGTAGAATATCTTTTATTTTATTGGAAAAGCAAAACACTTTAATCATCCCTTTAAATTATTTTATTTTTGAGAAATGATTGCTTTTCATCCTGTCCCTATCTTCATTTCTCATTCACCATTTCACTCACCACTAGCATCATACTTTATTGCTAAAAACCAAAGCAACAAGAAAGTTAGAATCAGTAATGTAAGAAGCTAGAATCATCAGTTTTAAAAGACAATGGAACCAGTTGTGGGAATTTACCACTGGCAATATCAGAAACTCCTGGAATTTTTAAAAAATAAAATCCCTGTCCTGGGTTTGAAAAGTCACAGTACTCCCAGAAATTCATGAGAAATAGGCTGGGACAAGAGGTATGATAACTACAGAAATAACACCAATCAAATCATAAGGCTTTTGGCCCATCTATATAAGGAGGGTGTCATAAAGTTTTAATTATCACCTTTAAAAAATTTGACAGAAAGTTTATTTTGATTTGTAGTTGTTAACTTATCTCTATGTAGTCACCATCCAGATTTACACATTTTCCCAGCATTTCTTGACCCTCTGAATACCGTTATTGTAGAAGTCTGCAGATTGCACCTGAAACCACTCTTCCACTTTGTGAATGACGCCATCTGTGTTGTCAAATCGGTGACCCTGCAATTGATTTGTCATTTTTGGGGAAAGAAAAAGTCACTTGGTGATGATGACACTGACAACATGTCATCAATATACCATAATAACTTCCCGGTGATTATTATTACTTTACGATACCCCCTCGTACTTCTCCATCTTACACTTTAGTCATTTCTGGCACAACCTGTAACAAAAATAAAGGACACAATGAGCTGATTTTCTCAACATCATACACCTAGGGACCAATGATGACACTGACAAAATTTCATCAATATACTATAATAACTTCTAGGTGATAATTATTACTTTATGATACCCCCTTGTAGATGAACCCCAGTGTGGGAGTCCAGCAGATTTCTCCTCACAACCACTCAATGTGGCAAGGATAAGCATAATTGTTGTGCCCATTGGTTTTCTTTCTTGGAAACATGCTGAGAACTAGCAACCCATGGCTTGAGGGCTGACAACAGTCCACAGTGTTCACGTAGCATTGACATAGGTGACATTACAGTGAGTCTCCTTTATCTGAAATTCCAAAATCCTAAATACTCCAAAATCCAAAAATGTCCACATGGGTGAGTAAGGTAGTGTCATTTTTGCTTTCTTATGGATCAGTATACACATTGTTTCATGCACAAAAGTATTTAAAATATTATGTATAAAATTAGTGTCAGTCTATGTTTATATGGTATATATGAAATATGAATGAATTTCCTGTTTAGACTTGGATTCTATTTCCAAGATATCTCATTATGTATGTGCAAATATTCCAAAATCCCAAACACTTTTTGTCCCAAGCATTTTGGAAAAGGGAGACTCAATCTGTAGACATTTTCTCAAAGATGTTCATGTGCAATGGCTCACAACTTGATAAATCTTATAATCTGATGTAATATTTGAAGTTATGCAAGGGAATTCACCTGGTAAAATACTACACACTGTGTATTTACAATGAACTGACATTTTAAAATGGTTCCCATATAATAGTCAAAACCCATATACAGTTTTAAATTAATCTGCAGTGTTCCTCTATGAGTATGTTCAAATGATAACTTTCTGTGTTCTCAGCATAGTAGTTGAGGACATTGGTTCTTAACCATGCTTTGAGTAATGCCAATGGGGCACAGAAATAATCTCTTGGTCCATAGGACACCAGATTTTTGTATAATAACTAAGAATTAAGTTTTCCTCAATCTTCATGCCCTTCTGCAAGTGGATAAACTGAATTATCACAATGAAATTAATTTTCTGCTTGTGTTTTTCCCCAATAATATTATTGCATTGTTAATATCTTTGAAATTTATTGTAAATTATAAATATAATGATAGAATATCTATAAATGTATAAAAGTCCTTCTGGTGAAAAGTGTTTGTGTGTGTGTGTGTGTGTGTGTGTGTGTGTGAAACTCAAGCTCTTTTATTTGTGCAACATATAATACAAAAAACATGGAAACTGTTGTTCTAGTACACAAAGGAGAGTTCAGAAAATATCCCAAGAAAAGAAAAGCAGGGGGTCCTTACCAGTTATAAAAAGCCTGGCATGTGGACTATTCAGCCTACCCTGATGTTGAACTGCTCTCCATCCACCATCTGGGCCAGCCAGCCTCAGTAAAGACACTTGAATTTCAGAGACCAGAACCTTTGAAACAATTAAGCTTATCTCATGGCACTTAAGGAACGGGAATGGAACAGAACGGAACGGGGCAAAAACGCATTTTACTGCCAGGAACGGCTGGGGAATGCCTTGGGGTCTCCCAGCAGCATCAGTCGCATTCTCCTATCCAGTAACATGCATTTTTGCCCTGTTCCATTCTATTCCTTTCCATTCCTGTTCTTGTAAGTGCCATGCGATAAGCTTAAATGCTTCCAATTCCAGCAGTTTTAAACCATCTGGAACTGCTGTGAATCTCCTTCAGCTCAGAATGGCTAGGGGTAGCCATAACATGCGTTAGTAAGCAGACTATCCTCTATGCATGTAGCTCTTTCTTGTACACAGTGAGAATGGCATTCATGACAGGTGACATGGGTGTGAACAGTAGGTAATCAAAACACAGGGTCTCTTAGTCTTGTGCTGTTACCTAATGAGATAGTCAGACAACTGCCTCAAAACCAGGACTAAGCCTCCAAACAACTGATTAGCATAAAAAGCACCTTCATCTAGAAAGCCACAGCCCTGCATTTGCAGGACCTGAGTAGGGCACATGATGACGGGGGCACCCTAGGGTCACCATATGCTGAAATCAACTTGTCCACAAACAACAACAATCATGAAAGATTGAGGTCAGATGGAGGGGAGCTCCTTCATGTATAACCAGCGAGAGCCAGTGTAGCATAGTGGTTTGAGGGTTGGATTATGACTCGAGACAAGGTTCGATTCCCAGCTCAGCCATGAAATCCATTGGGTGACCTTGGGCAAGTCTCATGCTTTCAGCCTCAGGGGAAGGCAATGGCAAACTGAACAAATCTTGCCAACAAAACCCCATGATAGGATTGGCTTAAGGTCGTCATAAGTCGGTAACAACTTTAAGGCACACAACTGGGAGCAATTCCTTGTGCGAGGAAGGAGAAAACAGCTTTCTCTGCACTGGTATTCCATTTGTGAAATGCCTTTCCCTTGATAGCCCAACTGATGCCAATGCTGTCTTCATTTCCAGATAAAACCTAGCTTTCTATGAAAGCCTTTGAGTGTCTAATGTATTTGCTCAAATCTGTATGGCTGCATGGTTTAAAACAATATGAATGCATTTTGATTGTCAAATTGTTTAATATGCTTAATATGTTTAATTTTAGAGTAAGTTAAGGTTTTTAACTGATTAAGTTAAATTAAAGTTTTAAATTGATTTTCACTGTAACTGTACACCCCCCTAAGAGCTTGTGATATAGGGCGAAATATCAGGTAAGATTATAGACCACTATGAAACAGTGCAAAAGGTTCATATAGTTTTCCCATACAGAGTACAGTTTCTCCCTTTATACAATTTAATGTTTTTGATGTAGAGACAGAAATAAAGCTTGTGTATATAATCACTATACTTGTACTCTATATGGGCTACTCAGAGAGGACATTTTATTTTGCAACACTACTGGCCTCTCAAACCATAGAAAACACTTTCAAGGTTGATTTTCTGGAGCACTGCTATCCACAATCCTGTTATTGAATCAGCCAGAAATAATTCTTCCATGTGTATAACAAAAATTTGCATTTTGAAACTGTCCTTCAGATAAATTGTAGTCCTGATATGGAAGCAACTCTTGGAACAACAACAAAACGATGCTTTGAAAGCACTTGTTTGTTCATGCAGGTCTAGTTGTTTGTTTGTTTGTTTTAAAGAAAAAACTAGATTTGTTGAACAGGTTGAAATAGGCTGTCATAGCAAAAGCACTTCAGCTGCTAGAAGATTGTTGTTGCAGGGCTATTTGAGTTTTATCCCAGACAGATTTTGAAAAAGACATTATGTTTAGATGGGAATCAAGACCTACATTCTAATGGATGTGTACACAATGTTTGGCTGCACTTTTGGTCACCTTATTAATTTTTTTTAAGATTTATTTTCATTCATATGCCATATAATTTGTATATCTTTGTATAACTCGAACACTCCTATCTCATAGGATCAGATACACAAGACTGGAGGAGTCTTAACTCAATGGTGCATTTTACTGGCTTGGATAGTTCATATTGTCTTATTGCATACTCAGAGCAGGAGATTTTAATTTTCACACTCTACTCATGCTAAGCATTTCTTATGTATAAAAACAACTTTCTGATTTAAATGTGTTGTAAGAGGAATAATATTTGGGATCTATTAAAAGCAATTTTCTATTATTGGGGCTGAAAAAATATGTCAAATTCTTGAACATTAGAAAAATCTAAAGGAAGTAGAATCAAATATTTAAAGAATCCAAATTTGAGTAATAAGCCCCATTGAATTCAATTAAGTTTATTTCTGAGAAGAAGCAGATCTAACATTGTGTTGTTGCGGTGATATCTCACAAATCAGATGTGCATTTTACTAAATATCTCAAGTGCCCAATAATTTTGCAAAATGTAAGAACATGTAAATAAAAGAAACAAAGCCGAACACTGAAGAACTCAATTAGAAATGAAAATACAAATTTCATGAATTCTCTTCCAAATCTTTCATTTGCATATAGTAGACAAGAACATTGGTCCTGTGAGATGTTTCCTTTCAGCAGTGGAGGCAGAAACATCCTGTCAAGGAGAACCTTTTAGACACCGAGTGCCCAAACTGCAACCCAAAACCCACTTATTTATCACAAAGTGCTGCATCCCTCTGGGTTTCTAGCAATGAACTCTGGTGAACTCTGTGCTGGGGTGACAGCACGCATGCCCACAGAAAGGGCTCACACATGCCATAGGTTCGCCACCACTGCACTAGTAGGTAGGACATAGCTTTCAAGGGAATCCATCACTATGTTATAACCAAAAAGAAAAGTGTAGCAAACATACCCTTCCCAACAAAAACAGAGTACATTACAGAGGGGGGAAAACTCCTAACTAGCATTGTGGATAAAAGCTAAACAAACATTAATTACCCCCTTCATCCCCAAAGGCAATGCTTCCCTCAGTTCTGAGTGGGGAGATGTAATCTAATAAGTAGTGGCTCACAAAAGGAGAAGGAGAACCCCATGTTGCAGCCAGAGATGTCTTGTGGCTAAAGCTGTGGAGGCTGCAGCATTATGTATGGAATGAGTCACAACTGCCCCCAGATTCTACAGCATGTAGAGATATAGGATGCTTTCTTGACCATTGTTGATGTCTGAAATAGTACAAATAGTTGATCTGTTACTCTAAAAAGTGGGGGACATTGGGGATCTCCACCCACAATGCCAGTATCTCCTTTAAATTTGGGGAGACTATAGCTCAAAGGGGACATGCAAGATGAGGGTAACAGTGGGGATCTTTTCATCTATGTATACCAGTATTAATAACAGAGAGTGTCCAGTTTCAGTAAATAAAGTGTTTGGTTAGAAATGTGCAAGGATGCATACAGACATACAAGAACCAAGGAGACCTTAAAAAAAAAAAAGAACCAAGGAAACCTTAAGAATCATACAAGGATATTGGAAAGAAAGGTGTGGAATGTTGGAAAGAGGGAAGTCGGGAGTTAATGAAGGCAATAATCACAAGTCCTGAAGAAAGGTCCATGGAAAATACAGAATGGCTCAGACCATATCTGAGAGTTACAGAGGGGGAGCTCTGGTCTGTGAATGGAGCCCTGGTCTGTGAAGAATGTGGCTAGGGCTGGGGTGGATTTATACCCTATTTCAAACCTTTGAGGGATGTGTTGCATTATATTCGGTATGACAAAAGTGTTAATGGCTTTCCCAGAGGACTGGCAAAAGGGTCTGCAATGGCTGATGGTGTTAGCTCTGGAGCACCAAGATTAGATCTGAGACAATCCCTTAATGATTAGGCAGGAAGGATGTATAGGAACATCATTATAAGGTGGGATAAAGGGCATAGTCACTGATTGATGATACAACTTCTTTTGCTTCCAACAGAGATGCAAAGAGCCTGGATGGTGGGAGTGCCCCCAAAACATGCCCAACTCTAGATATAACTTTTGATGAGCAAACCCATTAGCATGTCTCTTAGTTTTATGTATGTCTCCATATGTTCTCCAATCAGCATGACTCTGACACATGTATAATCCTAGTTTCCACAGTCATTGCAACTATGAAACTTATCCAACTCTAGATATAAAGTATGAAACTGCATATCTAGCAGGAGAAGCATAGTGTACACTAACAGATCAGAGACACAAGAACAATGAGGACATTTGACATAGATTTCCAATGCTTTTCATATGGCTAGAGTGTGCCATAGCTTCTTTAATTCTTTTACTAGATGAGGACAAAAGGAAAGCAAGATTAGTTCTTGAATGCTGTGAAATGCTGAACTGACTTGTATGAATGTAGGGTCCAATCACAGTACTACAGTACTACAGAATCCTGGGACTTTATCACACTAGGCAAATAGCACGAAAATGAACAGCAGGATAGCCTTGATCTTTGAGGTGGGTACTTCCAAATGGTAAGAAGAAAGATTATTTCACCTCTTAGATAATTCCTTTCTGCATCTCCATACTACTTATTAGTTACAATACCTTTAATGCATATTATCCTTTAATATTCTTTTTCTATCCCTCTGCTTAGTATATATGAGATATATATAGTATATAAAATCATTACAAAAATATTCCATATATTTATCACTGATTCATTTCATCTGCGGTGAATATAAATGAGCTTATATTATGTTGTAACTCAAAGACAGAGCAGAAGCGAGAGGTGAATTGGCTGCCTATTAATATAGTCGGCAATTGATATCTGCAGGGGATTGGCTCCAAGACCCCCGTGCATATCAAAATCTGTGAATCCTCAAGTCCCTTATATAAAATGGCATAGTATTTAGTAATGAATGAGACACAAGGCAAACAATGGTCAAACAATGAGTGCTGGAGAGAGACTGAGGATCTGTGAAAAGCTGAAGGCTATACCAGGGTAGGGCCACACATCTCTTCATTCACATGGATTCAACATAGTGCTTGTCACACTACAAATTCAAATTTTGCTTTTTGGAACTTTCTGGATTTTTTTTTTGAATATGTTTAATCCACAGTTGGGTTTAATCCACAGATGAGGAACCTGAAAATACAGCGGGCTGACTGTATTAAGTAAGCAATTGTATTATATCATGTTTAGCCTTGAGGATATCTCTATTTAAGCCAAATTCATACAAGGGTTATATCCCAGCTCCAGTGTGCAGTATCCTGACATAGTTTGATCACGTTAATGTCACACTCACCTGTTTTGATCCAAACTCAAACTCAGTGTTCAAAGCCACATACCGGTAGTTCTCTCACCTTGACATCACTTCAGTATAAAAGGGCATTTCTACCATGTTCACCTTTTCACTGTACTGGATTATTTTAGATCATATGACCATAGTATGTACATTTTTTCTTCTTCTTGGCATGCATGCAGATATACATACACAGCATATATATAAACCAATAGCCTTTCCTGATTTCCTGTCATTTTTACCACTAACTTGCTCTTCCATTGGATGGCTTATATATGACTCCCTAGCCAGGCTCTCTCACCATTCTCTTATCCCTCTCTAACCTCATGACCTCTCCATCCCATGTGTGTGTATAAGTGTGTGTGTGTGTGTGTCTGTCAGAAGAATTAAATGCCCACTCAGTGTAGGGTACAATATTTAAAGTTCCCCACACAATTTTCCCTCAAGAGTAATAGGATTTTGAAAAAATCCTACAGGATGGAGCAGTGAGTCTGTAAACCTATTAGCCCCAGTCAGCAAAAATTACAGCCCGATCGTCCCCATGTTTCTTTGAATCTGTTTCTTGCTAGGTCGAAAGGAATTTATTCTCCAATAAGGATGTAATACTTTGCCCTCTTACCTGGGAATAAATCCCACTGAGCTCAATTTTACCTACTTCTGTATAGCAACATATAAAATTGCACATGAACAATAGGGCAGAAGAGTGCTGGGGGGGGTCATTAGGATGGGGAGGGGATCAATCCCTGGTTATTCACATCTTAAGCCTGGCAGGTTGGAGGTGGGCAAAGTTCATATTGGGAAGCAATAGCAATAGCAATAGCAATAGCAATAGCAATAGCAATAGCAATAGCAATAACAATAGCAAGTACATTTCTATTCCACTTATCAGTGCACTTAAGCACTCCCTAAGCCAGGGGTAGGCAACCTTTTTGAGCCAGGGGCCGGGTTGCTGTCCCTCAGACAATTGGGGGCCTGAAGCACCAATAAATAAATAAATAAATAAAAATTCAAAATTCAAAAAAATCAAAAAATATGCACGCACACTCTCTCAGCCCCAGAAAAGCCATGGCAAA
>CM034708.1:152078514-152090197 GCA_020142125.1 Phrynosoma platyrhinos | reverse complement strand
CGATGGGGAGAAGAGAGAAGGCCACGGAGAAAGCTGGGAAGGTGGGAGCGATGGGGAGCTGGGAGGAAGGGAAAAAAGGCGTGGAGAGAAGAAGGAGGACCTCCTCTTCCTTCTGGTCTTCTTCCTTCTCTCCACGGCTCCTTCCTGCCTCACACCTCTCTCTTCCTCCTCCTTATACTCGGCGCTCCTTATACTGGCGTATAAGATGACCCCCCCACTTTAGCCCCAGATTTTCCAGGTTAAAAAGTTGTCTTATACGCCGGAAAATACGGTACTTGAAAGGAGAAATTCATAAAACCTGAAGTTCAGAATAAACCCTGGTTTGGTAGAGAGGTTAAAACTAAAAAGGATTTGTGTGTGGGGGGGGGCTATGTTTGGAGTAAGAAGAAGAACAAGAAAACAGCAGGCTCATTGTGTATAGAAGATGGTGAAATGCTAACTGAGGACAGAGA
Source organism: Phrynosoma platyrhinos (assembly GCA_020142125.1). Taxonomy (NCBI): domain Eukaryota; kingdom Metazoa; phylum Chordata; class Lepidosauria; order Squamata; family Phrynosomatidae; genus Phrynosoma; species Phrynosoma platyrhinos. The sequence goes on along the minus strand of CM034708.1, from coordinate 152,089,745 downwards.
GAAAGTGGACTGTTAACACTTTCTTTGCCTCATTTTTCTCCACAAAAGAAAACAATACTCTAACTGGTAAACATATAGAAAAAATTATGCAGTAAGGGGACTGCAGCCTAGACTAGATAAAATAATAAAGGAATATTTAGCTACTGTGAATAAATTCAAGTCTATGAGGCTGTTTTAATACTGTACTATTTTAATTCTGTCTTAATGCTTGCATTTGTATGTTTCAATTGTATTGTTCTTCTAATTTGTTAGTTTGGGAAAAAGTGGGATATTAATATTAATTAATAATAATAATAATAATAATAATAATAATAATAATAATTGTAAGGTACTATATTTAGGCAAGGAGAAATGAAACGTAGAAATATAAGATAGGTGATATCTGGCTTGAAAGCATTAGAAAAGAATTGTGGGATCTTAGTAGACCAGAAGCTAAACAAAAGTCAACATATAGATGTGGCTGCCCAAAAAGATGCATACAGTTCTAAACTGCATTAACAGGACTATAATGTCCAAATCAAGGGAAGTAATAATGCTACTCTGTTCTATTTTGGTCAGACCTCACCTTGAATATTATGTCCAGTTCTGGACACCACCATTCAAGGATATTAGCAAGCTGGAATGTGTCAAGAGAAGGGTGACCAAGATGATAAAAGGTCTGGAAACCAACAACAATATGAGGAACAATTAAGGTATCCGGATATGCTTAGCTTAGGGAAGATCGAGAGGTAATGACAAGAAAGGAGATTCCACCTAAACATTAGGAAGATATTCTTTACTGTAAGAGCTGTTTGACTGTCAAATATGCTGCCTTATTTGTGATGGAGCCTCCTTCTTTGGACATTTTTAAATAGAGGCTGGATAGTTGTCTCTCACTAATGCTTGTGTATTTGTGTATTTTTGTGTGCCAGAAAGTTGACTAGATGGCCCTCATGGTCCCTTCCATATCTTAAGATTTTATGATTCTGTTAAAAGAAAAAAAAATTTCTCCCCCTTTAAAAGTGCTAGGTTAACATGCTAAAAAAATTAATAAGTAGGGTGATCCTTTTTGTCCCATAGGATAGGAAAGTGCTGCTTGAACACTGGTGCTGGTGTAATATAGGTGTGATCCCTTTCTCAGCATGCAGCAAAGTCAAGAGTACAACAGTATCCATAGAAACAAGCAATGACAACAGCAATGACATACAGACACACACCACCACAAATTAAAGCATAGTGTGATGATGATGCCCACATTAGTAGTGTGTGAAAAAGCACCAGATGCTCAGCAACAGCTGAACAGACCCATGGCTTAGTCTTAGTAGATATTCTCCACACACAGTGCAAAGCTGGGAACTAGAAAGAGATCACAGTATCTTCCCTGTTGTAAATTACTGTGGTACAGCTGTCAGGCGAACAGCAACTGGCATCTGTAGCTATAACCCCTATGGCTTTCTAGAGATAGGGATTGGATTTCCTTTTGCAAGTTAAATAATCAAGCCAATATAGCAATAGAAGCAGTGTCATTTGTAGTCACAAAGAATTGTCTACTCCATAGTTTATTGGGCAGAAGGGCTTAAATCCTGCTGTGGGAATAATACTTCCGCACAGAGGATCATCAGAACAGTCTACAATCACTAGCTGTGTGGGGAGCAGTTATTGAAGGGAGGGACCACATGCTAAGGAAGATTTGAAACCGTAACATTTTCACAGGGGTCAACAACAGATGATGTTTGATGGCTTGATAGAAGTGGGAGATCATTGGGAAACACTGGATAACATCTACAAAACAAAGCTTGTTTTTTGAATATTCATCTAACAACAGTGATTTTTAATGCAAGAGAGAAGAGGGCAGCAGCTTGAATCTAAACCTCTTACCCCTCACCATACTTTTGAAGTAGTAGTACAGTGAGAGATCATACAATAGTTTTAACTGCTGTTGTGTATTTGTTAATCTGTTATTGTGCCCTGCCTTGATTCATAGGGAGAGGTGATTAAGAAATGATGATGATGATGATGATGATGATGATATGCTTTGCATAACATTGGCCCAATCATGACTCAGAAGGCCTTCCATTATGTCTAGTTCCCTTATCCCAATCAGGCATGCTTTCTATATGTTAATCTCTTTGATTCCCAGGACCTGATGGTTTGTTGGATTTTTTGTTTGATTGTTTATTTGTTTATCATTAATTGGCCTTGCTACCAATCTTCCCTCACTGTCAAGACAATAATGCTTCTTGGTTTATTATCAAACAAATCTCAGAATTCTCCAGGATGCAAGAATTAGTAGTTATTGGGGGACTTCAATTATCCTGATAATCCTCTGGGATGGATATTAACTCTGGTAAGCACACACTTTCCCACAGTTTCCTGATTTGTCTTGCATACAATTAAAGCAGTTGCCACTTTAAGAGGAAGTGACCATGAATTCATGATGTGGTAAAAGCCAAAGGAGACTATAGTCAAACATTGACCTTGTATTTCAGGAAAGCTGATTTTATAAAGCTCAGGGAAATACTGGGTGGAATCCCATGGCTAGAGATGCTAAAGGAAAAAGACACCCATCAAGGGTGGGAGTTCATGAAGAAGAAGTGCTAAAAGCACAATCACAATTCCATGGAAGGGGGAGGGGGAGAGTGGCTACTGAAAAAGCCAATGTGACTGCACAGCAAACACAGGTGAAGAGGATGTGTGTGTGGGGGAGCCTGTATAAGGAGTAGAAGGAAGGATGAATCACCAAGAATAAGTATAGATGCAAAGCCCAAGCTTGCAGGAACAGTGTTGTTGTTAAGTCCCTTTGAGTTGCTTTTGACTTATGGTGAATCCATGGATGAGACAGTGCCAAATCTCCCTGTCTTCAACCAATTCGGCAAGGAATCTGGATTGCAGATCAAAACTGAAAAGGAGATAGTCAGGGATTACCTAATTAACCTAAGTGGGTTCAGATCTGCAGGGGCAGATAAACTGCATCCCAGAATATTGAAAAGATTTGCTGATATACTCGTTGAACTACTTGACATACTGTTTTCAAAAACCTTGCAGAATGAGTGAAGTGTCAAAAGACTGGAGAGGAGTAAATATTGTCCCTCTTTTCAAAAAAGACAAAAAAGAAGATCCAGGAAAACACAGACTAGTCAGGTTTACCTGAGTACCAGGAATAATATTAGAATTAGAAGATTAGAATAGAATATTAGAATTAGAATTACAGGACTCTGTTTGCAAGTATCATGACAATAATATAGTGATTGGTACAAACCAGCATGGGTTTGTTGAGAACAAATCTTTGAAAATTAGCCTTATATCTTTTTCTGATTGGGCCACTATTTTAGTAGATCATGAGAATGATGTGCATGCCATTCATCTGGACTTCAGCAAAGCATTTGATAAGGTTTTCCATGATCAGCCAATTGACCAAATATGGAGTAAATGAAAACACCATGAGATGCATCCATAATCGATTGGAAAATCATGTTCAAAGAATTGTCATAAGTGGCTGTGCTTCTGTACTGGAAGGAAGTTTCAAGTGGAGTGCTGGAGCTCTGTCCTGGGGCCAACAGTCTTTAATATTTTTATCAGTGACTTAGGGGGGAAGCAGACGGGCGGCCCTGGGCCTCCCCGGGAAGCTGCGCCACGGGGCCGAGGTATCCCCACACCTCGGGCCTGTGGCGCAGCTTCGCTGCCCCTGGAAGGAGCGCTAAAATAGCACTCCTTCCACAAGTCGCCGAAGGTGCGCCGCAAAAGGCTTGCGCCTCACCTTCGGCGACTCTTCTGTCGCAGCATGTGTGGACGCTGTGGCGGGAAGGCATTGTTGGAGCGCTGGCTGTGCGGAGGGGCCGGTGCTCCGACGATGCCTTCGGGAAGGGGTTGGGGCGCACACCGTGCAGCTGCCCCTCCCCTTCCTTGCCCCCCAAATGGCCCTTTGCGCCATCTGCTTCCCCCCTTAGTTGATGGGGTGAAGAGAATCCTTGTCAGATTTGCAGGTCATCGAAAACCAGGAGGGGTAGCTGAAACATTGGAAGATAGGAACAGAATTCAAGAGGACCTTGATAAAGTAGAAAACTTGGATGAAATTAATGAAATGAAATTCAACAGAGACATATGTAAAATTTTACATTTTGGCCATGAAAACCAAATGCATAGGCATAAGATTGAGGGATATGTGGTTTAGCAGGATTACACGTAAAAAGGACCTTAAGATTATTGTTCATCATAAATTGTAAATATAAACCAGAAGTGTAATGCTGCAGCAAAGAAAGCAAATGCTATCTTAGATTTTGTCTACCCCAATGAAAAATGCTATACTCACCTTGATGCTGGTGCTGGTAGTCTCCACAATGGATGGTTGCTTCTGGGAAGCATCCATGGTTTTTGGCCCTTAACTCCAAAGTAAGCAAAGTTGGGGGGAAATACTGGGTTTTCAGGAATCCCTAAAGTGCCTCTGGTTCTTTTGGCTGTGAGGATAGCTGGATTGGCTCTGCTTTGGGTGATCCAATTGTCCACATACCGAGAGCCATACCTTACTTACACTGCACTAAGCAGGGGAAAGGGAAGGATCCTTATTGGAGCTGCTACCACTGCTGCCACTTCCTCGCCAGCCAAGCAGCTCCCTACAAATGTCTGCCCAATGCACTGCCACTTTTTTTGAGATCAGAATGGGGAACTTGTGTGATGAATAAAGAGGGAGTAAGCAAACCCCCCTCTTAGATCACATAGCTGGACATCTTCTAGAGCAGGGCTAGGCAACCTTTCCCCTTTAAGGGCCGAGGGACTTCAGCTCCCAGAATCCCAGGAGCTATTGGCCAACATGGGACTATTGGCCAACATGGATGAGGCTTCTGGGAGCTGAAGTCCCTCGGCCCTTAAAGGGGAAAGGTTGCCTACCCCTGTTCTAGAGACATATGATCTGGGTCAGAAGGAAGGAGATCACATAGCTGGATGCCTCCTGTGGAGCTCTAAGCTCTCTCTCAGATGCACCACCATTACAGACACATTTGGCAAGAGAAATTTCTCAGTGTTGCGCCTACGTTGTAGAACTCCCTTCCTTGGGAGATCCAGTTGGCTCTCTTTGCTGTGTTTCTGCCATCAAGTAAAGATGTATTTATTTAGAGAAACATTTAGTTATTAATATGTTGTGCCAGATGGGGCTTTTAATGGAGAGTGTTGTGTTTCTATTTCAATCATGTTTTAAATTTTTTTTAAAAAAAATACTTTTAACTTGTACAGCCAGCCCTTCACATTTGTGGCTTTGATTTTTACAGATTTGATTATTCATAGATTTGATTAATATGTTCACTTTAGGTATCTCTAGGCCTACCAGTGTGACTGCCAGAAATTGACTATAGAGTTGTGCTGGAGATTCCTAGGTAAAACACTCCTCTAGGCATTTGTAGGCCCTCCAGTGCAATTCTGTGGTCGTCTTTTGACAGATATTGAGCATAGAGTTGCAGCAAGGACCTAAAGATTTCTAGAAAAGTAAAAATAAGCAAGGGAACTGTTAGATATCAGTGAGGAGTCAAAAAATGAGGCTTATACTGCATGGGTCAGAATACTCCAGAAACAGCCTGGACTGTTCTGGCCCTGAAGCTGCCCTGAATTGCCCCCATTACCTGGGCATTCTGGAGTGATGCCAGGCACTTGTTTGCATGTGCATCCCATCGTGCCCTCCACCACAGTGAGTCATTCCCTCTGAGGTTGAAAACAGGGCATCCAGAGTGGATCACATGGCTGGGCACCTCATTCTGACTGGCCCCAGTGGTAGACAGGCAACGCAATGGGATGTATGTGCGAATAGATGCTCAACACTGCTCTATAGGGCTCTGAATATTCTGGGAAGATCCAGAGCAAAAGGTGAGTTTTTAAAATCCGTTTTAAGGGCATATAACACAAGTTTGGTGATGAATTGGCCATACACCATCAGGACAGTTTAAATCAGAATCGGAGATTGGGCCCTGTGTTGTTCGCCCGATCACTGTGAGGACTGGCAATGGTCACAGGGGGGAGAACATGTTATTTGGGCCATGCAAACGGCCTGACTCTGATGCAGTTTTCACTTTTTTTGGGGGGGGGCTGTTAACACTAACAATAACTGCTCATTCTTCAATGTGCAGTCAGTCCTCAACAAACAGGTGAACCCTTCTCTTTGTAGATCCAACGTGTCAATTTAATTGTTTTTCGTTTTGCTCAATATATTTGTTTTGGCTTATATTTTGAAAACAAAATAAAACTGAAGTAAGAAAACCCCTGTAATATTAGTAGTAGATGCAAGATCTTAGGTTAGTTTGATGGTGCTTGTCTGATATTGCTATATTTCAATATGTTAGCCAGTCTTTTAAGAAACATTTATGTGGTGATAAATACCTAATGATTAACAATCACCTAATGCAGGGGTTGGCAACCTACAGCCCGTGGGCCGGGTCCGCCCCCCCGAGGACTTTGGACCAGCCCCCACTGCCGCGTGTGTCGCGGCCGCCATTTTGTTTTCCAAAATGGCAGCTGTGACTTGTTTGCGCATGTGCCGAGTATTGTGCATGCGCAAACGAGTCGTGACTGCCATTTTGTTTTCCAAAATGGCAGCCACGACTCGCTCGCGCATGCACAGTACTCCGGAAGTACTGCACATGCGTGTGTGCACAGTACTTCCGGTGTACTGTGCATATGCACGCCAATGAGCACACACGCTGCCATTCCCCCCCCCCCTATCGGCCTGCAGAAGACCAGGGGATCCCCGGCCCAGCCCCAGGTAAGGGGAACTTGCCGACCCCTGACCTAATGTATGAGCTTTCTTTGACTAAGTCCTGAGTTAACCATGTAATGAAAGTTGTCATGTTGCAGTTTGAATAAATCTGAATCCACCTTCCTTTTGGATAGAGCAGGGCTGGGGAAAGTGACCCCCCCAGGTCCAAATAAAATCTAAGTTACTTCCTGTTGTATAAAAAGGCTTCACCATGGCCTAAAACATCCCCTCTCTGAAATTGCAAAATTGTCCCCTATGCCCCTCAGAGGGCGATTATGTATGTATTATGGTAAGGCTTTGGGATACTGTCACAAAAGAAACAGGAGGGTCTTGAAAAGAAACTATGCCTAACAAACTTGGGAAAAACCGTACAATGTACCAAACATAATATAAAAATACACAAAAAAGACATAATATACTGTTAATTCTACTCATGAATGAGTCTTGAGGTCTGGAATGTATTATGGAAAGTAATTGAAAAAGTTACATATTATCTTTGCTGAGTAAGATATTTTTGAAACTACTTCAGAGCTCCAAAGATAGTCATATATTCAGTTATTCAATATATATTGTTATTATTCATGAAAGCTCAACTTCCTATTGAAACTACTAAAGGATATATGTTATGAGGATTTATTCAGGCTTGACACTTGAAGAAGCGAAGTAGTGTTTACACTAGGATACAAGACTAGAAGTTATTGTGATAGAAACAGTTGTCTGCGAAGTTGGTTTATTTTTCCACTACATCAGCTTGACACCGGAAGAAGTGAAATGTTTAATCCAAGATACAGGAGTGTGGTGTGATAGAGACAATTCTTTTCATGGACTTCCATTTAGCAGTTTAATCAAATACTGGTATAGTAAGTACTGTTTGTCTGTGAAGTCTGTTTTGCAAAACACTGTTAATTTCTGTATTTGATTATGGAATAGCTACTTTCTTAATACTTTTTGGTTTGTGTAATTTTAGTTCAGTATATTATTAGTATTTACTCACTGAATGCTGTTTAGTTACTTTTTTTGTTTATTTTTGAATATTATACTTGGTACCTTGTATGGTTTCCCCCCAGTTTGTTACGCAGGGCTTTGGGATATCCATGGTTAACCAGTCAAAACCTTTAGTTCTTTCCCCCAGAACACAGAGAGTATGTCTGACGACAATGTTTCAGACTGTATTATAGCACTGCCTAAGCTACCTTCCCTTGACTGCTCCTTCCATCTCCATATGGTATTTTAATTTGAAAAAAAGAGAGTAACATATTTCCAGAACATAATTTTTGAAGTGTACAGATTTTTCTGTTTGTATTATTCCTTAACAAGACTTCCAGAACTCTAGAACTAATATAGCAAGGCGTCTGAAATAGAATTATGGAATATGAAAACTACATTTTCAGAGTATTCATCACTGATAGGGGAAGTATATTCTAGGACTTCACAACAAAGGTATGCTAGAAAACAAATAGAATTGTAATACTTTCTCTTTATGAAATCCTGTCAAACTTCATTATTTTAATTTGATAATACAACTGTTTCCACAGTTGTCATTTTAGGTGTTCTACAAGTAATTTAGATCACAAATGTGTGTAACTAGCTAGTTGTTTCCACGTCCCCCCTCCCCCTCCCCTTAAATAACCATATTTTGCCATTCTGGGCTTTCCTGTCAGTGTAGTCTTTTCTTTTTCATTTAATTTATGTTAAGAAAAACCTAAAGATCTGTTAGCAATTAAACTTACCAGGCATATTCTGTGTGTCTGTGTGTGTCTGTCAGTCTGTCCTAGGGCAATGTCCCCTGAGTGAGACAGAGGAAGTCACAAGTTTGAATCTCATTTCTACTGGTGTGCTTCCTATAAATATCACCACTCTTGTTTTTGACCAAGGCCATGCAGCTGTACTTTTACAAGGTAATGAAGTATAAAATAGTGCCTCGTGTCATAAATAATAAGAATAAATTGAGAATAAATGTAGGGAAACTTACTGAACTATACAGTGAGAAATAAAACAATTAAAACTTTGCAAACCATGGATCTTATTACTGATGACAGTTGTGCTAGAACTACATACAGTGTCCCTGCTTCTTACAAGGGCTTGCCATATGCAGACTTAAGCTTCTGCACACGGCAAGCCCAGGGCTTTAATATGGCGCATGTACAGGAGTGCACAGCCATAGAACTCAATGAGACTTGAGTTCTTGTGATATTTGCCATATGCTGGGGGTGGTGGTGGTCCAGAATGAATGGGCCCTCTGTATTATACAGAAAGTATGCCAGCTACTTTTCTGTAGATTAGTTGTTTCCTTGTTTTTCAAGCGGGGCGGGGGGGGGGGGGGGGGGGGGGGGGGGGGAAGAAAGAGCTTTAAACAAGGGCCTCTATGGTAATGTATGTAAATGTAATTAGTTTGTATTTTAGAAATGTCAAAGTTGGTTATCTGGCTGCTTTAGCTAGTTATTATCATGAAAATCTAGTGCTTATGCATGCAGGGATGTGGTTTAAAAATGTATCCACTGCTGGGTAAGAGGTATTCCAGTGTCTAAACTGGTGGGCACTATAGAGCATCAGCACAGAAGAGCCAGAGTCAGCAGTGATAATCTTGCTACATACAATATTGTGTAATAAACATCAGCCTTACCGCCTCCTCCCCCCCCCCCCCGGTCTACTGATGATAGTGACCCACATTTTGTACACAAGCCACTCTTGTTTTTCAGTGGTGGCAATTATATAGTACATTCCACACCTTCTCACTGACCTGTGACAGGGAACTAATTATATCCCCAATGCCTCCAAATATAATCAAGTTTCATTAATACTAAGTGGACATATTGCCAGGTGCCTGTGAGTACTATTAATATCCAGTTACTTTCAATTAATTTTACAATCCTGCAGACCAGAAATGGGCAGTGTGAAGCTCATGTACAGTATGCAGTCCCCAAGACCTCCCAGGAGTCATTTTGTTTCCAGAAAACAATTGCCAATTTTTTTTGCTCCAAAATGACCCTTAAGGGGTTTGCAGGGCATTTCCACCATGTTTGGGGGTTCCCTGAGCAACTCAGGGTCAAAAAACGTTTTGAATATGTTTTTGTTCCAACATGCCATCTAGGAGGCATAGCAGACAGTTCCATGACGTGGGGAATTGACTGATCTTGGTACCAGAGAAGCTCTTATTGAAACAGAAAGTGACTTCTTGTTAAAAATGGTGTTTCCTGGACTTAAAATAGCCCAAGAGGACCTCCCAAACATAGTGAAAATGCAACCCATGCTCCTTAGAAGAAGTTTGGGGGAAAATATGTTTTGAATTTTTTTTCCAGATGAAGTCATATTTAGGGCATCAGACACTCCAAGGTCTCCTGGGGGACCAATGTGAGCCCCGAGTCTCCCATAGTTGTTCATCCTAGCTGTAGACAGTTGTTCATACCTTTGTTGTTAACTGCCATCAAGTCAATTTGGACTTATGGTGACCCTATGAATGAGAGACTTTCAAGTACCCTATCATCAGTTCTTGCAGATTCAGGACTGCGCTTGTTTAATTGAGTCAATCCTTCAGTAATTTGGTCTTTTCTTTTCTTTTTCTACTACCTTCTACCTTAGCAAGCATTACAGTTGGCCCTTCGGATCCAAGGATTCTGCTGTCATGGATTCAACCATCCCCATCTTAAAATATTTTTTAAAATTCCAAAAGCAAATTTTGCTATTTAAGGAGCATCAGGATTTTGCCATTTAAGGGACACCATTTTATGATGCCATTGTATATAATGGGACTTGAGCATCCGTTGATGCTGGATGCTGAGTCCTGGAACCAAATCTCCACAGATACCAAGGGCCCATTGTATTGCTTTTTATAGTGAGTCATGTCTTCTCACGATATGTTTGAAGTATAATAATCTCAGTTTAACCATCTTGGCTTCTAGGGAGAGTTCAGGTTTGATTTGGTCTAGGACCCACTTACTTGATTTTTTTAGCTGTTAACATAGAACTGTTCTCCAGCAGCACATTTCAGATGAGTTGATTTTCTTTCCAACAGCTTTTTCACTGTCTAGCTTTTTCAACCACATAGCAACTGGAAATCTGATAATATGGACAATCCTAACTGTAGTACACCATTATATACAATTATATATAAAAAACAATTGGGATTACCCTATTTTCCTGAAATTTCATTGGAAAGGGAAGCAGTGTAAGATCTATTCCCTGGAACAAGGAATGGATCTGTTGAAGCAATTATATCTAGAGCAGCAAGAGAAAAGATTGGCGAGGGTGCAACTGGTGGAGCCAAGGAACCATAGAAGATAAGGACAAAGACAATAATAATAATAATCATCATCATCATCATCATCATCATCATCATCAGCTCTAGAAAAAATTGACATAGCAGGAGAGATAATAAACAATCAGAAGGAGAAAAATCACAACTGGGAATTGTGGCTTTTTCTCTTCACCCTCCCCCTATGGAGGGCTAGTAAAAGCTATGAGCAAGGCTGGATAGCTTGTGGAAGGAAGGGGGTAGAAATGTATATGTGGGCAGGAG
>CM034708.1:152058512-152077201 GCA_020142125.1 Phrynosoma platyrhinos | reverse complement strand
AGAATACTTAATTATAAAGATATAGTGAGTAAGATTGAGAAAGAATGGAAAAATCTATGGGATATCAATAATAGAGAGGTTTCTTAAGCTGTGTTATGGGATACTATGAAAGTAGTTGCAAGAGGGATTTGTATTAAGGAAACATGTAATGCAAAGAGATGACAGGGAGAGAGAGAAAAAAATTAAAAATGGAAATTAAAAAATTAGAAAATAAATAGATAAAACATAGGAGTAAAAATAATTACATAGAATTACAAGCAAAAAGAAATGAATTAGAGAAAATAGAAATAGACATGGTCCAGAGAAATTTGATATATTTGTGGAGGGATATATTTTTTTGAATGTAGCAATAAGAATTCTAAAATGTTGGCAAGATCAGCACAAAAAAAAAGAGAAAAATATGATTGGTGTAATAAAAGATAAAACAGGGAAGATAGGTATGATGATGAAAAAAAAGATAAAGATATTTGAATATTACAAAGAATTATATTCAACAGGGGATACGTCAGTGGAAAACAATTGAGGAATATATTAGGAAACATTTGAAAATAAAAATAATGAGGACAAAGAAATAATGGAACAATTGATTTTTTAAAAAGAAATAGTAGAAATGATAAATTAAAAGGAGGGAAATCACCTGGAATGGATGGGGTTGGAACCAGATTATTATAAAACATTTAAAAAGACTTGAATACCTAAATTGGAAGTATTATTTAACAAAATTCTAAACAGAGAAAGGACCTCACCATCATGGGACCATTTATTGATAATACTGATTCCGAAACCAGATAAAGATTTGACAGACCCAGGATCATATATATCTATATCCCTTATAAATCAAGATGCTAAAATATTAACAGCAATAATGGTGAAAAGAATGAATAAGTTCATACATAAATATCTTCAAAAAGATCAATGTGGATTTGTGCAAGGAAGACAAATGTCAAATTTAATAGGAAGAGTATTGAATAAATATAATTGGAGAAAATAAACAAAAAGCGGGAATAATAGCATTAGAAATTTATAAAGCTTTTGATTGTGTGGAATGGCCAACATTAAAAGTAATGTTAAAGAAATTAGATATGGGGGGGGGTGAATTCAGAGGGTTGATAAACCAGCTATATTCAAATAACACAACAGTGGTAATGGTAAACGATGGATTAATAGAAAAAAATCAAATTTCTAGAGGTACAGGAAAAGGATGCCTTTTCTCCCCAATCTTATTTGCACTGATTATTGAAATCTTGGCAAATGTTATTAGGATGGATGAAAATTTAGAAGGAATTGGGATTAGGAAATTGAATAAGATAATTTTGTTTGCTGATGATACCCTATTGACAATTAAAGATCCATTAAAATGGATAGAGTAAAAAGACATTTAAAGGAATTTGGGGAAATGTCAGGCTTACAGGTAAACTAGAATAAGTCAGAGTTAATGCTGTTTAATTATACTAAAACAGAAGAACAGGATTTCCTAAAGGATAAAATGATAGCTATTAAATTGAGACAATTAGATATTTAGGAATAAATATTACAAAAAATAGATGAACAAAATTATAATAAATGAAGAATAGAAATTAAAAGGAAATCAGAAGATTATAAAAATATTAAATTATCATGGTTTGGCAGAATTGCATTAGTAAAAATGAAAATTTTACCTACGATATATTTTTTTTGTTTAGGATGTTACCAATACATATATTAGAAGCAGAAATGGAAAATTGGCAAGTATTAGTGAATAATTTTTGGAATGGGAATAAAAAAGTGAGGATTAATAAAATAATGGTACAAATCCCATAAAGATGGAGGTTGGGTCTCCCAAATTTAAAATGGTATTATAATGCAAATCAATTGAGATATTTTATAGATAGAATTATAGAGAAGGGGGAATTAGACTGGTTAGAAATGGAAACAATGAAAATAGAGAAAAAAATGGAAAAATATTTTTGAGGGACTTTACCATGAAAGAAATGAAAGAAATAGAAAACCCTTTCTAAAGAATATATTAGAGATTTGGAAAAAAACAAAGAAAAAGTAATGCCTGCTATCTCATTATTAACCCCAGTAGTAATGTTGTAATTTTTTCCAATAAATTTAAGGGAGAAATTAGGGAAAGAGTTAAGGAAACAAGAAGTATATAGGATAAAAGGTTGAGTGAAGCTAATGAAGGATAAAGGAAAAATAAAGGAGAAATTGCAAAGTTCAAAAATAACCTGGTTTAATTGTATTCATTTGGAACAATGGACAAAAAATTGGAACAGGAAATTTGTAGAATTTAGAGACTATAGTGAATTTGAACAAATAATTAGGCAAAGTGACAGTATGCAGGAAAATTAAATTTTGAGAGGCATTACAAGTGAAATATATAAATTATCAAACATAATGAGAAATAAGAATATCTAAGGGCAATATGGGAGGATGATTTAGCACAAAAGATAAATATTCAGGAATGGGGAACATGTGGAATCAATGTCATTTTAAAAATGTATCTATACGGATAAAGGAGAATTATTATGAATTAATTTGGAGATGGTACTTAACACCAGTAAGGTTAAGCCATATAAATAAGAATTATTCAAGGATATGTTGGAGGGGTTGTCAAGAAATTGGTACTTATATTCATATGTGGTGATGTTGTAGATATGTAAATAAATTTGGGCAATTAGTATTTAAAGAGATAACAGAAATTGAGCTAGAAACATGCCCAAAGATATCATTATTCAGCTGCACCCAGGCTATGAAGGACTTAATTACAAATTTACTGGCAGCAGCAAGACTAATTATAGCAAAAAAAAAAAAAAGACTTTGCATTATGTTCTTTGACTGTTTTGACTTTTTATATCTTTCCTCACTATTAATGCCATCCCATTTCCTCTTAGATTTTCATTTCTTGAATAAAACACTGCATAATTATCTGAGTTAAAATATCCTATTCATCTCGCTCACCCCAAATATTTCAGTGTTTATATGTTCGATTTTTTGTTTTACTATGTCTGATGTCCTTTGATTCATGATTCTCACATCCCAGGTTCCTGTAATATGAGTTATGCAGCTTTGAACTTTTCTTTCATCTCTGAGAACATCAACAGCTGAATGTCCTTTAGGCTTGAGTCCAGGTGCCTTATAACCACAGTAGTTGTCCTGTGTTATACCCCACTAGTTTTGATTAGACACATATAGTATTGCACTCTTTCATTGATCTTTTCTTCATCACATGTTTCAGTTTGATTACTCTGAGGTAATGGAGATAGCCTGATTTATTTATATAGCATGCAAAATTAACATGGTATGTGCTGTATATAAGTCATATATGCTAAATCAGATCCCCTGATTCAGTATTGAATATTGAACATTTTCTGGGAAATCTTTCATTCATTTTTTTTCCCTAGAAAATATTATTCTGATTTAACCAATATGCAGCTTTATTCCATTTATTTTTGGGGCCTGTAATAAGTCTCAGTAAATTTTATTGTGAAATGTAAGAGATATATAATGCAGTCATCTACTTAGCAAGCATGTCTACTTAGAAATAATGTACATAAGGGTATACAGGATTGCAGCCTGATAATGAAATCCTATGTCTCTCCACTAGGAAGAATTTAGCTGAGTTCAGTGGGCTTCTAAATCAATGTGCATTCATGGAATTATTAAAACAAAGCAACAGTACTGTTCTGAGTGGAGCTAGTAAAGAGTGAGACAACAGATCTTGGGTCACACTGGTCAGGGCAGAAGGTGTGGGGGAAGTTTTGCTAGCTTCGTCAGCCTGGTAAAGTTTTAAAATTTTAAATGCCCTCTCCCATTGGAAGCAGTGAAGAGTGTTGCTATCATAGTTAAGGAGTCCAATATGTCCCCCTCTCAAGACAATAACCTTAGTATTCAAAGCTATCTCCGACATTTCTATCCATATTGTGTGCTGGGGTATTAAAATATACTTCTCCTAATGGAAACATCAGCAGTGGTGTACAGAGTTGGAGCACTGGACTGAATGCATGTTCTGTAGCTGGTAGAGCTTGTTTCTGCTAATGGGATGTTGCTTCCACTGTATCCTAATATCCTAATCTCGAAGCCATCAGATCTGAGGCTAGGATTGCTTTATCCCTCTTGATAGGCATTTGCATGAGTACACAAATACTCTACAAGAACTTTGTTGATTTGGTACTTAATTCTCTTAATATTTTTTCAGTGTTACAGTCCTCTGAGCTTCATGAATTAGATATCCTGTAGGCAAATGCTAGGATATTATTTGTCAAGGTTTTTCCTTGGAATTTCTGTCATCATACCATTTTGATCTGACTTTACTAAAGCACTTTGGTCTCCCACACTATTACAGCTGTAAACTTCAGGAAGTCTTCCTGGCTTCAGAGTCTTAGCATTCTTTAGAAAATGAAGTGTATATATACATAAATATAATCATGATTTGGTGTTGAGTTGAATGTACTGCTAACTGTATGATTTATTTACAGAAATAAATGCAATGAAATACTTTGAAATTTAAGTTTTCATATATGTGTATACACAGGAAACCTCGACCTGTCTCTCAGCTGGTTGCGCAGCAGGTTACCCAGCAATTTGTGCCCCCTACACAATCAAAGAAGGAGAAAAAAGACAAAGTAGAAAAGGAAAAAAATGAAAAGGAAACTGCTAGCAAAAAGAACAGTCATAAGAAAACCAGGTAACCATTGAGATTGTTTTGTACTGTTTAGAAAATATTACAATATTGTCCGCATCATCCAGCTGTAAAATTCTCAGAAAAGAGTAGCAAAAGCTTTGTTATTCAAATTTATTATTATGACATTTGGTATGACACTCTAAGCAATCATGGAGATTAAATTAAGTGTTTGTAATATTAAAAGGATTTCTTTCTTGTCTTTAGGACTGATGGTTAGTGATCATACAGGAAAGATCCACTCAATTAGTCCTATATTCATTGCTGTTATATTTAAGCATGTGTCAGTAATAGTGGATTACAGCATGAGGAAGTAGTTCTCACGAGCTGATTTGTAGAGAATCAGAGATGCAGCTCCATGCATTTGTTGCTGGACACATAAGGCATTTATCTATAAATGTAAAAATGTATGTATATATAGTTAGCTAGTTAGATTTTGTTAAGGTATTCCACATATGCTTTTTAAAATAAATAACTCCATGAAATTCAGTATTCATATATTTTACCATAGATTTCTAGAAACATCTAAAACCAGGACATGTTTACCTCTCTCTTGAAATTCAGGACATGAAGTCTGCCTTATAACAGTGACCATTTCAACAAAGAGCAAACCAAGTCACAGATGGAATATAGTTTTTGGATCTCTCTCTTCACATTTTTCATGCGGTTTCAGACTGAGGAAAAGGTTATTTACAAAGTAAATCTGAAAACTGGATGTTTTCTACTTGTATTGCAGCTCTTTACACAATTCAGAAATAATCAGATGAGGGGAAAAGAATTTCATCTGGCAATTCGAACGTATCTGTAGTTGCAGGATATTAACTATGTATTTGTATACACTGCATATATTGTGTAAACAAGATTCCAACTTAACCAGGATTGAAAAATTTGTTATTTTGTTTTCTATATTGTGCATGATCCCAGGTGAATGGGCTGGGAACAATCACTGTCTTAGACAAGGGAAACTGAAGTACCTAAGTCACATATGGCAATTCCCCAAGTGGCAAATCACACCACCAGAAGTGGTTCAATTTATTATTTAAATATAATTGGAAGAGCTCTCCTTTAGGCCAAAAAAGCATTTGCTAGAAAGAGAAAGGGGAGGCAGAAGTCCATTTCAGTGACAAATTGTGTCTCTCCCATGGTGCCTGGGGGCAGGACTTGCTATTTTGGGGATGGTATTCTTCACTTGTGGGATCATGTGTTGAGGGTGGCCCATTAAGGACAAAAATCATCCCCAGCCTCAGAAACTATACAGTCTGCCTTAGATTTGCATGAGTTGATGCATGTCACAGTAGACGATATTGTTCTGAGACCAGCAATCTGATATTATGAAACAATTTTTTAAGTTTACATCTCAGTGATGTAATGCGCTCAGGTCTTAACTGTGGTTAATGAACTATGATTGTTAACTGTATATTCTTTCTGGTCTCTGTGACTCTGTGATTTCCCTATATATTGCCACAAATCCCCATTTGTGTGATTACTGCCCAGAAGAATCACATTTACAGCTAAGTAGCCTGTTTTGTCTCCGTGTTGGAATATGAATTTCTGCTTCCAGTTTTAAGCGAACTTAATATATTTGCCAGAAACACACACACACACAAGTGCAGGTAGGCACTATTACTACCTTATCAGAAATTAGTCTTTCTTACCTCCCATTCAGTGTCACATGAGTTTTCACTCACACTCCTAGAGTAACTGACTGGACTGTTCAAAGACCATCACCTGATTTTGCAATCTTAGTCTTCAGCAAGGTTGGGGAGTTGGAGATTCTGCTAGGGATTCATCCTCTGAGCCAGAGATTATGGCCAGAAATAGATGTGCCAAATAAAGCAGCTTCTGGCTGCTTTGGGGCATGCTGTTTAGATGACATGCACCCCTGAAATGACCAGAAGCTGCACCAAGGCTGCGTCAAGCCGGCAAGAGCCCGTCCCTTTAGGAGCAGTTGCTATCATATATGTAAATAACTATGGGGGTTGGTGAAACATATGGAACATACTGGTCATTTCTCAACCTTTGATGTGGCCACATACAGTATACATCATACAGTCTACAGAAAAGTGTAACCAAAATGATCAGCAGCATTTTTTCCCTTGCACTTATCCTCATGGAAGACAGCATTATAATTAAAGGTCAAACTATTGGGGATATTTAGTTTAATACAGGTATGGGCAACAGCTTATGTGTAAGGTCATTTTTTGCCCTTGTAACCCCTCTCCATGGGCCACATAATTACATTTTCAGTGTACCAGAAGTGACATCATGACACCATTCTGGCTGATTTTTGTGTTGGGGTTGAGGAATGGGAAAGGTAAATTATTGCATTTGATGTAGGATGGGTTGTTTTCAAAAATCAGCAAGAACAATTTTAAACATTCTTTTAAAGGATTGGGGAGCCTTGAGGGTCACCAAGAGGCTTAGAGGGCCACAGAATTGGAGTTCAGGGGCCACATGTGGCCTTCAGACTATACTTTTTCCTCCCCTTTTAGGTTGAAAGTGAGTGAGACTAAATAGAAAGCATTCCAGATTTTTTTCAGTTGTGCATGGGTATAGATAAGACATTTCTCTCTCTCTCTTGAATAATGTAGAACTCAGTTTCATCCATTGAAATTGCTTGACAAATTTTTCTACACACTAAAAATCAATTCACAGATTTCACTGCCATAAGGTGATACTATGATAAATAGCTAAGATGACTTTAAAGGAGAATAGTTATATTCATGGAGGATAACTTTATCAGTGGCTGTTCATAATGACAGTACCCTGGTTCAGATATAACATGGCTTTTTAAGCAAAGATGTACATCAGCCATGTGAGTGTCTGTACCCCCACTGCAGTTTCCCTCCTCCTTTCTCATGTGCCACAATTAAAAATGTTCTGGCCTAATTAAACATAGTTTCCTGTTACATCTGAAGAAGGAAAATACAGTTACCAGGCTTGGAATAAACTAGGATCTGGTTTTCAGACATAACACGAAATTGGTTAGTGAACTCAGAAAGTTTTCAATTCTAATATACCAGAAACAAGAGAGCAAGAATAATATAGGCAACAAGCCTTGTGCCTTTAGTTTAATGAACTGAGAAATGTTTCACCTAAAATGAGTTTATATGGAACCCATATGTTCATAGCCAGTATGCTGTTAAATACCATTTCTGAAGAACAACAGCAGGGAAAAGCTTTCAATTCATACTTTGCCCGTGGCTTCAAAAATATTTAGATAACCATTGTGCAAAATGATAGTCAGTGGATTCTTGTTTGTGGCAACAGAGCTCTTACAATCTTGGCTGTGTCCACACTGCAGACATAATCTGGTTTGACACTGCTTTTAACAGCCCTGGCTCAGTGCTCTGGAATCATGGGAACTGTTGTTTGTTGAGGACCCAGAGCAGAGTTCCGCTCTGGGGCCACAACAAATGACAATTCCCAGGATTCCAGAGCACTGAGCCAGGGCAATTAAAAGCAATGTTAGACCAGATTATTTCTGCAGTGTGGATGCAACCCTTATCTCCAGAGTTGTATCACACAATCTGGGACTTCTCATCAGTGCTGGATTGTAGATACTGATAATAGACTCATGGTCAGCGGTTAAACATATGTGAAGAAGCTACCTGCAGTTCCCCAGATAAAAACTGCTTTCTGTAGCAACAGCTACAACTCTAACATATTAGCATTTCAAGTTGTGAAAAGAAAAAAGGTTAAAGAAAATATACTGTGTTCTTTTTTCTTCTGTTTTTTCCTTTCGATGTCCCTTCCACATTCTTTAATGTGTCTCCTGCCCACACCTATTCTTCATCCCATTATGTCCATCAAATGTGCTATGTCCCCATGCTTTGGGGCACAATTCAATAGTTTGGATGACTTGTTTTTATTAAATATTTGACGGTTAGTTAAAGTTTTACCTGTTTCCTTATATCCACAATATTGATAAACAGTGTTTTAATAGGCTATGAGGATCAAGCTGTAACTCAGTTGTTTGCATATATAAGATCCCAGGATCAATACTTGGCTTTTCCAATTACAAAATTTCTGGGAACAAGGCCAGGAAAGGCATCTATCTGCCTGTGATATGAGAGGGCTGCTCATGATCCTTGTAGATAATGTCATGCTAGATGAGTGATCTTACTCAAAGTAAGGCACCTTTTAAAATATGTTTGTGGTCTAAAAATATCTTTAAAAGAGGAGATGAGAAAGTTTTCTTTTTTTAAAAAAACCCCACAAACCTCCTTAACTTGATTGTTTATATTGTTTTAGGCCCAGGTTGAAAAACGTGGATCGAAGTAGTGCCCAACACTTGGAAGTTACTGTTGGTGATCTGACAGTCATTATTACAGACTTTAAAGAAAAAACTAAGTCACCACCTGCTTCCAGTGCAGCTTCTGCAGATCAGCACAGTCAGAGTGGTTCTAGTTCTGACAATACAGAGAGAGGAATGTCCAGGTCGTCTTCACCTAGAGGAGAAGCCTCATCATTGAATGGAGAATCTCATTAAAATTTATTTCCTGCAGTTTCTTTAGTCTTTCCTCTCCAGAATTTGCAAATATACACAACTTCTGCCAACAGTTACCACATTTTCATGACTTGTTACCCACCATGCACGATTTGTATGTTTACTCAAATATGATTTATGCTGTTTTATACAAGTAAAGTGCAGCAGTGAAATTAAATTTCACTGCCATATAAAAAAAACATTTTCAGATCAACTTTTTAATCTGCATATACAAAGGTGCCATGAAAATGTGGTTTGAATGTTCTTGATGCAGTGTTACTGGTAAGTCCATTTTCACCTTTAGTTTAGTGAATTATGACACAACTCTTGGATTCTATACTATTGGCATGTACTGAATTAAATTTTTATAACATAGTTCAAGCTGCCTAAATATGTATTATTTGAGAATTGTGAAACATAGTTATATGTATGCAAGTCAAAGATCAACTTAATCAACTATTGCTGCAAAAGACTTTTCGTAATGATTATCTTTAAAACACCTGCTGGTACTTGGTGTGGTTGAATAGGAAAAATGTTATTAAATAAAACGTTTGTATGAATTTTTGCCAATGTCTGACACACTTTACTAGATTAATGTTACAAATTATGTTGCTGGCTTCTCAAATATTTTCCTCACACATTTAGAACATTTCTTGTAATGTTTACAAGCAAAAAAAAAAAAGTAAATTGTTACAAGCATTAACTGTTTAGCTTTATAATTCAAGTATAGTACTACCTTGTCCTTATACACTGGTATTCTATGTTAAGGAACATTAATTTGTTCTCAAGGTATTAGGCTTTTTCTGTTTTATTTTCTTTTATAATCTGGATTTTAATACCTAACTACTGTTGATACCTTAAAATCCAAAAGTGATCCTGTTCCCACTAGGCTTACTCATCTTTCTTTCACCCAGAGTAGCTCAGTGTTAAAGTGATATATCAGTTCAGCTGCAGGCTGGGATCCAAAGAGGCTCTTACATTTGTAAGAGTTTTAGTGCAAGCTTGTGGTTTCCCTTTTCTTCTTCAGCCATTTCCCTTTGCACTGCATCAGAAACCATTCCCAAAGATCTCCTGAGTCTTGGAAGTGGGCATTGCAGAGGAATGAGGCTGGAAGAGGTAAGCCTTGGAAACCGAGTTTGTGCACGAGCATGTGTGCGTTTGTGTGAAAATTCCCTGTGCAGCCTTTTCGATCCAGGCCAGTGAAATTAAATGTTGCATCAGAGTGAATAAATAAGCAAGTAGTGTGTATATATAACATTTGCTCCTATATCAACCTTTTTTTTTTAAAGAAAAGATCCTTTATTAAATATTATAGAATAAATCATAGGGAAAATGCAGTTCTTTCTTTTTGATATAGTTGTGAACATTTATGCATTTTAGCAATATATAGATACAGAACAAAAAGATTTACAGTCCCCTTCGGTATAATGTAAACTTTCCAATAAAATATTTTTATGAGTATAGGTTTTGCAGTTTTGTTTACAATCAGTTTAAATGTTTGGATGCACAGATTAAATAACCATTCATTCACTAGAACTATAATAAGAAATACATTGGGAGGGAAGATGGTTTGTAACACTAAAAAGTGTTTTTATACATAAGTGTGCCAACTAAATTAAGGGTGCTCACAGCTCAGAATGTACATTCTATTCTAAAATAATTCTCTTTCCTGGCCTGCTGTCCTAACAATTCAAAATTCATTTATTATAATTGACAGCACAATCTTATGCATGCTTATTCAAAAATGTCCTATTTGGTTCAGTGAGACTTAAAGCAAGATAAATTTTTATGGGACTGAAGTCTCCCACTGTAATCCTTATAGGTTTTGAATTTGCAACTTGATGCTACAGCCTTTATAAGGTACGAGCCCCATGGTGCTTATGAATTGAGTTTTTAAGTAAACAGGCATAAAATTGTACCGCACAGTTATTATTTGCATCAGTCATGAAAGCGTCCTAATTCATTCTTCTCTAAACTTGTTATGTCTTCCTATTGCCCCATTACTTGCTCACATCAATATCATATAACCACAGATACCATCATAAATAGATCAAATTTATGAAGATGCAGACTCAACAAGAAAAGCTCCCTTTACTGTAGGGCCATCAGCAGTAAGGGCCCTGAAAGAGCAAGAGAAGATATCTAGTCAAAGTATATATTTGGGGTTCCTACATCAGGCCATAATCTTATCCCTACTATTCTGAGAGTATGTCCTGTTGCAGTCAATGGAATTTAAATATGTAGAATTGGGCTCTTAAAGTTTTTACATAGGTCATCTGATTATTGGTTCAAGAAGCACCATTCCCATTCTAGGAAGGAATTCACTTTTCCTCTCTGAAAGTATTTATTTTGTGAAACGGAATAAAACACTAGGCTGGGAATTTTGGTAATAATTCTAATCTAAAAATATTAAGTATAACAGCCTTCATCTAGAATATTGGAATTTTGTAGCCCCTGACAATTGTGATGTTTGCTGATTTCTTGTAGTAATGTATTTTTCTGTTTTAAACTGCAGTACTTCTACAGGCACAATGGTACTGTCTATTTTGTACGATGTTAGTTGTAAAATACACATAGTTGCATAAAATGAGTCTGATGTGATATCTAAAACTTGCATACCTCATTTCTTGGTGTTGCTCCAAAAGAATCAATGTTAACGGATTTTTGAACAAACTACTGGTGGCATTGTTAAAATAAGATGCTATGAAACAGGATCTTCTTGCTTGGATGTCAATAGCTTCTAAATATGTGTCAATATTACTATTGCTTTTTAAAGGTAACATTGAGAACAATACAAAAACTCAATTTCCCCCTAATAATCAGCAATTAGGGTTTCTTTAAAAATGATTTGCTTCAAAGTTATCCTGTGCATTGAAAAAAATACTAGTTGAAATATATCTAGTAAGAAAAAAAAATCCTACATGCTTCACAGACAAAAAAGTAGAGTATCCAGTTATATTTTCTTTTTGTTTATGGGAAAAGCACACACTCTCAGAAAGCCAATGGCAAACCTCCTCTGAATAAATCTTGTCAAGAAAACCATAGAATATGGTCACCATAAGTTATAATCAACTTGAAGACATATAACAACAACATTTGGGAAACTCACATTTCACATTAGATTATCTTTCTGTCTTGCTTAGTATAGTTGACACTGATTGGAAGTGGTTCCCAGGATTTCCATCAAATGTTTTTCTTACCCTCCTTAAAAATAGTAGAGATCAAACTTGGACATGCAAAACACATGGTAACACTAAGGTATGGCAGGTTTTTGATCTTGATTTCTTAAAAACAAGAATATGACTTCTTTACTTTCATAATGACCATCATTAATACACTCCCCAATCATGAATGCTACCCCAGTTATATGAGCAAGCAACTTGAAGGATGTAGCTAAATGTGAAAGCAGTAGCAAACATCATTTCCCAAGGAACCTTTATATTAGAGCAGGGGTAGGCAACCTTTTTGAACCAGGGGCCGGGTTGCTGTCCCACAGACAATTGCACCATAAATAAATAAATAAATAAATAAAAATTTAAAAAAAATATGCATGCACACTCAGCCCCAGAAAAGCCATGGCAAAACCCCTGTGGAGATTTTGCCAAGAAAACCCCAAGAACAAGTAATAACAACAATAATCAATACCATCATGGTGGGCGGCGGCAGTGGCGGTGGCAGGACCGGCCTGGGGCCGGTCCAAAGGCCTCAGGGGGCCGCATCCGGCCCCCGGGCCTTAGGTTGCCTACCCCTGTATTAGAGTCTATTTTCAGCTTTTAACATCTCAACCAGTTGCATGCCCTAAGGGGAAATATGCCTTAAAGGCAAGCTGTGCTGAAGGAATAATGAGAATCTTTAATATGCTTTAAAGAGAAATGGTGGCATATTAAATATATTGGATATTTGAAAAAGATTTCCAGTGTTACAGTATTTCCCAGTCTTAAAAAAATATTCCTTGAAAGGAAAATTTGACTAACACCATGATTCTGAATTAAAAATATGTTACAGTGTGACTATTTTTTCTCCATACTAGTGACATTTTATCAGAGTTGTAGAGCTGTTGACATAGCAGTATTAAAGGAACACTACAAAGGCTATAAAATCAGCTGGAACTGCCTGTGATTCTAAGTAATTTGGAGGGGGGAGTACAGTTTATGCTGGTTAGATAAACCAGTTCAATGAAATTGAAGTTGCTATGTCAGTCTCTTGCAGCATAAAAAGGAATGGGGGGGGGATGTAGGAGGAATGTAGCAGCATCTTTAAGACTAACTGGTTTTTTATTTTAGCATGAGCTTTGGTTGATATAAACTCACTTCTAATGCGGTTCAAAGTGATATTACAGTCTCAGGTTAAAAAACATGTTTATACATTTATGAGAGTGGGATAGAATGACAAGTTATACTTTCTGTGAAGGGTCATTCTGAGATGGCAGGAGGAGCAATCCACTGTTCTCTCAGATGGCACAATACAAACCCAAGAACAGTGGCTTGCTCCACCTGCCATCCCGAGAATGTAATAAGATCCAGAAAAATGCAATCATACTGTATCACCTTTGAAAATTTATGGCACGTGGCATGATTTGCATCTTTCTGGATCCTATTACGTTCTATCCCACTCCCACAACTGAATAAATATGCTTTATACCTGAGTCTTTAATATCACTCTGTACTGCATCTTGAAGAACTGGGTTTATAGCCACGAAATGCCATATTAAATAAAAACCAGTTCATCTTAAAGGTGCTGCTACATTCTCCCCCCTCCCCTCCAGCTGAATGAAAGATACAAAACTACTGCACCATCGGACTTGCAGTGTTGTAAGAATATATATTGAGGAAATCAAATTAGACAAATTAGATTTTAAATAGTTTTGTAAGCAAAGATGACCAAACAAAGTAAATCAGTTGCTGGTACATACTGAGATAAAGCTGCAAAACAGAAAAGGATCAATTGGGCCAATAAAGGGCTGTTGCAGACTGGCCCAAAGGGCCGGCCTGGGGGTAGAGTTGGGGCAGATCAGCTGCATGGTGCCTGCACCAAATCCAGCCCAGCCCTGTCCTGATGCCGTGTAGCCGTACGCATGGCGCGCAGTGTCAGGATGCCCTTTCGGCGCAGCGTGCACACACGCTGAAAGGGCACAGAAGAGCCGTAGCGCCGGCTCTTAGGGCGGCCTTTTGCCATCCCTAAAAGGACTGGTATTTTGCTGCTCTTATAGGGGCGGCAAAAGGAAGGATCGGGGCTGTGGCGTGGGGTTGCTATGGCCCTGATCTGCCGCTCCCCGGGGCAGCTCTCTGTTGCCCCAAACGGGCCGTCTGCATCAGCCCAAAGTCTTATCAACTAGAAAACCGATTTGGGCTATAATCCTGTTGGCTGGTGTAACCAGGCATAATTAGCAGTAATATGTACAGTAATAGGCTTATAATGGCTGAAAATATGTGGCATGGGAGGGAAGGAGGAATAACATAGGAAGCTGTTTGCATCAAGACAAAAGGCTGCCCTGCTTGTGGTTTCCAAAATGTTCAGTGACTGACAGAACAGGTTTCTGTGGAAACAGTGATGCCAAGGTATGCTTAACACTGGCTAAAGGAGAGTTATGCTGGCATAAGTCACCAAGAGGATTCCAGCCTTAAAGTTTACAACAGTGGTAAGTACAGAACTGCCCTGCCATTGCATACCATACATTTGTTTTTATTATGTTTACCATTGTTGAAAGATTAGAATCTTTTGTCAGACTATTTGCTTTTCATAGCAATCAGTTAATTGATGTATGCAGACAGATGACCACTGAATAATGTCTCAGGAAAATTATGCAGTATACAAGCTGGAATTCCAAATATCATTTTTGATGGAGTGGGTATTATTTCACTAGCTAGGAAGGATTTGAACCTACATTATCAGTGGATCGAAAAGGCCTGCTTTTTTGCAAACTCCTTCACCTTGTATATGGTATATATGAGAAGCTCATACATTTTAAAACAAGTTTTTGTTTTCAGAATATGTTGAAGAGTAGTTGAACTTTCAGTTATCAAGGTTGTGGAGAAAAAGTTATTTTGTAGTTTCTTTGTAATTATGAAGGGGTATTGTAAAGTAATTATACCCCGGAAGTTATTATGATATGTTGATGAAATTTTGTCAGTGTCTTCATTGGTCCCTAAATGCATGATGTTGAGAAAATCAGCTCATTGTGTCCTTTATTTTTATTGACAGGTTGTGCCAGAAGTGACTAAAGTGTAAGATGGAGAAGTAAGAGGGGGTATTGTAAAGTAATAATTTTTCCCCAGAGGTTATTATGGTATATTGATGAAATTTTGTCAGTGTCATCATCACCAAGGACTTTTTCTTTTCCCAAAAATTAAAAATCCAATGTGGGGGCAATTTGACAACACAGATGGTGTCATTCATGAAGTGAAAGCGTAGTTTAAGGCGCAGTCTGCAGACTTCTACGATAATGGTATTCAGAGGGTCAAGAAATGCTGGGGAAAATGTGTATATCTGGATGGTGGCTACATAGAGATAAATTAACAACTAGAAATCAAAACAAACTTTCTGTCAATTTTTTTAAAGGTGACAATTAAAACTTTACAATACCCCCTCGTAAGTATCTGACTAATTGTCACAGCATGCTAGTCTGATGAGATGATGCAAGTCTGGATTTACTGGAGAGGAAGAATTATTTTCAATAAATAGAACTCATCAGATGTAGAAATGTTTCTGGAATAAAATCTATTTTGTGGCATATTAGTCCAAAAGTTACAGTTCACCAATTTATCCATGTTGTAAGAATACCAAATGATTTGCATTATTGAACAAGTTCATGTAGGATATGGTATTTGTATCTCTATTTGCATTATCATATGATAAAATGAAATGCTCAGCCTTAATGCATTTTAGGCATGAAGCAGATGTCCAATAAAGAGCAGCCTCTGGCTGTGGTCATGCCGGGACCACTTCCAAAGCGGGCCGCTGCTGCAGTCCCAAGATGGTCACAGCCAGCAGCTGGATTATCTCTGCTCCTTTTTGGTCTGACTTTTAGCCCCCTAGTTCAGCCTTGGTGCAGTTTTTGGCTGCTTTGGAGGCGTACATCATGTAAACGCCACACCCCAAAAGCAGCCGGAAGCTGGTTTATTTGGCCCATGCATTTCAGGCCTTAGACATCCCTCAAAGTGATCAAATTAAAAAGGTACTCTTCCCTTCTTTTTTAGTTTATGCATTCAATTCAAAGTAGCATCTTACCACTTGTCTCTGCTACTGACTCCAAGCAAAGAAGATTGCAATATCACACTGACCAGCTGGCCTTTCTTTCCAAACACCAACAAAAGTTAGTGAGGTGGAGTAAATAACAAAATATACTGCAAGTGAGTTATTGATTGTTGTGCATAGTTACTATAAACTTGAAATTCCATTTTGTCAGGTTTCTTTCTTGTACCTTTATGGAAGACACATTTGAGAAAAACAGGTTGGCAATTATAAGGAACTAGGGGACCACATTGCCCCACCAGGGAATCCTGGAAAGCTGTCCAGAAATCCAAAGGAGAAAGCAGGCAGGCAGCCAGACTGCCTCTCACCAAATGGTATCTATTGGTATCTGTAGTATAAATGAACTTCAGATATATTTGGGTCTCAGAACAGCCCAGGGAACCCAGAAAATGCTATTTTGGGGCCTCAAACAGCCCAGGGAATCCAGGAGGCAACCCCTGTATAGCCATATGGTTAAAAAACAAATTAAATTAGACCACAAAACAGCCCTTGGGAGCCAAATGTGTCCTACACTCTCTCTATCCCACTGAAGGCTGTTCTATTTGGAGCAGCTTCCATACTGTACTATGCATGTTAAAAACAAATGAGAAGTTAACAGTTATATTCACAGAGATAGCCAAGGCATTTTACTTATCTGAATGCTGCTGCTGTATCCTAGAATACAGTCAGCCCTCTGTATTGACGAATTCTTTATCCACGGATTAACTATCCACTATTTTTTAAAATACAGATAAATTCCAAAAAGAAACCTTGATTTTGCCTCTTTGACCTACTGAAGAAGGTCAAGAAGGAAAGTATCAAGGTAGGCTTAATGCTGAACATTTAAAAAAATGACCCTGGAAGATCTACAAAAATCAACTCTTTTGAGATGTGCTGGAGAGGAGTGCTGAGAATACCATAGATGACCAAGAAGAGAAACAAATGGGTTCTAGAATAGATCACGCCTGAACTCTCCCCGGAAGCCAGGATGACTAAATTGAGGCTGTATGTAGAGAGATCTTGTAGCACCCTTGAGACTAAGGGCCTTTAGACTGCCAGAAATAATGCAGCTTGAGGCCACTTTAACTGTCCTGGCTCAATGCTAGGGAATCATGGGAATTGTAGTTTATTGTGGTACCAGAGCTCTGACAGAAGGATCAATATCTCAGAAAAAACTACGACTCCCATGATTCCCTAGCACTGAGCCAGGGCAGTTAAAGTGGCCTCAAGCTGCATTATTTCTGGCAGTCTGTGAAGGCCCTAACTGAAAGAAAGAAATTGGCAGCATGCGCTTTCGTAGACTTCAGTCTACTTCCTCAGATGCATTTAGTAGACTGGAGTCTACAAAAGCTCATGCTGCCAATTTCTTTCAGTTAGTCTCAAGGGTGCTATAAGATCTACATAGTGATTCTACACAGCTATATCTTTGAATTCTACTAAATTGAGGCTGTTGTCCTTTGGCCACATCATGAGGAAAAAAGAATGATTAGAAAAGACATTGATGCTGGGAAAGGTGGAAGGCAGCAGAAAGAGGAAATCCTCATGCCAGATAGTTAAGGCTCAATTAGGGAGATCAAGGGTCTGAATTTACAGAACCTGAGCATAGATAGAGGAAGAGGACAGGGGATCTTGGAGGTTTCTAATGCACAGGGATGCCATGAGTTGAAGTTGACTTGAGGGCACTCAACAACATCAACATGGCAGCCCTTCCCACAAAACCTTTCACAAGGTAATGAAATGCCCTCCTTTCCTAGGACATGTCCTCTGTTTCAACCTTTTTGTTCAGGAGGAATTTCAAAAATGTTCTCTGTTTTGGACATGACTAAGCAGTGTGAATTTATATTTGAAGATGAACAAGTGAGATTGATTTGCCTCCCAGTTAAAAAAATACCCTGAAAGTTTCTGCGGTTGGTGGCTAAAACTCCTTTTAGGTGACAAAAGATGTTTTCAGCTTTCATTTGGTCATGCCCTCCATTTTTCTTGAATGTCCTCCACGTTGGGGCATGACTAAGAAGCATGGATGTATATTTTATGACTGTTTGTAACTCCTGTTTGGCCATGTCCTCCATTTTTCCTTGAACGTCCTTCATTTTGAGCACGCCTAGGAGCCCTAGGTTTATGAGTGTTTTGGTCTTTTATTTGCTCATGTCCTCCCTTTTTCTTGAATGCCCTCCATTCCGAGCATAAGAAGCTGGCATTTATATTTTACATGAGTGTTTTCAGCTTTTGCTTGGTCATGCCCTCCGTTTTCCTTCAATGTCCTCCACTTTGAGCGTGGCTAAGAAACCTGGGTTTATATTTTAC
>CM034708.1:152014143-152038273 GCA_020142125.1 Phrynosoma platyrhinos | reverse complement strand
GTTGTTGTTGTTGTTGTTGTTGTGTGCCTTCAACTCATTTCTGACTTATGGTGACTCTAAGGTGAACCTATCATTTGCCATTGCCATCCTCTGAGGTTGAGAGTGTGTAACTTGCTCAAGGTCACCTAGTGGGCTTACATGGCTGAGCCAGGATTCAAACCTTGGTCTCCAGAGTCATAATCCAATGCTCAAACCACCACATCTTGCTGGCTCTTTCTTTCACTTCTAGTCAAGTATAATAAATCTCTCTAAAGAACGTAGTTGATCGCAACATTTGCCAACCCATGTTTGTGGTTTGTTAACTTAATTATTTAACTCATGATCATGGTAAGATGTAAAATTCATGTATTGGAAGTAGGAAAAGAAAAAAAATTACAAAAAATATTTAACACGTCTTCACTAGCCAGTGCATCAAAAGTCTCTTCCTTTCTAGTTTTAGTTTATCAAAATTTCATAAATAAGATATCTGAAATTACCCTGAAACCATTAGACTCTCTGGCTGTGCTTGTATTTATCTCTTTCTATGGATAATAAAAAAAATGTTGGAGAAAAAGGGGGGAAAACACTACCTATATACCTGTTTAATTCTGTAAATGTCTTCAGATTTATTAGTGGCAGATAGAGCTTCAAATGGTGTGTGTTGTGCCTCTTTCTTTTTATTATGTTTAAAATGGGTTTAAAAAAACCAAATTTCAGCTTGTTTAATCATTTTTAAGCTTATGTATTAATACTTTGTAACTGTGTTTTGTTTGAACACTGTAAGCCACTTTGAAACCTGTGCTGGAAGAAAGGCAGGAAATAAAATAAATAAATCCCCTTATTGTAAAGTAATTTTTCCTTTAACAAATATTTAATTAGTGTTATAGTTTTCAAAACTTTACTATTTTATAGCCAAAGTGATAAGTATGTTGACAAATAACAAAGGGACTGCATAGTTAGATTCTTGTGCTCTTCTTGTCTATCTCTTTAATAGAATGCTAACATTTGTAATAATTGTTTTCAGCTTGACAGTTTGGCATATCAAGAAAAATTTAATTATACTTTATACCCCATCTCATTTCCAACTGAGAATGCAGCAGAATGGAAGAAACTGTTCAAACCTTGTGCTTCTCAAAGGCTTTTCCTGCCGGTAAGTGGTAATGATAGTTGTGGCAAAATTTATAAAGTTTAAAAAATACT
Organism: Phrynosoma platyrhinos; assembly: GCA_020142125.1. Lineage (NCBI taxonomy): Eukaryota > Metazoa > Chordata > Lepidosauria > Squamata > Phrynosomatidae > Phrynosoma > Phrynosoma platyrhinos. The sequence continues at coordinate 152,037,094 of CM034708.1, read as the reverse complement.
TGTGACAGATCCCTTCCTGCAATTCCAATCCCTAGGAATCCTGCCACTCATCCTGCCCTTGGTCCCCCAATTCCTTCCTTTCTGGATTGGGTTACTGGGTCTGTGGACAGGATTGTGTGTTAGCTTTTTTGTTCCTTATGGGGTGACCACCCCTTAATTCAGGTGAAAGAAAACAGTCTGAGTCATACTAACAAGATAATTAATGTGGTTTATTACAGTTGGCCCACAGTATCTGCGGGGGATGCATTCAGGACACACACCCTCCTCTTCCTCCTCTACTTCCTCCTGCCTCCTCCACCGCCACCACTTCCTCTTCCGCCTCTTCCTCTTCCCGCCTTTTCCTCCTCTTGCTTGAATCTGTGATTGGCAAGTCCGCAGATATGGAGGGTGGACTGTATATCCTGTAGAATAGTAGTGTTCTAGTACTTAGTTCCAACCATATAATATATCTGAGTTATGACAGATCTTGCTCTTCAGTCAATTCAATCATTCAGTACACATTCACTCCCCACTGACTCGTCCAACTGTTTCATCCAACTCTCAACTGTTAACCTTGTCTCCTTTTCCTCAGACACACAGTCCTGTTTTTATACTTTCTGATCCCACACAGGTCCCCTTCGCATTCTCTCTGAACTATGATTGGCTGTATTGAAGCCAGGTCTTCCTAGCATTTCCTTCACAACATTTAACCTGTATTAGTAAACAGAACTTTACTTCCAAATTTGATTTGATTTCTGTCAGTGGAGGGATAGTGTTATTTGACTTGGCTGAGGGGAATGTACATTGCATGAGTCAGTCTGGGTCTTAAGCAAGATATTGCACTTTTTCATATTGGTTGAAATGGGGCACAGTGTAGGTGTTTGAAAACTTTGAAGGAGATAGTGCTCTTGGCATGCCAAAAGTGGAGACTACATACATGCACTTGTACATGTATATGTACAAGGACATATTATATATATGATTTTCTATGGTAAGATGAAGAGGCAAATGCAGGTAACTTGGTACATAAAAACCAAAATGGAAGGGGCTATGTTGTGTTTCCACATTGTATTTATGCCTCTCTCATGATTGCCCAAAAGAGACTAAATTAAATTTTGTGCTTCATGTAAAACAGAAAACAAACATTTACTAACTTATTTAAGACTGTTTACTTCCCTATTTCTTCCTGGAGTTCTTAGCAGCTTCCAAAATTAAAAACAATAAAACAGAAAACTAATAAAATCTCTAGCAGTATAATATAACTAAATGAGGAAAATGACATCAAATTATCTTGTTTTTATTTCTAGGTAGCAATACATTTTAGATCATGGTAAATTATCATAAACTCATGCAGCTTGTACTTATTTTTTATGCCGCACAATCAATTCATAAATGTGAAAAATAGGAAATAAAAGAATGCTTGTCTAAATAGCTATATATTGTAAGAAACAGTGATAGATGAATATTGGACTTACCACAATAACTTGTTAGTCAAAAGAATGCTTCCTCTAATATATTGTTTCTAAACCTTTTTCCTTTATAGCTAATTCTCAGTGATGTGGATTCTTTGCTGTATGTTGACACAGACATCTTGTTCTTAAGACCTGTTGATGATATTTGGTCCTTCCTGAAAAAATTTAATTCTTCTCAAATTGCTGCAATGGCACCTGAACATGAAGAACCTCGAATTGGGTGGTATAACCGCTTTGCTAGACACCCATATTATGGAAAAACTGGAATAAATTCTGGAGTAATGTTGATGAATATGACTCGTATAAGAAGAAAATATTTCAAGGTATAAGGATTGAGTTCCCCCCTCCACAGTTTTTCAGTACTTTTTTCGCTAAAAATGTGTGTTTACCGACTTCATTGATATATTTCACTGTGACCTCTTAATTGATAGAACTAGATAGAGAGATGTTTTTTCTATCCTGTCCCTTAGTATGTCCTTTTTGCTTACTCATAGTTTTCTGTATCTGGTTTTTTGCCCTAGTAAATTTTTCTTATAGTATTCATGCATATCTCACTGTTACAGAAAATAAAATGTCATTTGTCTCTTATTATACCATATCCTGTGGAATTAATAATATAATAGACTCAGTAGGTTATATTTGAGGTGAGTTGTGGACTCCACACTAACCAGAAGGTGGTGCCATAAGACTACCTAATAAGCTTTCAGTTTTATTGAAAGAAAAATCCCTTCTGCTTCTGTGTATGTGTGCGTGTGTATGTGAAGGTTTTAAAGCCAAATTCTTAAAGAGTAAAACCTGATATTTTCATTACAAGTATTCTATTTATATCCTATAGTTCTACAGTTGCACTATTACAAATATTGAAAAATTAAAATTGGAAGGAAGAGGCATATTTTACAGCATCCAATTAAATGGTTATTAATAAACATTACTGGGTACAGTGTGATTATTAAGTGATAGATATGTTCTGAAATTGTTCATTCCACAGGTGGACAATTTAATACAGTTCTTCAGTCTTGATTAGTTTTAAATCTAGTTGGCAGTCACGGAATGGTTACCACAGTGTTCCTGGATACAAGCTGTGGCATTTGTCAGAGCTTTCCTACTTTATTGTTTTCAGTTAAAAACAAATGAGGATTTCCTAACCCTTGGTGGCTAAAATACAGCTGAGGTCCATTACCTTGCTATTATTGCTTCCTGTTCCCAACATGTCTTTGAACCCCATGTAAACCCAGAACATTCTTCAGAAGGAAAAGGATAAGGGCAGGACAGCTGGAGACTATTGTTCTGCTGCTTCTTAGCCTCCTACCAAAGCTAGGAAGGAGGGGAAAAAGTTGTTAGCTGGTAATCTTTGAGGACTGGAGAGCAGGAGAGCTGTAGGGACAAGAGTAGTAGTCAAGGAGGCCTCTATAGAAAGTGTGTGTGTGAAAGAGAGAGCGGGGAAGGAAAGATTGGAGTGACTGTGTGGATCATGTGTATTAGGAGTGTGGGGTGAAAGAATAGCTTGGTGTGTATGTGTGTGTGAGAGAGAGATCCTGAACAACAAGAAGAATTGTGGTTTGAAGGCTCAGACTAGGGTGGTCCTGTATTCAAGTTTCTTGAGGAAAAGTACTTTCCTTTTGTCACCAGCAGTTTGTCTTTATGTAGAATGGGTGTCTACCACATTTTGAGAATGGGCTACCTCAGAGTAGCCATTTTGTGATTTTGCTTATGAAACCTCAAAATTTAAACTGTGCAGAATGGCACAAAAAGGTTACAGACTCCAGGCCTAAATAGTCTTAAATGAAAGTGTGATGCATTTTCCCCTTTCCTTGCCTCATTTTCAAAGAAGGAGCATTTATAGTTGGATTTCAGTCGGGAAAAAATGGTTAAAATAGTCCAGCTTTCCACACTGGTTCTTAATCCAGATTGCAGGGAGTGGAGCTACAGTCCCTATTTGCTCTTAAGAAACCATCCTCTCAGTTTCAGGAATGGTGTCTTGCAGAATTTGGCCTCCTTCACCAAGAAGAGACCATGTTTACCTTCTGGGTGAACACTTTGCCAATTTTAAACAAACTATAAACATATAATTTTGAATATTATTTTAAAAATAATAAAACAAAGAGGCCACTGTAGTCCCAAACCAACATCTTCAGCCATACACTGTATGTTTGTAGAGAAGGCCTCTCAAACTCTGAAGGGAGAAGACTGCTCTCTGGCCATTTGTTTTCATCTGTTTCTGTCTGATTATACAGAAATTAGAAAGAGAGAGTGAGCACTTGTTCATTTGAAAATATATTTTCCAATATTCAAAACTAATTTTCAAAACCTGTGTATTTGAGAATGCACACCCATCTTTAATGACTTGATCTACAATTTATTGTGGCACCAGACTTCTCTGGCAGAGAAGGCTCAATGTCTCAGAAAAAAATACAGTTCCCATGACTCCCTAGCACTGAGCCAGGGCAGTGCCTCAATTTAATGTGCACTATTTCTGGCAGTCTGCAAAGGCCCTTAGTTTGCCTGAAGGTGAAAGTATTTAACTGCCTCCTAAAGGTGATCGGAGATTGCCTGAGGCAGCTCTTAATTAGAAGAGAGTTCCAGAGCGTGGATATCATTCCTATCAATCTAAGAATCAAATAGATGTGACGTGTCCTTGCAGCATTATATGGGGACAGCATCATATGGATAAAATAGTAGAAGACCATATTTGGCTTTATAGGTGATAATAAGCATATGTATTGGATGCTGAATAGTATTACAAGCCAAAGTATGCAAGAGCTGGTGCCACATATTCCTGCCTAAGTGCATATGGCAGAATTTTAGACTAAGCAGCTTTCCTTAAAGGGCTCTGCAGTAATTACTCCTGGATATAATTCATGTTCTGAAGCAGAGATAGAGAATTAGGTGATCTAGTTGTTGATGTACTGCAACTATGCTACTAGGATTTACAGGAGTTGCAGTCTAGCAACATTTGGAGGCAAAGGGATCTTGTAGCACCTTTGAATACTAACACAGCTATGCCTTTGAACATTTGGGGGGCTACATAGTCCCTTCTGCTATTCTGTATTATTTATTTATTTTAAATCCTGCCTTCCTCTAAGTATGGGGTTCAAGGAAGTTCACAAGTAATCTTGCAGTGAACTGCTTGCCTGAGATAAATGACAACTTCTTCCAAAAGAGTCTCTTTCCAGCCATCAGCTTATGTTGCCTGTGGCTTGGAAATATATGGTGACTGAGCAACTGGCAAAGTATTGCGTGGTTAATTTTTTCTTTTCTGTACTTCTTCTAAAGCAGTATTTCCCCAACTATTTGATGTGGGGGGAGGCAGCAGTTGCCAGGGACTAATACCATATTTGTGCTCATTAGTTGCAGTTTTTTTTTTTTCTTTCCTGAAAACTCACTGGGAACCAGCAGTCAGTGGCTTGGGGACTGGCACAAGTCCATAGGCTACCACTTTGAGTAGCACTGTTCAAAAGGGTATTTTTTAGATTCATGGGTGTTCTTAGCTCTCAGTTTGAGACAACTGAGGATATGTACTTGATGCATTTAGTTGGAAATGTTTCAATTGCTCTTTTTTTTTAAAAGGAAGAAAGCGAAATTTCTTAATGTTTATTCTCATTCAGCCTTTCTTATGTTATTATTCAACTCTTGTTTTTGACATTTATGTTCCCAAAATGAAGTTAAAGGCTTTGGGGTTATGGTGCTTTGGTGTTAAAAGAAGGTTCCTGGATATTATCTTACATATCTAACATTGGTTTTATGTTTTGGTTGTTGTATTATTATTCTGTTTGTTTCTGTTTATTCTGTTGTAGAATGATATGACAACAGTTCGGTTACGGTGGGAACAAATTCTCATGCCACTACTGAAAAAATATAAGTTGAATATAACTTGGGGTGATCAAGATCTTCTGAATATTATGTTTTTTCATAATCCAGGTAAATTCCTCTCTCTGTGTGTGTTTGTTTTTAAAAGAGATGCTATTGAATCACAGAATGTTTTTATTTGAATTTTTTTTGGGGGGGCAGTATGCTTTTAAAGAACATTTATATGCTAATCAGCCTGACTGAACCATCAAATCTGCTCCCAGTTCTTTCTAATTTGAATGTGACTCTCTGCTTAAGAAATATATATTTATTTTTGTTTATAATGCTAATATGTTTAATGACTGTGCCAGGTATGTTAGAAATGAGAAATGTCCAACACCCAGGATAGATGCACCCTGTGGGGTTTCAGTCATAACAGATTGGACTCCTTATCTCCAGTGATTAGAAATAAGAGGCTATTTATGGCCTAGCAAGCTGGTACAATCAGCTGAACACTGGCTTTTAGTCTGGGATGCTGTTGCATTAGGTTTACTCCTAAGTAAACTTTTATAGAGTTGGGCGGTACTTTGAATGGCTCACTCTCATGCCCTTAGTTCCTTTATTATCTACAAATGTATGCTGTCTACCCCCAATGCAGGCTGAGTGCTTTTTGGATATGTATTTTGTAAAGTTTAAGCCCCTGAAGCTGAATATTAAAGAAATAAAGATTTAAAAATAATACATCAAGACAGCATAATATTAAGAGTGCAGGCTTACTGTTTAGCTCTGGGCATGAAACCACCTAAGCCAAAGCAAAGGAGATAAGGAGAAAATAGATTAGCAGGGATATATTAAACAAGTGACTGGAATATAATGAAATAACCAAAAAGTCATCAGTATGAAATGGTTACTCATTTCTGATGTAATCATTTAATGACTGATGCAATCTGATGCAATCATCTAATGGCAGGTAGCCAGAAACAGTGGGTAGTGACACTTCCAGGAGACTAGCTCATTAAGTAGCCTCATGTAAATGGCCAGGGAAATCTCTCTTCCTATTGGAGGAGAAGATTATTGTTGACATTAACAGGTACTAGTTGGATTTGTCTCTGAGTGGATCAATAGAGGCTGAAGATAGTACAGTGGAACCTTGGTATCTAGGGGGGGGGGTCTAATCCAGACCTCTGCAGATACCAAAATGTGTGGATGCTCAAGTCCTCTTATCCCCATGGCAGTGCGTGCATGCAGCTACGCTGCCATTGGGGACAACAAAACTTCAGATGAAGTCTCATTGTCCCTAATAGTGGCACAGCTGTGTGCATGTGCCACCACTGATGACAACGGGGGCTGTGCCTAATGGTGGCATGGCCACGTACATGCCCCACTATTGGGGAGAGCAGGGGCTTGCCATCCATGAATGCTTAAATCCGCAGATGGCATGTCTGCAGATACTGAGGTCCCACTGTATAAAAGCTATCTCCAAACACATGAAAATCAGGCTGTTTACAACAGTTTCCAATAAGGGTCAACCTAACTGCCTCCAGCAACACTTATGCTGTGCTGATGCTGTTCCTAGTGGATAAATGCCCATATGCTTTCAATATTAAATAGGCTATAGCAAAGGTATAGTTCTTATCTAAATAAATAAATGATTGTGGAAGAATATTATGTTCCATGGATGTCTGCAGTGATACAGATACCTGTGTATTTTTGAGCATAGAAAGGTCAATTACATACAATGGTTAGACAATATTGCTGCCTCTTAATAAATGTTTCCTAAAATGAATATGAAAGATTCCAGTGAAGATGCTAATATGCTATAAGGTGAGCTTATTAGTGATTTATATGGATTGCAAAGTAATGCTTCAGTGAATTGCAAAATCACAATATATAACCAATGTGTCTAGACCAGTGATGGCGAACCTTTTAGAAGCGGAGTGTCCAAACTGCAGCCCAAAATGCCACTTCCCTCTGGCTTTCTAATAACAAACTCTGGCAAACACTGTGCGTGCCCACATAGAGGGCTCTGAGTGCCCCCTATGGTATGCGTGCCATAGGTTCACCACCATTGATTTAGACAATGAGAAATCTGTGTTCCTTCCCAAAGGCAGTAGACTGTACATATATGTGTACATATCTATGTTTGCCCATTTTGATAAAACAGCCTAAAAGATGATTAAGCTGTCCACTCATTCTCCCATGTCAAAGTATCCTGGGTGTCTAGTAGTTAAGAGTGCTTAAATGAAGTGTTGAAGCTGAATCTGCCTGTATGAACTATACTGTTCATGAGTTGGGAGCCTGGATAACCAGAAGGTAACAAGAGGGAGCTGCAAACAGATATAGGGCAGTTGACGAATGGGAAAGAACCCTCAATTGAAACAGTTGGGTGGGGAACCATACTTGTTTCACTCCTATGGATTGGAATTTGGCTGGTGGACCAAAAGTTTCTCTATCCTGTCTATATAGTGTAATTGCAGCTCACAAACAGAAGAATGCAACCTGTTCAGTTTGTCTATAATAACTGTATTGTATGTTTTTTGTGTTTTTGTTTGTCTGCTCAGAAAGCCTTTTTGTTTTTCCTTGTCAATGGAACTATCGGCCTGACCACTGTATTTATGGGAGCAATTGCCAACAAGCTGAAAAAGAAGGAATATTCATCCTTCATGGAAACAGAGGTGTTTACCATGATGATAAGCAACCAGCTTTTCGAGCTGTGTATGATGCAATAATAAATGTAAGCATTTTAACATTAGCTTGTAAGACAGGGCTTTTGAAATCAAGACTGTAACTTCTAGCAGCCCTAGCTAGCACAAGTAGCAGTGAGGAATACTGGAAATTGTTGTCCTACAACTTCTAAAGGGCCATATGATTCCCATCCATATTCTAGGAATAAAAATAATACTTTGAAATTTAATTCAAGAATAAAACTTTTTTAGCTTTTGAATTAACCTGTGTAATATCTTGCAGTTTTAGCAATATTTTATCCATAATTATCAGTATCAACATGCAGAGTGTGCATTCTAAAGATTTTATAGTGAGTCCTAATGGACCATCTATAGAAGAGTTTATTGTCCAGGAACACTATACATATATAGTGTTAGAAATTTTTTGAAAGGAAGTGAGAACATGGGTTTACAATTTGTAATGTCTAGATTTAGAGTAGGCACTAATACAGAAGGTTCCAGACTCACTGATTTCTTTTGGGCACAATAATGGAAGGCTTGCATGTTTTCATAGTCTTTGGTGTTGCACCATATGTATCAAATGCTGGATGATCTTAAATTGGTTTAAATCTAAACTACAGTGTAATTAATAAAAGTGTAACTTTTAGCTAAAGATCACAAAGTTAGGGTCTAGATCTTGGTGTGACATATTGCTATAATAAATCCATATGTTACTCCACTCTACACTGTTAAGAAAAAGTTGGACTACCAGTTGTGCTGTGACACTTCTTCTGTTCCTGTTTCATTTCTGAAACTAGTTAAGTGATGCTTAGATTTTATTTCCCTCCAACATTTTTCCTGTCCCATATCTGTATAATTTAGTTACTTTAATTTGTGCAGTTTATAATATATAAGCGCATTGCAAGTCCTTCATGCTTCGGATAACTGTTCAGCCTTCTTGTTTGGCAAATAAGGTTTCTATAAAACTATTTATCAGTATTTTGGCATACTCGCTGAAGAGCTGTAAAATGAAGCAATGTTGCTTATTTTAATATTCATCCTATCTTGTATATAACCTTCAAAGATCAATAGTATATTTTAATGGTGCTTTGTTGCATGTTGTCATATAGATATAAAAATGAAGAAAAGTACTATTGGGAGCATTAGAATACACTACACAAAAAGAATATGTGGTCTCATAAAATTACAATTTCTTTGTTCCTTAGAGTATTGCCAGAAAAATTGTAAGAAAAGAAAATCTCTCAGCATTATTTATGATTCGTTTTAGTTTATGCATAATGCTCAGAAAAGATGTAGATCAATAGTGACCCAAAGCCAGCAAGATTAGTAAAATTATTTTATTTTGAAATGTTGGGTTTGCATATCACTTGGTTTTTAATATAGTAAAATAACCTGTAGCTCTGGAGTAATGACTGTTTTTACTTCGGGTTCCCATTAAATACTGTGTGTGCTTGTTCATAATTCAGTTTAATGAAAGTGTCCCATTTTTAATGGTACTGTAGATTATTCTTTTTTGTACTGTTTCAACTCTATGAGAGCCATATAATATTTTAATGAATGGCATAGTAAGGTAATTATACATATTTCAAAAAAAAGTTTCAACATGGCAGGTATGTGATCAAATAAATTAACCCTTTAATTTATGACTCTGACATTCATTTTTAGATTTGTTTGCCAGAATGTTTATGTTGGGTTTTTTTCAGACTCCCGCTCCCACTTCTGGGCCGAACCATTTTGCATTCACTTATGTTGTCAATAATTGGATATTTTGAGTAATCAAAATGTATTGCAGACTTAACAGAAGAGGACTTTTATGTATTGGCTTACATAAAGAATGTCTTCATTTTATTAGTTCCTATCTATTTATCAGACATATTTAGCAGATAGAGATGTTTATAAAGTGATTTTTAGTTGAACAATGGAAAGCAGTTTCAGAAAATGTTGAGTGTTGGTTTGACATTATTAATACAGCATTTCTAATGTTTTCTCCCCAGTATACATTTGGTGATGACCTGGTGCATGGCTTGCTACTACCCCTTGAACTGGAACTACAAAAGACCCAGCATACTTACTGTGGAAGAATATACAAAGTGTTCATAAAGCAGCTTTCAAAAAGTATACAGGACACTGTTGACAGAAGATCTGGAAGAAGGTGATCATTTCAGACTTCTGCCCTCCAAAGTTCTGCATTAAATAGGATATGTGTGGGAACGAACATATATGACTCCTGAAGGATGTTCATGAAAAAAATGGCATATTGCTTGAATAAGTTGCTACTTACATGCCCAGATCTGCCTCCCAGTATGAAGATGCTGTTCATCTTGAAGATTTTTTTTTTCAGGAGAAAGCATACTGTATAGAATGTTTGAAGTTCTATTAGTACACATTTTTACAACAGTGAATAAGAGTGTTGCTGAGTTTTGTATTCAGGTTTATTTTGCATTATTCAGTCGTCTGTAAACCTCAAATGAGTGCGATAAAAATGAAGGCTTTTATATTTCAGAAATGACTGTACTTTGTCATGCCTGATCTAAAATTGTGCTAAACTGTGAATGTAGCAATAATGGAGTCAGCACTAACCTCACTTTAAAAGTGTGACAACAAGTTGTTTACAAAGCTCAGAAATTATTCTGTTTTCAAAGGAATGTGATGTGACTGATGACAATCTGTATGTGCCTTTTTTATCTCATATTTTAAAATATTTTGACAATCATGTTTATATAGCTATAAACTGCACAGGATACATAGGACTTCCACTCTAAGCAAAAATATAGTGGAATTTTTTTTTCATCTGTAGTTAATTGTTTATTTCTATAAACAGAATAGCTGGGATCTAAACAGCCACACAGACATATGGAAAAGCTTGGTGTGGGCATGCCAGTGGGCCCTTCTTCATCTCTAGCCATGCCTAACTTTGAAATATTGCAAACTGAATTTGGAAGTTCAAGCTCTTTGGGCACATAGTTCATGAACCACATGAGATTGGTTATTGATTGGGAATTACTAGCTCGGAAACTCTTAGGTTCACTAATATTGCATGGTTCTTTTGGGTTCTGGCCAGTATTCTAGCATGGTTAAACTGTAATGCCAAAATATTATGGTTATGGCTAGATTATTTTATTTTATTATTATTATTTTACTAAGGCGGAATGTAATACTTAGAATATTGTTTTCAGTTATATTTGTATAAGATTTTTTTCTATGACTTTACTGGCCATTCTGGAAGGAAAACCCATGTTGTGAAATATGCTGTAGTTTGTTGTTTTTTTTAATGAAGTATTATGTTAGTATATGGGTCTTAATATTTGAAGTCTAGTGCATTCTTATTATTTACCAAAATCCACTAAATCATAGGCTAATGCTTTGTAGTTTATTATGTTACTTGCCTTTATTGGACACTTGGTTGCTTACCAAATAGTTTTTGCCAGAGTCTGAGCTGTTACAGACCTCTGGTTTCAGTGAAGCAGTGGTGGCCATTCCAGCATGTGGTACACTGAAATAATATTTGTTTAGAAGAATATTTTTGGCTCTGATAGTAAATACTGCAAAAAAATTTATTGCATAAAATGCAACTTTTATTATAATTATACATATAATGGGAATAATGTTGCTAATACCTGAGCATAGAGGGCTTTACAGATAATCCAGTTTGCTTAGAAGCTCTATTTTGTAATGTAATGTAAGATGACATGTCAGCACCTCTGCAGCAGTAATTCAGACCTGCTGAAAACTTGGGACTCAAAATATGGAATGTATTCTTAATTTCTATGTTCTAGCTGCTACTCCATAAAACAGAAACAACTGAGTAAAAGATGTATGCAGAACTTGGAAAGTTACTCATTCCTATTAGTTAGTTCAGCCTGAGTCTCACTTATCTGCAATTCTACAATCTGAAATACTCCAAAATCTAAAACATTTTTCATGGGTGTTTGAGATAGTGACACATTTACTTTCTAATAGTTCAGTCTACACAAACTTGGTTTCATTAACAAAATTATGAAAAATGATTATGTATAAAATTATTACAAATATGTATTAAATTAATTTCACACTATGTGTATACTGTATACACAAAACATAAACGAATTTCATGTTTAGACCTGGGTCCCTTCTCCAAGATGTCTCATTATGTATATGCAAATATTTCAAAATCCCAAAAATAAATATAAAAAATCGAAACACTTCTGATCCTAAACATTTCAGATAAGGGAGACTCAACCTGTATAGAGTTTTAAAAGTAACCCTTTGCTTTTATATGTTATAATGTTGGAAAAATGACTTATTTTACTTGTTGCATTGCTCATTAGTTTTCTATTATTTTCCATTTTTTTAATAAAACTTTCAGGTTTGATAAGAGAAAGCATAAAACTTGAAAAATTCATAATAGAACGTCTCTCAAATATCCCCTTTAAAGTAACATTTCAAAATAATCATTATTTAAACTAGTAAATAACTTCATTCACTTCATTCACTCTTTGAACCAATCTTGAATTTCTTTAGGGCTCAGCAGACCAGCAAGATATTAGGGGCCAAGCTCGTGGCATCCTGCCCCTGCTTCTAACTCAGGTCAGTCCCTGGGCCACTGCGGCAACAGGTGGATGTTTACACACTTGCCTGCTGCCACACTATGGACTCTTTGCTGCTGCATGCCTTGTAATTCCCATTCTCCCTTCATGTGTCCCAAAGGTTTCTGCTGTGGTCCATAAGGGCAGAGATGGGGCATCTGGCTATGACCGCATGGTCAGGTGCCCCCTTCCAATGTCAGAGGCCACAGTGGGGGCCTTTGAGACAGACGTGACAGCAGTGGTAGATACCAGGCATGTAAGGCCATCTGGTCTGCTGGCCGTTAACATGGAATTTCCAACTCCACAGCAAAAAGCCAGTCTCTTTGGACCAGATTAAGGCCCCTTTGGGCTGGGATTAGGCTGGCACCACCAGATCATGGCTAATGGCCTTCATTGTCTAAACAGGACAATGCAAAGCCTGGGGGACTAGAGGCCTTTTGGCCCATGCATACAGGCCCATAGTTACAGCTTTGTTACCCAATGAATAACTAGTTACCGGTCTCTACATTATTTCTAACCTGTTAACACCAAGCTCTGGGCTTACCAGTCTATTCATGGTGAGAAATACAACACACACAGATATGCTATTTGTAAATATGGATTCTGGAAAACAATGCCACAGTGTAGCCTTTCAGCACTAGTGTTCCTGTTCATGGTTCTATCCAGTCATTCCCTCCAGGCAGTGCATTCTTTCTATGTCTACCCATCTCACTCTTATTCCTTCTTTCCCAGTTTTCCAATTAGCGTTTAACTTTCTGTAGCTACTGTACATACTTCTATATAAAATCTCTGCCACATACTTGGGTACCTTACACATGTTGATACCTCCCTCTTGTTTCTTAGTCACCCTTTTTTGCTCCAGGATAACCAGCATCCATCACCTCAGTTGACTATTAAATAGCTAATAATTAACTGGTGGAGATTTAACTATTCATCCCATGTTTATATCTGAGTTTAATTGACAAAAGCTGGGGTGGCTTAACTTCAATTACTGTGTACCTTTCACAAATAATTTAAAGGCAAGGATCGAAGTACACTCCACTATCTTCAAAAATAACTTAGTAATTGACTGGAAATCGCCTCAGAATTCTCTTTATCCATCTTTTAAAATGTTCTAGTGTTGTGATAGTGAACCTATGGTATATGTGCCAGAGATGGCATGCATAGTTGGCACACGGAGGGTGGTGGGGAGGAGGAAGATGTGAGCCCCTATTCCTCTTCTTACCTCCTCACCTCACCCCCTGGTCCTTCAGCTGTCTCTGGAGAGGCAGCTGAAGGCCCAGGAGGGCAGGGGGAAGAAGTCCCACCCCAGAAGTCCTGCCCTCAGAGTCCCACCCGCAGCACTAGGTAACATCTGGTGCTGGAAGGCCTTTTAGTTTGGGCACTCAGTCCCTGAAAGTTTTACCATCACTGTTCTAGTGTGCTGGTCCTAGAGAATTGTACACTTAAGAGTAATATAGTTTTCACATTTTGAAATGTGTCTCATTACTCAATGAAAAGCATTACGTTATCAGCTTTCTGAGTCCCCAAAATACAAACTCTGATGAAGCCTGTTGCTTTTAATGTATTTTGACATCTTGTAACACAGAAAAAAATTGTCTTAATTTTGAAACGCTGGTATAGATAATAGTCAGGTTCTTATGAAGACATGCTGTACTATTACTTAAATAGTATGTTTCAGTTCTGTTAGAAAAGGATCAAAATGGGAAGCCTGTAGACTTCCAAGTAAAGCATTGTTGCAAATACGTTTACATACACTGTTTTCTGTTGCCCTTTTTCTTTTCATACCTAACCAGCTATTAGTATATCTGACATCATTAGGAAGAGTAATTTGTTGCAAGCATCAAGGTGTTTCAGCTGAATGGAGTATGTCATATTCACTGTGGTGTTAAAAGTCCAACTAACCTATTCCACATCTTTCAGTGCAGTTTTCTCCAACCCGTTGACTTCCAGATGTTTTGGACTTCAAGTCCCATGTTCTCCACCAGATCACAGTTTCTTCCTTCTGCAGGTGAGCATTTTGCTCTTCCCTCTTTGTACCTTTTCCTGACTGTAAATCAAGACAGGGTCCAAACTAGTCTGAACCTTCTCACCCACTTGCACTTCAGTTTCTGGACGACTGAACTCTTCCTTTACCTCTGACCGTTCTGAGATTCAAATTATGTTATGATAGTAAATTATATCATGATAACTTTAAATACCGGTAAGTGCTTTTAGAAAATGTGATGGAAGTTGGGATCTGAGGAATGTTGCATATGTAGATGAAGTAATGAAGAACAGAGAAGGACAAATTAAGATTTTTTAAGACAAAACCAGAAATTTGAATCTTGTTTGGACACACACACACACACACATCCTCCTGATACTCTTCCTAGTATCAAGCCCATAATTTGGCTGTTCCAAGATAATTTGACTGATGTCCTGTCCCATTCCAATACAAAAGCCAACTACACTATCAGATGAATCTTTCAACTTTTGTAATGGGACATCTTTAGGCACATCTGAAGGAGCAAGCTAACCCAGTGAATGCAGGGCAGGCAGTCTCATCTGATATTTCACTGCTGTCTTCCAGCATCAAGCCTGTTTTCTTCCTCATGTCCTCCAAAGTTGTGAGCAGAGTATTTGGGAAAGTGGAGGTAATTCTTACTCTACTTTATCCTTGCCATTATGACAAAGAACTTTCTGGCTGAAAGATGCAGTCTTAACTTCATTCTAAACAAACACATTGCAGTCTGTGAAGCATAGAGTATATGCAAGAGTATTCATATCTATTTAAACTGGTGAGATTTGTTCATTTATGTCCTTTCCCCCCAATAAACTCATCTCTACTTTATCCTCACAGTAACTCTGACGTATGCTATAAGACAGGTGAGTTTCATGGCTCTGGGGAAATGTATTTGGATTAACTGGCTTGAATTGTCTTTAAAATCTCAGCCAACTGTTCACCTTTCCCAAAATTATGGGCCTGCTTTTTCATGCCAGCAAAGAAATGATGTTGGGTCATTCTGACATAGTAATATTTAATGAAAATAAAAGCTTTCTTGGTCACATCCCACCTCAAAGTTTTGACAGTACTTGTTTGTAATAATCTTAGTTTTTTCATATTATTAAAATTAGAAACCAGCTGAGGTGTGCAGTTTTTGAAGTTGGCCTATTGCATTTTCACTTCATGTTCATTTCTGCAGAGGTCAGTTTGTTCCCATTCTTCCTTTGGTTCATTAACATCATCTCATTCACATAATTACAGGCTTGGCTGCAAAAGATTTTTTTTTCTTTTATGTTTATCTCTTATGAATCTTAATATTCAGTCAGCCATTCATGTACACATATTAACAGAGCAATTCATGTTAAATCAATTTATATTACTCAAGCATACACACACACGCTCCTGATTTTACATATAAAACCTAAAAGCATGTAGAAATTCCTCTGAGTTACAAAATTTGGTTGAAACCGCAGGTTTTTAGAGTACTTTTTAATCTTTGAAGAAAGCAGAAGATATTAAATCAGATTTTACTCTTAATTTGGGAGTGTAGGAAATTAAAAATTAATTTAGCTGGATGTTTTATCTTTATATTGCTATCTTACCATGTCTTATTGAGTAGCTGTATCCAGAGACCCATGCTGCTTGAATGTTCTAATCTCAGAAAACTTTAGAACTCCTCCATAAAAGATAGCAGATCCCTTGACTTCATATTTCTTTTGCATATTCAAAATATTTCCCCTTTGAGTGTCTCCCCTGCCCACAAGTATAGCAGTATGCTGAATCAGAACTAATTGCATATGGAACAGGAGATAGAAACTGGTGTCTCTTTCTGTTTAAAGCATTTAGTAGGGTTTTAGGCATGTTAATTGTGTACACTTTTTAATTAGTTGTTTCTAAGGAATGCGTAGCTAATGACATTTGAAACTAGTAAATATACATTTGAGTGGTTCTAGAAGAATCATAACTGTTGCTGTTATTATTATTAGCATGTGAGAAGAGAGCTAAAAGTGGTTCTAAGACAGTCAGAAGATGTATTCATGGTCAGTTTTGTTAAGTGGTACAATTCTCATTCATAGTATCGTAAAAGCTTAAGTGCTCATGCTAGTTTTTTCAAAACTGTAACAAGGTAAACATTAGGGGGGATTGGGTTGTAGTCCCTTTCTTGTATCCCCATCCAAGGCTATGAATATTCTGTAATTCTCTAGATAACATTAAGGAGAAATCCAAAAACAGTGGGGATATTCCCTGCATGCCAACATACATAGCAGGAGTTCTTAAATCCAAAGTTATTTCCTTTTATGACCGTTGACTTCTTTGGCATCACATCAGTTTTAAAATTTCCTGCCTAGATAATGTTTTGTCCTCGTGCACACAATTAAATTAAACATTTTAAATAATGAAAAAAATGCAGAAGAGAGGGAAAGCCATTGGAGGAGGAATTAGTTAATGTTGAAGTAATTCTTCCATTAGGACAAAGAAAGAAGATGCAGAAGAAGTGATGAGAAACGCAGCTCTGTGGGCTGCTACCCAGCAGATCATGGGCAGAAAGAATAAATTCAATGAAATCACTCAGTTCAGTGAAATTACTGGCTGCAGACAGTGCGCCTTTGAGATTATTAATGAAAAAAAATATATTTAAAAGGATATTCATTTGACCTAGTGATAGTGATTTGCATGGTTCTTTAAGCACATTTCTAAAGTAGTCGAAACTGCGAGTGGAGAAGCAGAAAAAATGCTGACCAATCTGTGGTCATGCTTTAAAAGGTAAAGAAAAAAGGGGTGAAAATGAAATGAAAAAGCTCTGGACGCTCAAGAAATTTCCAATTGTTGCTCTAGGCCACCATATTGGGAACATATGTTCCATAATGGGTTGGAGCTGATCTGCATAGTGCCACCATGCAACAGGAGCAATAGAAAGAAGCTTGAATGCAGCCGCAAAGCTTGACTGACAGGTCTACTATGAACAAGAAAGTTCACAGAAGCAGAAAAGGAGCATTCTTAACTTTCTTAAGAGGTATCCTTGCAGAGAATCAAGGAGTGGTAAATGAATCAAAATGTGCTCTGCCACATGCTTCTAGTTCAGTGATTGAAAACACATTTACAAGATGATTCTGTTCTGTTGTATTCTATTTGTATGCTGCCTTTCTCCCAGAGTGGGACCCAAGGCAGCGCCCAAAGAAAGTACCGTAAATTTCTAAAGCCTTAATAAAGTTTTTTTAAACAGTTAAAATCCACAAATTAAAATATAAAATCATTTATATTTCTTAGATGTATCTAAAGTAGCTCAGTGATTCCACCCAACAACAAGTAGCTTTGTGTGAAAGAACTATAATAGGTTGCTGACAGAATCCTCAGGTTATAACTGAAGTATATTTCAAGGGAAACAAGCATATTGAGTAATACATTCATGAGTTGACAGCTAGTACCTCAAGATGATTGTGTGGATTGAAGATTAATATTTAGACAGTTAAAGCTTACCTATTGAAACATATTTTCAAAAGGAAAAAAATCCCTTCAAATAAAAAAACATTAGACACACTATATAAGCATGTTACTTAATTTCTCTGTGTTTGATGACTAGCAACATGTTTGTTATGCAGAGCAACAGTTCTTAGCCTGTGGTCCATGGATCCTTGGGGGCTACAATGTCCTCACAGGCTGTGTGTGAAGGCTTGAAGATGCAAATGCATGATGATGCTGAGAAACTGAGAAAGTATGTGACATTTCTTGCTACCACACATACATCCAGAAACTGCCTTCATAGCTTCACCACACTCTAGTGTTCTCCACATTGTGCCACCACTTTCTTGGAAGGAATATCTAGCAAGGAGTATCTGTCACTTGGCTTCATGTGTACAAGCCCAGAAGGCTAGTGACTACTACAGTGTATGTTATATTATGATGTCTGTTCCAACAAGGCCATGAAACCATCAATATTGTGAAAACATCTCAATACTAAACATAATGAACATGCCACAGGGAACATTGTGGGGTTTTTTTCCTTCAAAGGAAAGAATATGGTAAAAAAAAAAAAAAGACAAATTGCAACTGGTTGTAAGAATGAAAATGCAGTGAGGACTATGTTTGAAGTTTGAAGGTTCTCAACTAATAGTACACAGTATCTGAAGAACTTATATTACCTGCTGCAAAATGGTTTCTGCATTGATCATTCTAATAAAAAGTATAATAAGAGTGTGTGTGTTCACTTATTACTTCTCTTCAAATTTCATGAGTAACTTTAAATAAATATTTGATGCACTTTAGGATTTTAAATCTTGAGTTAAGTCTTGGTGGTCCACAGCAATAAATATATATTTAAAGGGGTCCAAGGTGAAGAAAAAGTTAAGAATCACTTATGTAGAAGATTCTAAAATATAACCTGAAATTTCAGCTCACTGGAAACAGTTGATTCTGAGTACAGAACATTAGTACCAAAGACTTTGGAAGTGGACCTTAATGGGCAAATAAATGCAGCAAATCCATACTTCCAGCAATGCCACTATAATTTCAATACTGCATGTAGTTTTCAAGCTCAAGAGCATAGGATGCTATTTTGTAAGGGACAGCCATTTGTCCCAATTGTTCTTTACTCTTGTTTCTTTTGGCAGACTGGGGGCAACATGAGCTTGCTGTCCATAGATCAAATCTACGGATGGCAAGTTTGCAGATACCAAAGGCCCACTGTAATTATCACCCCACTGTAAACCCTAAACCTCAGCTATTCCTTTCCATATTTCCATTTCTGTTAGCTCTGAATGCCCTAATGTTTCTCCCCATGCACTCTACATCCCCACCTGCCCCCAAGCCAGGTCACTCCGCTTGGAGCCCCAATAGAGGCGCGAGGCTGAAGCCCTACCCCCAACCCTGCACGTCATGCCAACAGGTGTGATGAGCAGTGGGGGAGCAGCCCCCCAATGGCAGGATAGCTCCCCCCAGTGGCAACCCCACCACCTTGGCAGCAGGAAAGGGGGTGGTCCCTGTCACAAGCCTGGCCAGCAAAGGCTATCTGTGGCCACAGGCAGTTAGAGGGTAAGCACATCCTGAAGAAACAGTGGCATAATGCCATGGGTGAATGGGGTGCTGGCATGATGTCCCCAGCCCCTCCCCTGGCTAGCCCTGCACCAAAAGCCAACCCCCCAGGGGCAATGTTCCGCTGATGTAACCCCAGCCCCCAGCACCCTACCTCTAAGGCCCCACCAAGGTTGGAAGACCCCCGGTTATCACCAGTAAAAATAGAGGTGAAGCCGCAGGTCTTCCCCTCTTGGCTGCCTGGTTTGCAATGGCTGGGGCCACGTGGCGTCGGTCCTTATAAAGGCCCAGATCTCACCCCTAAGTCCCGCAAGATTATGCAATCTTGCATAATTATGGGGGTTGCTGTGGGATCTCGTGAGATTCCCCCTTGATGGGCTAGAGCTGCAGGAAGGGCAGGACTTCCTGCTGTTTTGGCCAGTCATGGAGCTGGCCACCTTAAAATGGCCGGCACAACTGGCAACACCTCCCAACAAGTGGGGGGGGGGCTTTCCTTCAGGTTGTCTGCTGACACTGAATTTCATAGGGTTTTCTTAGGCGAGGAACAGTGGCGTCACCAGGGTTGGCATCACCCAGTGCAGTAACTCATGGTGTCACTCTCCCTTGACTTCGTCCAATTCACACCAGACAGAATACTTCGTAAAATTTTTTTTGTACTAATGTTACACATAAGGCTTAATTCCCATAGATCACTGAATGTAATGGTAATAGATGTGACATAAAACAACTAGCAACATTAAAATTATACTTTTAGATTACAATATCACACGCACAGCCCAAATGTATTTACATGTACATAGTTTCATGTGGTTAAAGTGAAAATTTGGTAAAATGTATTTTTTTTTAAAAAAGGAAAAAAATTAATTCGAAATTATTTTTTTAAAAAAACAACAACAACATGTGCCTCTCATTTCTCCTCCCACTAAGCCTTGCTCCACTCACACTTTCTCTTCAGCACTTCAAAGGGACACAGATAAAATTCCATGGCTCATTTCTACCAAAAGGCAGATTTTGTGGAACAGTGATGTCACTCCCCTTAGGAGTGGGCCACACACTCCTAGTGACACTCCTGCTAAGGAATACTCAGTGGTGGCTTGCTATTGCCTTCCTCTGAACATAGCGTACAGCATGTAGGATTCCCCAAAGATCTTCCTTCCAAGGCCTGACCTAGCTTAGCTTCCAAGAGATCATCTGTGCATTTAGGTAATGACCAAATGCAAAGTAGTAATGGTGGCCTTGTTAGGATGAAGGTTCCCTTGCTTGACTTACATTCTTGGCAAAGGTTTTTCCCCCACTGTTTAGATTAATCTTTAACAAGGTTGTCACCTCTCCTTCTTGCAGAGTTTGTTTTGTCAAATTGTTTATGGGGATACACACCCTCTCCCCAGGAAATACATAAAACAATCAAGTCTTTTGGCTGCAAGAGCCAGTCCAAGCTGAGAAAAAGGGATATAGTCAATGGGAAGGAACATGCTAGAGACTTTGGGGGTCTGGCTCATACTCTGCCTAATGATGAAATGGGCTTTAGGCTAATATTTGCTCACATATGATTTTATGCTTTTTATGGTAAGATTTATGTTACTTAGTATATTGTTTGTGAAAGCAGACATAAATCTATGAGTGTTGGATAGGCAACTTAGCCTAGCTTGTAACTGGATAATTTATTCTTGTTGGTGCCTGATGAAAGAGGCTGTGAATACTTTTCAACATGAACATACATTAAGCAAAGTTTCTTCATCAATGAATAATGCATTTAGCTGAGAAAAAGTACTGTAGAATACATATCAGCTCTCAACATACTAACATGGAGAATGACTTTAAAAATTGCATCACAGCTTGGGGCAAGAGAGCATTTTCACAAGGATATATATCATTAGACAGGAATATGGCAAGAGGGAATATTTTTGAAGACGGAGGAATATTTTCTTATTAATGCTCCAGCTAGTTTATTTCCATGCATGTAGTGTCTTTCACCATTGTGTATGGAAACGAAATGTTAAGATAACAATATCCGCACAAATATTGCATAGTTTGTTAGCACACGCTATCTTGATATGTAGCTATACACATGTTTCTATTTTATTTTTAACTAAAAGCCATATTCAAAGGGATGGGGAAGTGACCATCCCAGAAATAACCTAATTCATGGATGAAAGGCAGTGTGGTGTGTTGGTTTCTGCTAGGACTAAGTTGTAGTGGTTTGACTAGTATTCTGGAAGCCAGAGTTTGGTTCTCTGCTCAGCCATGGTAGCCTACCTTGAGCGAGTCATGGGACCTTATCACACGCTGGCCATGAAGCGAAAAGTAACCGAAATAAAAATAAATTCAGTTTTATACTGAAATGAACTGAATTTCGCCTGCGCGGCCATTGTGCAATGATTCCGAAAGCTCCCTTGTACTTCCCCGAAAAACCGAATGTCAAAAGATCTCAATTTGTTACGGATTAGCTCCGGGTTCTGTCGAGTTTCGGTGCAACGTCGTGTGTAAACACGGAGAAACAATACGGATTAGCTCCGGGTTCTGTCGAGTTTCAGTGTAACGTTGTGTGTAAACACGGGGAAATAATATGTATTAGCTACGGATACCCTTTGGATTAGGTCTGCTTTAGACCCCGTGTGATAAGGTCCATACACTCTCAGCCCCAGAAAAACCCTTGATAGGGTAGTTCTAGGGTCTCCATAACTCAGAAATGACTTGAAGGCACACAACAATAATTCATGCACCTAGTGTGGATGCTTTGGCAGCCAAACTTTACTATTGGAGATGTTTTGCTTGTGAAATCTGGTACCTCTACATTCATGGCTTTTATGATTTGAGATTAAGGTCATTTCAACTAAAATCATCTGGAAAACTGAGGAATAACTGAGTCCCTCCATTTATTAGATCTTTCTCCCCAGATAATAAAAGGTTTAATGTAGGAGGAGATACAGTTATATTTAATGAGGGTGTACATCACAGATGATGAAATAGCCACTGACCAGTGAGATGGGAAGCTGGGTTTAAGTGTGCAAACATTTGAGATGGTTCTGAGAGGAAGTATTTTAAAAGTTGATGCAACACAAGGCTTTTGTCTGTCTGCCTTGGTCTCTGGCTCTTGCTAGGCAGACGATGATCAGGAGCTCTGGAATCAGGAGGCTGGTGGAGCCAGACAATTGAGCCCAGACTCTCAGCTCTCCAGGACACCAAGGTCTACAAATCCCATCTGATCTGTAAGATTAGGAGAATGTGCCAGTCAGTGGCATTAGGATATTTTGATTTCTTTTCATGGTTTAGCTGAATTGATTTGTCTCTGTAGCTTATACTTTCTGTCTATGTCTGGAGGGCACGTTGATCCTTCGTGTAGTGATATCTTTTTGCTATAGAATTCCCTTACTCAGAATAAAGCTTTTAAGGTAATCTGTTTCTCTTGTATTCCTTTTCTCATGCCTTAGTTTGGCCCAGTTCTTCCCT
>CM034708.1:151974875-151985059 GCA_020142125.1 Phrynosoma platyrhinos | reverse complement strand
GGATCTTTGCCCCAGGAAGACAACACACTTCCCGAGACATCTTGTCAGTACACTCTGTTAAAAACTCACCCTCCAGATTTATCTATTGTAGAGCTCCCACTGTGTATTGTGTTAAATAGGATTTACATCTGGATATGCATACTTAGGATCATGACTACTTGCTGAGTTGTAACTAGTGGGAGCAGAGATGCATTTAGTGGAGGTTGGTGGCTTCTGTGTCATTGGGATGGGGAAATCTACTCTGGGTTTAAAGGAGGTTATCAACAGTGCTGAACCTATTTTGGGGCTAGAGTTCAGCACTCTAGATAACCCCTTTAAAGATCAGATGAAGACCTAGAATGGATTAACCCCACTGGATACATTTTAAAGTATATTTTGAATTAAATTGCTATGTTCTTTTTCTTGTCCACTTCTGTGGGATTATGCCCTCCCTACCACCAAAATCTGTAAAAGAAAGCTTCTGTAAGAAAAAAAGCTCCTGGGAAATCTGTAATTAAATAAAATGTATTGAGTATATGTGCCTTCATTTCTGTCAATTTATGGTTACCCCATGAATCTCATAGGGTTTACTTAAGCAAGGAATCCTCAGAGGTGTTTTCCAGGTCCTTCCTCTGAAATAGAGCCTAAAGCACCTAGTATTTGTTGGTGGTCTCCCATCCAAGTACTAACCAGGCTAACCTTGCTTCACTTCTAAGATCAAACTGGATCTGGTGCCTTCAGGGTATTTAGGACTTAAAATGTATTACTGAAGAACATTTAAAAAGCAACAGAGAGAACAATTTCCTATTTTTAAGATAAAGGTTTACAACAATTCTTCCCCCTTACTCTTTCATCCTGTGCATGCGTTTGTGCACATGTACACACAAGCAGGCACAGAATTTCAATCCTTCCTACAGTATTCCCACATATTTTTTAACACCCTCATCCAGTACTTCACTTTAGCTATATTCATGCATTGTCCCCTTGATTCTCCTATTAATCCAGTGCTCTTGACAAGTTATCAGTGCTGGGAAAAGTTATCAGTGCAAAGCTCAATAAGTTACTTTTTTGGACCACAAAACCCTGAATCACCAACTCTTGGTATCCCCAACCCCCATAGCCAATGACTCTGATGTAGGGTTCAATTTAGACCAAGGAAGTGGGAAGAGAAGAAGAGACATATAGGACCTGGAAAGCAGTGGGCCTTCAAGGAAAGTTATAATCAGCTACCCTTTTGATTTAGATCATACTATTTTTCTCCTCTAGTAGTTCTGTCAGCAGTGTGATTTTCTTTTGTGTGCCTGCAAATATTCCCAAGTGTGAACAATAAATATTTCCACACTGTAGCTGCCCTGTGCAGGCTTTATTCTATAATGGTTCCCACTGAAGCATAGCAAATGTTAAGCAGATTTTTATGGAGGAATTTGCTGTTGCAGGTAACAATTTTTAGACATCATCTCTTTGAAACATGCCCATTTTTCTAAGAGGGCTCCTCCATTTGAAAAACCTTTGAAGATCAATGGTTTTTCAAAACTACCTAGGTTCTTCTGAATTAAATAATGACTGAATGAGATCATTCTTCTTTGGTTTATCACATTTTAAGTCTTTGGAAAAGAGTCAGAGTACTTTAACGGGAAAATACCCAGATTGAGAAGATCTAGGTTAAAATATAGAATTCATTTAATTCACTGAATGCAGACTACCACCAAGGTATAAATTTGAAGAACTAGTGATGTCAACATCATGTTATCAAAGTTGTGGCAGCATTAGTTAAAGAATCATTTTATATTTTGTCATACCAATTTCTTCATGGTATAGAAACAAGGCTAGGAAAATTCAGCTTTCTGCATGTGTTCTCAACCTGTTTTTGTTGCCATCTCACCTCAAAAGCCCCTTACATTATGGATGTGTACAAAATAAAATGCCCCAAAGGGTCAGCTGCCACCATTGAAGTAGCACTTTAGCTCCAAAAAATCTTCCCTCCATGTAATGTTTTGGCCACTTCTGCACATTATTTTCAGCCAATTTGGGGCTGAAGATTGGGTGATGTAGCCCATTTTAGGTCTCCAGATGGTAAAAATTGCCCGACTGATAAATCTTTGTCCAGTCCTAGCCTAGAATTATGACAGAAATAACAGTTACAATTAATATTTGTTTTCTTGTGTTCTATAAATTTGTGTTTTGGCTACAAGTCTGATTACTGAAATCCATAGAAAAGTCTGAATTCTTTAAGGCTCTAACTGAATCTGTATTATGAATTTTTTCTTTTCACCTCGGGAGTCTGAGTTTATTCTCTCCTGTTTCATTTTATCTGTCACAAGTGATCCAAGTTACAAAGTGACCTGTGAGAATTGAACAGGACATGGAAGAGATAGCTTAGGACAAACTAAGGATCCTAATGAAATTACTTGGCATGGTATATGTGGCACACCTGAATCCAATTAGAAAAAAGAAGTCATGAGAGAAACACCGAGAAGCAAATCCTGGCTGTCTAATTAAACAGACCCTCACAATGCAAAGCTTTTTGATCTTTCTGGGCAAAAGAAAACCACAGCACACCTTTCCGAGCAAGAGGTGACTCCTTGCCGGAAAGAGTTCCACAAGAGGCAATGTTTCTTGCACAAGTTTAATTATAATAGGATGGGGCTAAATTGTCATTATTAATGTGGACCTCCATTGAAGAGTTCAAGGCAGCCAAGACTTTTTATACCAGTGAATCACTCTATTTGAAATACTCTATAGTTAGAGAGCAAGAGAAACAGCTATTAGAAATCACTGTAATAGCTTTTATGAAAGCTATGGGTAATTTAGAGCCCAATTAAATCCAGAAATTCAATTATTTCTGAATAACATAATTACAAGAAAGTAAGTAGCAGTGTAAGTACCGAGCAGCTATTATGGGAGATGCTTTAATCTGTTCTGAACCCATACAAGGATATGTGCAATTGTGTGGAAGGTCCTATGCATTTAGGTTGCTTCCCTATGGTGCATCAAAGGGTTGAAAACCCTTGTTTTGTTCTTGTGCTCCCATTGTGAATGCTTTCTTGAAAGCAAATGGAAAGTAAGCAAATGAGTTTGGAATAAATAATCCTTATAGCAAGCCCCAGAGGATGAGAGCCAATGAAGATGAAGGTGTTATAAACAATGAGGAATAATAAAAAAAATGGGTGATATTCCCACATACAAAAGGTTAATTGCTATAGAAAATGTGTACTGGTCTCTTTAGATTCCCTCAGGCATTCAGCATCATGCAAATAAAAGAAGCATAATATTGTTGTGCAATTAGCTCCTTCACTTCCATATCATCACCACCAAACAGAGATACTAAAATGGATCTTGTTTTTGGTAAGCTAGCTACCAATAGATGAAACCAAACAGGTGTAAGCTGACTCAGTCTTCCTTTGAATGGCCTTCTATGCAAAACTCAGATACCCGGATTTTTTTCCAAACCAAGCATAAATTACTTCATGGTTTGTGCTCAGTGTATATGTATGGTTGACTGAGAGGGGATGGGGACCCATTCATTCTCTTTCTTCCAAATTCTCAATTGGGAAACAAATCTCTTTCTTCCAAATTCACAAATGAGAAGCAATTCTTTAAAGTGAAGAAGGCATGTAGCTTGCCTGTTCATCTAGAGCAGGGGTAGGCAACCTTTCCCCTTTAAGGGCTGAAGGACCTCAGCTCCCAGAATCCCAGGAGCTATTGGCTAACATGGGACTATTGGCCAACATGGCTGAGGCTTCTGGGAGCTGAAGTCCCTTGGCCCTTAAAGGGGAAAGGTTGCCTACCCCTGATCTAGAGACTGGTTTGTCAGAATATTGGTTGACTCAAGACTGGCTTGACCTTCAGTTAGAGGGAGACAATAGCCTTAAGCAGCCAAGGTGTGGGAGGAACCTTCCCAAGTGTTCCTCTTTAACCCCCCCCTCGACTGAGCTCTTCCTCTCTGTTTAAAGACAGAAGCTTCAGTCTGTCAAACAACTTGTCCTGGGCCACCTAAATTACTTTGTTGCCACTGGTGTGATGGTTGACACTATCCCATTGCTGACATTGAAGTAAAATTTAACTATTAATCCAGCTAGCTTCTATACAGGCCATTCCTCAGGCAACAAAATGTCTTGGGACCAAGGCTTGACATAATTAAATTCTGAATGAAACTCGATGGAAGTTTCTGGCCCCTGAAGTAAGCCAACATTTAACACTAAAATTAATAGGCAATCAACTTTAACTAATTTTTGTGCCCTCTCACGTGCTGTAGCATGAATATTCAAGATGCAAGAGAAGAATCTAGTACTCAAAGTAATGTTAAAACAAGAGGATCCCCCATGTTCACTTGGGCAGCATGTTTAATATGCTTAATGCTTTACCCTTTGTTTCATCTTCACAATCATCCAGCATGTCTTTTGTATTTTTTTTAGTATTTTAATAGGTTCTTTTTCATTAAAAGTATCACAAAATGATTTGTTACTACTAATGTTTCAAAGCTTTTTAAAAGTGACTCATTCTATTGCTTGCTATGTTACCATTTGCTGCTTTTTAAACTACCTCCACAATATTGGGATTGATAGAAGAATGGCATAAAACTTTAAAAAAATCAACTCAAAACACATCCAAGATACCTAAAATGTGCTCTAGCTGAGAATAACTAGAAAACATTACGTTTTAATGTAAAAACAATATAAAATCATTTCTACTCAGCACATTATTTTTGAAAGTTAGTATCATTATGTTCTTGTTACAAAAAAGGGTAACATTTGAGATAACTACAATTGTAACCCATTGCTTCCCGGATCAACTACTTTATAAGTCAGATCATTAAGTCTTAGTTTTACAGATGAGGAATACAAGCACCAGAAGAGTAACTTTCTGCCTTGTCCTAGGATTTGAGTTGACCTAGGATTTGAACTCAGGTCACCCATGTCCAAATCAAAAACATTTTTCATGAAAAACATTACTCTAGGCCAGGTAAAACTTGTCACAAGACAAGATCTGGTTGAAATAAGAACATGGATGCTGCAAGGTTATCTCTTTTCATGTGTCTCAACTGTTCTTTCTTCACACATAATGTGCCCTGGCTTGATGAAGCCCAAGGTCATTGAAGCTAAAAGACTTTGTCTGTTTCTTAAGAGCTGCCTGAATTATGAGCACTTTAAAAACTATCTGTATGGGGTTGACAGGAGGAATTTATGATTTCACTTGAAACATTATTTAAAAAATGAAATGAAATTTGAACTTTGAAGTATAAATTAAGCAAAGAACATGTTTAGCTCCTAGAAGGACTTAAGAGATGATCTATTTGACATGCTTAGGCATACTGTCTTTTGTTTTATATATGTTGAGAACTAATTACCTAGGAAGGAATCAGAGAAATTTAAAGCATTCATTTGAAATAACGATTATTAGAAAGACAGTTGATGATATGGAATTAGAAGAATAACCTATAATGGTCTTCTTAGGACCACAAGCCATCTCTCTAACTGGAAACAATTTAATTGCTAAAAAAACATATGTCTTGATTTCTGAACAGATATCAAAGTTGAATTAATGTCTGTACAAAAATGAGTACTATTATTAATGAAAAGTTTGCTCAGATGGAATGATACAGTGATGGAAGTCCCTACCATAAAATCTGGTGATGGCCACTGACATTTTAGATAGCTTGAAAAGGGACCAGAAAAATTAATGCAGAAAAGATGCTAATGGCAGTTATTTAATCATGACAGCTACATGGAATCTCTCACCTTCAGATGCAGTATGCCACTGAAGATTATTGGTTTCCATCCCTGCTTTAGGCTTCTCACACATCTAGCTAGTGATTGTGGATAGAAAAAGTTGCTGAGTGTATATGGACTATTGCTCTAATCCAGTATGTTCTGGTTTAAGAGATTACAATAATTAAGACTGCAGGAATATATTGCTTTGCACCTCTGATTATGTCACTTGATGATTACTATGACATTGCACAATCAAATGCAGACTTAACATCACATCCCTAACTTCATGTGGTGGATATCCCAATCCACAACAAATGTATCTAACATGTCTATAATCAGGTGTTATTAGAAACAATCTATTAAGAGATTGGCCAATTATGGTTTGTGGTGCTGTGCCTTCAAGTCATTTCTGGTTCATGGCGACCCTAAGGCAAACTTGCCAAGGATTTTCTTGGGAAGATTTGTTGAGAGAGGGTTTGCTACTGCTTTCATCCGAGGCTTCATTTGAACAATACCAACCATCTCTCCTTGTTAGCCAGAACTCACATTTTGCATTTTAAATGTGCAAAATAATATAAGCATGCATTTGAGTGTGTACAGAATACTTTCTTCTTATTGCTACATAGTCAGTACAAGATGATATTCACCTGGAGATTAGGAAGCCTTTAGGTCAGTAAGCAGCAGCTGTGATCCTCTAAATATTTTTGGATGGTAGTTTTTATAGTCCCTCATCATTAGCTCAGGCTGCTGGGAATTGTAGACCAAAAACATTTGGACAGCCACAGTTGCCCACACCTGTTCTGGAAAACTTATGGCAGCTTGAGCTCTCACATTTTGGTGTTGCAAATGGACTAGTGTCTTTGGCACATCATTGAGAGATATCATGAAGCTATTGATGCTGTCACAAAAAGCATGTAGATATTTAGGACAGATGCCAAATATCAATGACAATCTCATCTTAACATTCCTTTCTAAGAAACAAAGTACAGTTTATTTCAAGATATGTTCTGAGTACTTGGGACAAAATCACTACCTGCCCAATCATTTATCACAAAATTTAGTTGTAAGAATTAATTATGATGGAAAACACAATTTGATTTCATCAGTTTAAATCTGCTTGTAAAAATTCAAAACAACCTGAAATAACGTCTCTTCCCACATTACTCTTTCCCCTATAGGGGAAGAATAAAAGAAGCTAGATTTAAATTTAAGCAAGCAAATCAAGCCAATTGGCTTGGAATTATGACAGTTGTTCTAATGCATATTCAGAATATGCTGGGGGGAAAAAGAATCAAATTTAATTGTATCATAAAGCTGTCAAGAGAAAATATATTATTGCATATCAAATAGGGTAACACTCCTTCTGTACAGATAATCTGTGTAGAGCTTTTATTTCAAAAAATTGTGTTCCATCTTTATAGTATATCCTTATAAATGTATGGAAAAAAAGAAACAGGTGTGGGGTAAGCAGGAAATGCCTGGAAACAAGAAACATAATACTGAATTCACTAATAATTCATTGAATAGAAATTGTGGGCTATAGGAATTTTCCTGGACTAGATTTCCCCATCCACTACACTCTAGGTCTTTAAGATCTGCTCTTAAGCTATCTGAGATTGGGAACTAGCAGGGTTTTTCTTTCTTTCTGCTAGCAACCAGCACCATATTTGTGTAAATGAAATAATATTTCTTTCATTCCTGGATACTTGCACAGACTAACAGCTAATAGCTTGTGGACTGGCACTGTTCTACAGACCATCACTTTGGGTACCACTGTTTTAGATGACAACTATCAGAATTTCTTATGATGGGTGGTCTGAAGGTTAAAATATTGAGAGGACACCAGATTTGGGGGGGGGGGGCTATGGTTGAGATCAGGATGGAGAGGCCTGTGAATATTAATGCAAAATATTGTGACTAACAAAGACTGTAAATTCCTATGATGAATGCTGAGTTAAAACTGGTGTAAAGTCAACATGTGTCTCCTTGTCTGCTTTTTCAGTGCAGAATTGTAGTCTGAGGCTGACACCCATTTGTATTGGGAAAACAAGTCATATTAAATGTTAACCAAACTCCACTCTGCTATGCAATGAACAAACAACAAATAAAAGAACAACAGCAACAACAAGCAGTGGAGAAACAGGTGCCCACTCAAACATAATTTTGAGGGGCGTGATCCCCTCAAAAATAAATGAATAAATAAGCAAATAATCATCTAGTAAATCAATCAATCAATCAATCAATCAATCAATCAATCAGTATCAATCAACCAACCAAGTATTGCAAACTTAGCAACATAGAGAAAGACTACAAGATTATGAGATACTGTTCAGTGAAGACATCTTGTTTGAGTTTTTCAATACTCCATGTATTGGAGAGTATAAAATATGACAGACTGGAAGGTGAAGCAAAGTAATTCTGGCAAAATTTGTCATTTTTTACTTTTAGCATTCAGGAGTTACAAAACCCAGGATTAGTTTTGTATGAAAGGGGTAAAGTCAAGGAGGAGTTTCTCAGTTTCAGGGAAGGCAAATGTTCTAAGAGTGTCCATAACAGCAGAAGCACATTTGATTTTATATCAGATATTCTATGACTGATGCTTCTTCTGCATCTTCTCTCTTTTTCTCCCTGGTTTGGTTGGTGCGTCATCTTCCCATATGTTCTCAACCATGTTCAAACTTTCATCTTACTGCAGTTCCAGCCTGTTTCAGACCTTTTGTCCAAACACACATACATTGCGCTCCTATTGACTATGTATGCACTAGTTTTCTGGACCCCAAATTGAGCTAAGGGCACAAGGTCAGATGTTTGACTTCAACTGCTTGCATATATGTAGACTGATTATTTTTCTCATTTCAGCTCAAAAATGTTTCAGGAGAAGCAAAGAGAAACACTACATCTGTTGTGACTGTTGATGGTAGAAAGTGCAGAAGGTCATGGGTATAGCCTCTTATGACAGGGCTTGTGCTTGCGGAAGAAATATTTAGACATGAGTGCTTCATTTCTCTTCCCATAGGAGAACAGGTTACCATTTAATCTGAGACCTTTTTCCACATAAGAATGTGAAATTCAGTGG
Organism: Phrynosoma platyrhinos; assembly: GCA_020142125.1. NCBI lineage: Eukaryota > Metazoa > Chordata > Lepidosauria > Squamata > Phrynosomatidae > Phrynosoma > Phrynosoma platyrhinos. The sequence goes on along the minus strand of CM034708.1, from coordinate 151,976,293 downwards.
AACATTTCAATGCTAAACCATCTCTTTTCATCTCCCTCAGTGGAGAAAACACCTGCTATCCACGTTTCTCTTAATGTTACCCAAATTCCCACCAGGCTTAGGGTCAGTCAAAAAGGGTACATGACAGCTGTGATCTATAGGAGAGATATCAAAGGGTTGCCTGAAGTAGAATAACCTGCTGAGCAGGTGAATAACTCAACCTGTAATGTTTTGAAGGTCTCCTAGACAGAGAATCATATTAAATATCCTTTCTAGTACAGATCAGACTGATATTTTTCTTTGATTCACTTTGAATTTTTAAAAATGTGCATTGCATACATTGATCCAGTCAAATGTGAGTGCAGCACCCACATATGGAGGATTCCAATAGGTGTCAATATCAACTAGTTTTTTCTGTTACTCTTTTAATGTGACAACATGGGCATCTGAGTAGGCAGCTTCAGAAGGCATAGTAAGGAATGAAAGGTCCATGGGAAGCTTTCCATCTCAGACTCATGCAAGTTACTTGCCTTCCAGAATCTGTTCTATTTAACATCCAATTGTGCATTTAGATTTCAAACTGGCTAGAACTTATTGATCAAGGCTATCTAATGTGTAGCTGAAATGTTCAGGAAGACAGAATTTCTAGCTGACATTTCAAGAGGTTCATTACTTGTACTGAAAAGTGATTGCCATATTTTTCATTTGATTTTTGGAGGTCAGTTCTGAGTTTGGGCTGGATCCATTCCAGGCCTCCCCAAGAGATTCTTACATTGCTAACACTGGGATGAGCCACAGGTGTAACAGATGTAGCAGGCATTTTCATAGCTCATAGGAAAGCTTTTCTTCTGCCTCCATCTATGGTGAGAGTTCCCAGACCATAGTAGCAGCTGTGTGGCTTTCATCTTAGTGCAATGTTAAATTTGAGCCAGGTTTTAGTTCAAACTTCAAATGATATATCCAAGGTCCTATCTCTCAAATAGATTCAGCACCTTTGACAATTCTTTTAATGTTTGGTTAAAATTTACCCAGAAGCCACCAGCTTGCCACTGAACCTTGGGACAGTCCTGTAAGGGCACACTTGTTTCCCAGAGATGTGTGTATGCTTCTCCATCAAGGAGAAAAAGCCAAAGGTGTAGTTGTAAAGCAGAGAGTTTTATCTGATTGCTTAAACAGCTAAACAAAAGGAGTTCCCATATGCAGAAGCAGCTATTGTTACCCACAAAGGTGTGAGACTTGGAGAGCCTCCACTAACAACAATAGTTTAAAATGTTGGGGAATATTACTCTGGCTTGTAAGAGGAAAGTAATTTCTAAGACCAGAAGCACCAATATATACCAGTACTAATTGGGAGGACTCCAGATTCTTGGTAAATTAAGTATCTTTATTAAGAAGATATGTAGGGTGCGTGCACGCATGTGCACACACACATGCACACA
>CM034708.1:151940035-151966356 GCA_020142125.1 Phrynosoma platyrhinos | reverse complement strand
TAACATTTTAAGCCAAAAATTTAACTTGTATATCCAAATCTGAGACTCTAGAAATTTGACCAGTATCTAACCATAAGACAACATTTGGCTTGGAAGGCTGAGAATGCATCTCAAAAATGTTGTTTGGATAGATTCTAGAGATGCAAAATTGCTAAACACACACACTTGTGCTCCATAGAGCATTTGCGGTATGATCTTAGCATTGAACACTTGAATTGCTGAAGGTACATGCTGATATCCCTTAGTGTAGAAAAATGAGAAGTGAATTATAACTCTGTTGTGCATTTGCTATGGCATAAGATACTTGAAATTGCCAGGAACCAGTTGCTTGAAAAATGACTCCCAAATATTTATAGAATTTAACCTGTTCAATTGGATGTCCATTAATGTACACTGTTTCTGAGAGAAAACTACAACGGCAGATTTCTCATGATTTATTGCCTGCTGTTCAGTGCTACAAAAGGTATTCAGCACTCTTAATAACCATGTCAAACCTACACATGAGAGTGACAGAAGTACTGCATCATCTGCATAAAGTAAAATAGATAATGGCTCTCCCTGCCAATTTAGGTAGGTGGAAATTTATTTCAGAAAGTGTCTTGACCAAGGAATTAATATAAATATTGAACAAAGTTGGGGCAAGAACACAGTCTTGTTTTACTCCAATATGAGTTGGTATTAGTCTAGTAAAATGACCTCCATGATTACATCTCACATACAGATATGTTTTTTCATAAAGACTCTGGCTAAGAATCAGCAGACACCTGTCAATGTTTGTGGCCTGAAGTTTATGCCATCATCTGTCTCTTGGGATCATGTCAATGCAGATTTAAAGTCTATAAAAGCTGTGTAAATTGCCCCTCTCCTGAAGAAGGGGAGGAATATTTTTCTGCTAAATGCTTTAATACTAATTTCAGCATGCAGGCCTAGAACCAGTTTGCTCTTCCTCCAAAAATCTTTCTTTCACCATCCAACTTAATAGTTTATCTCAAAGATGACTAATATACAACTTACTGATGATACTTAAAAGACTAACCAGTCTGTAATTGGAAGGATCTTATCTTTTAACTTTTTTGTAGATTGGGATGATTACTGCAAGGCCCTAGTCAGATAGAATACATATAGACCGATCAGTACCTGTGAACAGAACAGCCAACACTGGTGCCCTCCAATCCAAATTTGACTTAATCAGTTCAGGGGCCATGTAATCACTTCCTGGGGCTTTGCCCAATTTTAGTCTAGAAGTGAGCCTGCCAATTTCAGATGATGAAAAAGGGGGGCAATTAGGAAGACTTTCAAGGTCTTGTGGTGTTAATGGATCTGCAACTTGCCTGCATAGGAATATGAAACTCTAATCCATGTAAGTTGCTTTGACAACCCCTAGACACTATTTTCCAGAAAATGCCCGAATCATGACTCCATGATGCAGCAATTAACTTCTGCCATTTCATTCTCAATGACTGCTTTTTTTCCTTAATTAGATTTTTATATATTTTTTCTTTAGCAACAGCCATTCTGTAGGTAAGAAAGCCATATCCAACTTTCTGTATAATTTATATTTTTCAATAAATGATTTCTTCATTTCTAAACACTCTTGGTTAAACCAAGGGTTAGTCATGAAAGAACATGCATGTTGTTTGGGAAGGTTATTACATAACAAACTATTTTGCAGATGTACAATTATATTATGATATGAGAGCAAAGCATCTTCTGCTGATCTTACAGACAGAAAAGAGCCTCTTAATCTAAGGCTGCTCTCTGAGCGTAAGAAATTGGTTAGGCTTGCTCTAATTTAACAGTCCATTTAACACAAGAAAATTTAAAATCAGTCTCCATTGTCAGCCCAGGACCAAATTCAGCATAGAGACCATGTGCCTCAAAATTCAAAGTAGCAATCAAAGGAAAATGTTCACTTGCAGTGTGTACAGCTAATCTGAAACTTGAGACCAGATTTACTAGACTGTAGGATACAATTGTTGTTAGGTAATCAATTGTTGATGCCTCAAAGCCAGTTGTGAATGAAAATTCACCATAGTTATCTCCCTCAACCGCCCCATTCAGTATCACTAAATCTAAGTTATTTATCGTATGTAGAAGGCACAAACCAGAGAAATTGCAAATCCTATCCTTGAAGTGCTTAACAATCAGATGTTCTACTTGTTCTAGAGCCCTCCCTCCATTACCATCTGATGTCATCTGGGGGAGAGACAACAGGCCCAGCACCATCGGGCCTAGACTAAGAAGAAGAGCCCTTACCTTTTAAGGGGCGGGTGGGTTTCGGGATTTTTAGGTTCTGTTTACATTGTATTAACATATCTTCATATAAATTTTAATGTTGTAAGCTGCCCCGATTGCTCTGCAGAGGGGCAGGATATAAATTATTATTATTATTATTATTATTATTATTATTATTACTTCAGAGGGATATTCACCAAAATGCTTATAGATCATCTCGTCATTTGGACCCAGTCTGGCACTAAAGTCACCTGCCAAAATCACATATGCTTCTGGGTGCATATTTTGTTAACCAATTCTTGTAGCCTATTTCACCTATCCTTAATTGGCTGTCTTTGGCTCAATAGAGGAAAGTAAATACTTGCTCTCTGGCTTAGTAACATATGAACACCACCTCCTACAGTCACTTACAACTGCACATTCATGTCAAGGAACTACCTTTACCCCATCTTGAGCCTTGAGGTGAGGCAGGAAAGAAATTATCGGTACCTGAAGGGCATGTTCACTTCTACCCTTTGCAAGCATGTGTTTTAATTTTTTTTAAATAACATTGGGGTCATATTTTTCCCCATCTAGAGGTGCTCCTTTAACAGGCTACAGTTCCCAAGTTAGGAAAGCATTTAAATACAGAGACAGACAGAGAATCTCTTTATTAGACCTGGTACTCTCTCCGAGGCCTGGTTTCTGCTACTCCAATTTCTACTCATCTTCTTCATGCCAGCGAGTGAGAAAATCCATGTGTATGTTTTAATCTGTAGTCCCTTAATTAAGGGTAGTATCACACCACCCTTTCCTCCTGCACTAGATGCGGGATGTAAACTTTAATAGCTGGATTTTATCATACATCTCCTTGCCCAGGCAGGAGGTATTCTGTACCCAATCCAGGCATCTCATACCCAAAATGGACTTCTCCCATACCTTGCAAAGAATGGGATTTTCCTGTCCATTGCAAGGTGCAGGAGATTCCTGGATCAGGTGCGGGGATGCCAGGATCAGGTACGGGATGCCTTCTGCCTGGACATGGAGGTATGTGATAAAATCCGCCTATTAACATTTACATCCTATGTCTAGCATGGGAGGAAAGGGTGGTGCGATAATCCCCATAGCTGTAGCCACTCTTAGACTGGTAAGGAGTAGAATTTTAATTTCCATGCTGTCCCCACATTTACTTTGAGAAACAGCTTACATTGAGTATAGACTGTTCTGTTGATTTCTACTACTTCCTTTTTTTGGTCTTTTTAATAAGAAAATAATTATTTTTGCTGCAAAATCAGCTTGTTCTTCTATGTCATTTTTACTTAGAGTAACTCTAGATAATTGACCATTTTAAAAACCTTTAGCCTATAAGATCCTGTAGAGAATTAGTGCCTGGAAGAGCCTTTCCTCCCAAATCAGTAAAAACAAGGCACTGCTCTTAGCACTAGTTTAGTGCTGGCTAGTGGCTATTCAGAGTTTTAGAGAGTATCTTATTTAATCTTCTCTGGAGATCCCAGGGACTGAAATCTGGGCCATTTGCATTCTATCAGTGAGATACAGCCCCTATCCCAATGAAAAATGTCAGGTATGAAATGGTTTTTGGACTGGTATTTTGTCTTTCTATTTTTTATGGCATTCATAAAAGTCAGGCAGAATCTCCTATGAAAAAAGAAAACCTCAGATGAGCATTCTTATCATGTATTCCTCTTCCTACGTAGAGGAAGAACAGCTTATTCATAAAAAGATATGTGTTGTAAGCACCTGGGAACATATGTTTGTTAATATTTATGCTGCACTGCTGGAGGCACTTAAACAAGGCAGTAAGCCAGCAGGAAAGATGACAAGGTCCTGAACTTAAAATGCTTACAACAAGCTGGATAATACAATGAATAATGGTGGTAGGCAAAGAAGAATCACCAAGAAGAAGTGTAAGACAAAGGTTAGCTAACAAAGGAAAGGATGCTGTGGAGTTGGATTTGGGTGAAATGTAAAAAATATTAGGGGAAAACCTCTCTGACATGATCTTTACTCCAAGCATTTTTCCATGTTTCACACAGATAAATTTTTTGCAGTACTCTTTTCTTTGTTAGTTTAAATTCATAGATTATTTTTTCACATTTTTAAAAAAAGATCCACAAACTGGAAACTATATTCTTGCCTTCCTCTGATTTCAGCATTTACTCTCAGTTGCTCTTGTCTTGCTGTTATGGTTGTTACTACTACTTCTAGCCTATAGACTATCTGAAGGACTGTATTGTGACATATGAGGCAATTCTTTATCCCAGTCCTTCCACCCTCACAAGCATATTTGGTGGGACTCTATGAGAAAGCCATCTTGAGGTTTTTTTTTCAAGCTCTGGAACTCCTTTGCTACTCAGGCTAAATGCTTAACTTTGTTCTCCTTCAAGCAGTAGGAGAACCTTTATTTTGACAGTGTGTTGAGAACTATTTATAAGGAAAGGATTTTAAACTGTGTGGTGTACTGGTTTTATTCCTGTCTTTTTAATGGATATGTTTTAAATTGTAATTAATTACACAGAGCTAAATTTGTATGTTTTTACATGTTATTAACATCTATTACTAGCTTATTTTTTGCAAACCACCTTAAGTCTTGGTTTTGGGGAAAAGGTGGGATGTAAATAAATGGAACAGGGATGGAGAAATCCATGGCTCTGCAGATGTGTTTAGTCTCCAGTCCTATGTGTCCCAGACAGCATGGCGAAGAGTCTGAGATGATGGACTCAAGAATCTGACAATCCTGGGAAGATACAGGTTCCTTAGCCTAGAACATTGGCTATAATTCTTGTCTTCACTAGTTAGGTGAAACATATTTTACAGAATTTGGAAGATAAGCCTTTATAAACACTGCAGTTGCTTTTTATTTATGAAGACAGGTGTACCAGAAACCTTGTGACATACTGTGTCCTATGGGTATAGGAGCTCAAATAGGTATACAAGTTAGAACTGGAAAAGATAGTCTTTTTGGACTATCACTTTAAGGCGATTTTGGAAGCTGTAATCCCAAAAGATAACTTCTCCTAGATCTGATACAAGCATTACCCACCACATTTTTAATAACATGCCTGTGTGGAACTGCCAGCACTATTGGAAGTCAAGCAAAAAATCCATCCTTGCAGGAGCTCTATGCTTAAATCAGAGCATATACAATGGTCTGAAATGAAAGTCAAGAGCTTAGTGCCAAATGGTGTGTGTTGGAATTTTTTTAGCATTCTCTCTTCCCTCTCTCTTTGCTATTTAGAGCAATTGGGATTTTAGATAGCATAGTATTTTCTGCATGTCAAACTCAGCTGTCTTCTCTCATTTAAAACCTTCCATTTACTTACTACTAGCATTGAATGACATGGCCACAAATATCTTTTGTAACCAGTAAACAAACCATGTAATTCAGGTCACTTCTTTTACAGAATATACTCACACAAAGAAATTATTTCCTGTCAGGTCGCCATCCCCTTCTCCTGTATCAGAAAGATGGTGAGATTAAAGATTTCTTTCTTTTCCTGATGCATTCATTAGCTAGTTAGGATGTGGGCTACCCATGCAAACTATCAATAAATTTTTCACATGGCACTTAAGGAATGGGAACGGAATGGAATGGAAGGGAATGGAACAGGGCAAAATTGCATTTTACTGGACGGGAGAACACCACTGATGCCGCTGGGAGTCCCCAGGGCATTCCCCAGCCGTTCCTGGCAGCCAATTTTTGAAGGACGGTTCAAAAACCATCTGCCAGGAGCAGCTGGGGAATGCCTTGGGGACTCCCGGCGGCATCATTGGCATTCTCCCGTCCAGTAAAATGCGTTTTTGCCCTGTTCCCTTCCCTTCCATTCCATTCCGTTCCCGTTCTTGTAAGTGCTATGCAATAAGCTTATTTGAGTCAGTTTCAGTTCTCAGAGAAGCATTGTCAGACTGGGACATATTCTTCAGTTATGTTGCAAATGAAAGCTAATCTCTAGCAGGTTTGCTTCGATATTTTTGATATTCAAACATTTTATTTCTTAAGCAAAGACTTACGCTTTAGGAAACTTGAATTGCCAAACATTACAATCTTCAGTGATGAGGCATTGAATGACATTGTACATCAAGGAGATGTAGCATAACTTTATGCTCTCAGAGTTATGTCTTAGTGGAGCTGCACCACCTTGTTACAAAGTTATGTAAACCAATATGCATTGCACAACTATGCACAAACATGCAGTATGTTCAATATCTGTGCAACATTATGTGAAATGCACAATGATGAGTAATGGCATCACATGTGTATCTCCATTTTTTATAACCTTCAACTGAATACAGCTGTTACACATCAGTCAAAAATGTCCACCTTCATGTGTAAGGGAACTTATGCATGTATAAAAGACCAGAAGGATGCCATCCATTATAAACAGTGCCATTTCCAGCAGGGCTGCATGTCTGCTAATAGAAAAGAAGGTAATAACACTAGTCATAGCAGGGCCTGTGAGATGCCATTTCTTTTGTTTCACTTAATGTATTAATTTAATGTGGTGAAAATACAGCATTTGTCACCTTTTGCTCTATGTACTGGACTGGTCAAGTAATCTAACCTTGATGTGCGATGTAATTACAATTGCCCCATGTACTTTCCAAAATAAGCCTGAGTGTCATGCCCATAAATATTGATTATATTATTGCATCTAGAGGTTTTATTTTAGGGTACTTTGGGTGCTGTGTGTATTATAGTTTCCTGTGAAGCTTCCATTTATGAAAGGTAGTGGCAATCCTCTGTATTTTTCAAATTAAAGCAAATCCTTCCCTTGCCAGCAGCTCTATTAACTAATCTTTATAAGTCTCTCTGGAATTGCACACTTTCACAGCTCTGATGCAAAAGATTAATCTGAGAAGTATATGAAAGAACAATGGGAGCATCTGAGAGAGTTTAGGTGTGCCAGTCAGACCACTTCATCTACAGAGCAGCACTGGTGTCCCAGTGAGACTTTTCTTACATCAATATTAAAAGCCAGACTGATTCTTTATCACTCTGTAACTACTGAACTGCAGTTCCCATCATTCATCAGTATGGACAGGTTGGGTAGAGATACTAGCAGTTAAAGTCTAACAATATCTGGAGGACCACAAGATTCCTAGCCTTCTCTGATACATAATAGTCTTACGTATTTCTTTCTGGTAGTGCTCCAATGATTTCATTGGGACTTAAGTTTATTTATTTATTTTTCTACTTATTAAAATATTTATATACCATAGGCCTTCCAGCCCACTACAACCATCAAAGTGAAGCAAAATAAGTAAAAGCATTTAAAACTATACAGAGACAAAGTATTTAAAACAAGAGTGATTTTTTTAAACAATATTTGTAAAATAAATCAAAATACTACTTTTTTGATCAGTTTTGCTAGTTGTCATCTCTGTATCTCTTATTTCATTCTTTTGTGGGGCTGTTTATAGTGATATCTTGGATCTGCACTAGGGCTCTTCAAGGTTTTGTTTTATTTTTTAAAATAGGTCATAATTTCCTGAGGTGGTCCTATGGTCTGAAGGAAAAGTTAGTCCTCTTTGATCTTAGAGGCGCTGTTTCACTGATGCACTATAGCACTATAACTGAGATAGGTAGATAGATAAATTGATGGGAAGGGGAAATGTTGTTCTGATATGTCTAGGAACTAAAAAGAAATCTACTCAAAGGTGGGGCTAAAATGTTGCATTTGGCAGTGGGGATTGTCAAAAAAATAGTCTGGAAAGGCATTTGGTTATTTAAAAAAAAATCAGAGAACTGCAGCAACAAATACCACAACCTCCTGATTTAGGGCACATCCAGACTGATTGAAAAGTCCCAGATTTTATTCCTGTTCTTTCCAATTTTATACTCTCTTAAAAGAAAGTAACCTTGGAAGTTGGTATAAAAAGTTTCTGATGTGTGTGGATTTCAAACAAAAAATCAAATATCAGAAAGAACAGGAACAACATCTGGAACTTTCTGGCCTTTTTAATTATGTTGGAACTTCCCATAATTGCCCTGTCTCAAGGAACCAATTGTTGGCTAATTTCTTACTGACATTTAAACTTTCATTAGCTTAATCCCTTCTTCAAGGGAGGGAGATTTAAAAAGTGTTCTGACCACAGAAGTTGATGCTCTCATTGTTAGGCTCAGTTTAGGCATGTCACCATGTTTGAAGATAGAGCATGCAAACTTGAGTTTTGACATAGTTTAGTCTTGTCTGAACTAGCTTCATTTGTATTTCTGGACTGTGTGCATTCTGCATCTACAAGGTGGTTTCTCTGTGTTAACAAACTACAAAATGTTCCCCATGCATCATATTCAGGAGAATGGTAAATGTCCTATGACAAGGAACCTTTTTAGACCTAGGGCCAAATTCAGTTTCATAATAATTCTTGGCACCTGCATTCCAACAGCAGATGGAGCAAAAAGAAAATGGGTGGAGGGAAATCCCAACCTAGTTTAATGTAAAGATCTCACTGCCAGTACTGATGCATTGGGACCATTTTGTATTTAGGAGAGACATTTTAAGCCTTTGAATTGGTTAAAAACTGCACAAAAGCTGATGAACAACCCAATGGTATCATGTGGAAGTGGACATGGGCACCTAGGAAAACTCAGAAGGTTGAATTGATACCCCAGGAAGTCGAGATTTGGCCCCAGGGCATGAAGCTCCCCACATATTTCCTAGGAAAAACCAAGGCTGGATTGGGACTTAACTTTCATTTTCACTGAGTTTTCATTGAATCTTTGGCAATCTTTGTCAAACTGTTGGGCCTGTGTGTAGAGAAACACTTTGCTGCTGCAGAATTGAAGCTGAGCCAACAGAAAAAGCTAATAATCTGAACAATAATAATTATGTTTGAAAAAAGCATTTTTATGCAGTATTTCAACTTTGCAAAATTTCTGATGTTTACTTTCTATTCTTAAAGCTAATCAACAGGATTAGATCTAACCATTAGTGAATTGATTTTTTATGCACATTAAGCCCATTTAGCTAAACTGAAATATATCCTTTAAACTGCTGAGTGCTTTATATTAGGAAACAGCTGCTGTGCATGGTTCAAAATATCCTTTCTTCAACATTTTATGATCCTGACAATGTTGGTAATGGAGATTCTCTGTACTCCTACTGACATCTTAATGGGTGTAGCAACAGGATGGCTGCTGTAGGAAGTATATGGGACTGACTTTCATATCTGTAATGATATGGTAATTTGAGCCATTACAATGTCAGGGGTATTTTATTGACATTACAGCTGATGATTATGAGGATATTACAATATTCTTGCAAGCACAATCATTTTGTTTCTCGAAATAAAGTCAAACATCACCCAGAGAAATGGCAAATAAATAAATAAATAAATAAATATTCTGGCATTTTAAAGCTTCACCTAGGACAGTTAAGTCAGTCTTAGTGCCCAGAACTCATCCGCATTCATCACCAAACAGCTCTTTGCTGGAAATGTCCTGGTATAAAAGATTCAACAACTTCCAATAGTAACAAGGAATTAAATGTTACCAAACTTCTACTACTTTCCAGTGTGAAGACTGTTCAAATTCTAGTTGAAAACTGACAAACAGATCTTGTAGCACCTTTGAGACTGAGAGAAAGAAGTTGGTAGCATAAGCTTTTGTTGACTTGATAAGTAGACTTAAGTCTACGCAAGCTTATGCTATAAACTTCGTTCTCAGTCTCAAAGGTACAACAAGATCTTTTTACATACTGATGCAGAGTAACACAGCTATGTCTCTGAATTTCATTGAAAATCTGTTACTTTCAATACAGACAAAAAGCCTAATGAAAACAAATAATGTGGTGATCAACACCATCAAATGGCAAATGGCCAAATTATAGGGCTCTTCTTATAGAATCCCTGTTTCAATCCCTCTGTTTATAGTGAAATGATTAGAGGGATAACCAGGTGATTATTATATCTCTATAATCTAAGCATGCAGATGAAAAAAAACCCACATGTATGTTTTTCAGACCACCAAAGGAACAGTATGAAAGTGTAGACTGTAAAGTATAAAGGCATGAAATCAACATGGCAGATCAAAGCTTGGAACAGAAAAGGCAACAAATGGCACAACTTTCTCATATATTTATATCTATCAGCTATTTAGCTCTCCCTCTCTGCACACAAGCATGCACACACACACACCCCAATTTAATGTGGTCCTCTACCTGTATATAATTTACAGTTTAATATGTTCCTGTGCCTGATGTCCTGCTTAACCATAGAGTCACCAAACATGGTGTGTTATCTAATGGCTCCAAAATTAAACTATAGAGAGGATCTGGACTTGATCTGTCAATTGCTTTGTGTATGCTTTTCAAAGAAACTCTTCAGATTTATGTAATTTATATTTCAATCAAATCATAAAGAAAAGAAAATCAACCTGGGCAACACCAGGTAAACTTCCTAATATGTGCATACATTTTCTCACCCATGATGCCTGGGAGATTCTAGGAATGGCAGTCCAAATAAGTAACTTTTCCAGGCTCTGGTTAGAATATATATTGTGAATCAATGCAGCAGATTATATTAATGCACATACATATATTTAGAGTAGTACACCATAATTGCATACTTCTTTATCTACAGCCTTGTTTGAATAACAGTGTGAAAATTGCTTGTACCCTCCCATTTGGCCAAATCCACAGCTTATAAGATTAACTGCTGGAAACAAGTTGAAATGTATCTTTCCATTTCAATAAGAACGTTAACCTTGAAACCAGTGATTAGCATGGTTTGTAAATGCGGGAAGAGCCCTGGGCAAAGAGCTTGAGGAAATCCACTCAACTGATGGAAAGAACTAATTTGTCAGGATTATTGATAAGACCTTTATGGAGCAAGTTAGCCATTATTTCAGAGGAAGAAAGTAAAACATGGTTTGATTTCCCCCCCCCCCCCCCCCCGCCCAGCTAGGGAAGGAAAGGAACTGGCATTATAATGTAACTGTAGCTATCATCTCAGATCCTTTGAAGAAAAGGAATAGCTGTTTGCTAGACACCCTGCAAAGTACTTGCTTGAGCACATTCAATGGTGCCTTTTCTTTTACAGAAGAGTGTTGGATACAGACTATCCAAGTGGAATTCAAGGATGTGGATTACATCACTTTAACACCTGCTGAAAAATGTACTTTTTCTCACTAGAGGTGAAGACGAGTAAACTGAGGCTGTTTTACTTTGGACATATGAGATGAAACGATTCACTGGATAAGAGGATGATACTTGTTAAAGAAGAAGGAAGTAGGAAAAAAGAAAGACTGTGCTATAGGGCAGGGGTAGGCAACCTTTCCCCTTTAAGGGCCAAGGGACTTCAGCTCCCAGAATCCCAGGAGCTATTGGCCAACATGGGACTATTGGCCAACATGGCTGAGGCTTCTGGGAGCTGAAGTCCTTCGGCCCTTAAAGGGGAAAGGTTGCCTACCCCTGCTATAGGGGGACTGATTCAATCAAAGAAAGTAAGGTTCTAGGTTTGCAAGACCTGAGCAGGGCAGTTGATGACCAGGGCTCTTGGAACTCACTCATTCATTAAATCTTTCTAAGTTGAAGTTGACTTGATAACAAATACAGTGGGCCCTCGGTATCCACTGGGGTTTGATTCCAGGGCCTCGTGTGGATACCAAAATCCATGGATACTCAAATTTCATTAAGTACAATGGCGAAGTAAAATGGTGTCCTTTATATAAAATGGCAAAATCAAGGTATGCTTTTGGGAATGTATATTTCTTTGAATATTTTCAAGCAGTGGAGGGTTGAATCTGTGGATACAGAGGGCTGATTGTAACAACAAAAGGAGGGAATGTAAGGAACACAGAGAGTGGTTACAATATGAGTAGGCCAGTAGAGGCTTCTTTCTCTTGTCAGACCCAATTATAGGATTTCCTCCCTTTTTTCAGTCCTTCTTCCCACATGTAGGGTCCTAATCTTGAAAGGTTTACTTGCAAGTAATAAGAATAGAAACAGAGCTGCATGCTACATATATAATATATTGCATACTATGAGGGATCTCGGGCTCACCCTCCCTTCTCCTGCCTGGGTGGATGGGACCCCTTGAGATCACTTTTTATCTAAAGAATAATAAATTAATAAATTTTATTTTTAACCCGCCCCTCTGCAAGGCAATCGAGGTGGGGTACAAAATTAAAACAAGACACTAGTTAAAACAATTCCCCCCAATCCCTAACCCACCCACCCCATAAAAGTTGAATTAAACTAGTAGAATAATTAAAATAGCAAAATTAATCAAGACAATAATATAAACCCCAGTGATTTGACTTCTCTCTCTTTAGTAATGCACCTGGACATTGCTGGGAATTCCCTGGCAGAGACTCTTCCCTCTCTCTTCCCACATTTGGGGAAAGTCTTGCTGAGCTAAGGCATGTCAAAGAGGCAGTGTGAGAGTGACAAAAGAATTTTAAAGAAAAGCTTTATTCTAAATAAGGATATTCTATAGCAAAGGGAAATTTCTTACATGAAGAACCATCTCCTTCAGACACAAATAGAAATATAAGTTACAGAGTAGATCATTTGTCAAATCAAGAAAAGAATCAAAATATCCTAATGCAAGTGGCAAGTACCTTTTCTTAATCTTACTCATAGACCAGATAGGATTTGTACTCATTGGCATTCATGGGATAGGTGGGAAGACTGTCTGGTTTTGATCAGCCTTTCCAAATTGGAGCCACCACTCCAGGTGTTCCTTTGTTTTCAGCTCCCTTCTCATGGTGCCATTCAAGCCTTTTAGAACCTCTGCCCAAAATCATCATGAATGCTCATGCTTCTGCCCAACTGCCCATCCCATTGGAATACGAGATGATGAACCTCATTAAAAATAAATACATGTATCTCCTCCCATATTTAGCCCTTTGTTATCTGTGAAGAAGGCTCTGATAATGAGAGGGTTCTTCATTATCACATGTATTTCAACCCTAAATTTCCTGTTCCAGTTAACCCTTAGGAACTGGTTCCATTTTTATAACAGCAATATACAAGTCCTGTTTTGACCATATGCACTGTGCTTTTATCCTTTTTAAAAATATGTCTAAAAGGTGTTTTAAACTGTTTTAACTTTGTGCTTTTAACAGATTCATTCATTTGATTATGTAAAATGTTTGGACAATAAGATTATAGCTGTCCTTTCTTTTTGTTATACACCACCTTGGGTTCCATGCTGGGCGAAAGGCTGGATAACAAACAAACAGACAGATATGTGGGGAAGAGCATCTACCAGGCAGCAGGGCCAGCCCCTTCATTTGGAATGGTGGTGAGGAATTGAAAAGATGGAGCTGTCCATACCATACAGCTTGCCTTGTGCCTTCTTGGGCTAGTCAGCTGGCCTGTCTTGAGTCAAATAAAGGATGCTGCTGCGTTGTTAATGTTGAAGTAAGTTTCAGCCACCACTCTCATTGGCCTTTGAGAGGTGCCATTTTAGCTTTTCTATGAGGCAGCAGGATTTCTTGCCACACATACACAGACATAAAACATCAGTATGTAGGCAGAAAATATCTGATATGGCCTTGTAAAGGGTGAATAATTGCTTACACCAAGAACAATGACTTGAGATTGAACTTTCATGGTTAAATACATACAACTTGGGTTGTCTTAATAATCCAGGGGCCCATACATACTAAACAGTCAGAACACCTTGATTCCACTTTTACTCTGTCCCATGGAATTCTGGGATTCGGTAGTTCAGAGAGGCACTATTTATTTAATTTATAGAGGTATCTACTAGAGGTCTCTACCTCAACAAGAATTCTCTACCAGAAATAGAAATGTCCCCTTTTAAATTGTCAATTGCAGGATTCCACAGAATGTTGCCATGGCAGTTAAAGTGGAATCATTGTAGTGTGAAAGGGCCCCAGGGTTTCCTTCAGAGCACCAAAGAGTTTTGGTAGATATGTAGCTTTCAGTAAAATTCCCCTCCCTGCCTCATTTGTTTTGTGTTTTTTTGCTTATGTGTTTCTGCCACTTTTCTTTTTTATTGGACAGACATTTCAAAGATGTATCTATCTATTTCTGGTAAACCCTATCCAATGACACATATATATGAAAGAGTTGTTACTGGATTACATCTACCAGTGAATATATATTTAGCAGAATATATTGTCCTGACATCAAAAATTGCTCTTTCCCTCCCTCCTGCAGAAAGAGTTTGAATAAGGTGCCTACTTGGAAGAGGGCATTTAGAAAGCAGATAAATAATGGGACAGCAACCCTATTAAAATTAGGATATTACTACTGGTGTCATTTTTTTTTTTTGCACAGGGAGAATATATTTTTTGTTTCATTAATGCAGAATACCAAATTGGGTCCTAAAAAATTAGCATCACTCCCCAAGAAGAAGCTTTATTGACATACTTGTTAATAGTTTGTTTGCATGAATAATTCACTATACTATATCTCTATTTTAAATGTATTACAAAGCATATATTAGACAGAGATTGACCTCTACTGTGGTTAGCATGACAGTCTATTATTCCAGAAGGCTCCAGATACATTGACTTTGAAACAAAGCCTTGAGATTCAATTAAGGTTGATACCATATTCATCCAAAGGTAAAAGTCTTGGGTTATCATTGACTTATCTTCATGCACTTGTTTTCTTTCATGGTCTGAATAGGACTGAAATTGTGCACAACTGATTCCTCCCCCCTCAATTCTGGATTCTTTGTTTTGTCCTTTTGCCTCAAAGGCATGTGGGAAATCATTATCAATTGACTCCTCCCTACGCATACCGTAAAAATGTGTAATTTACAGTGGATTATAAGAATACGTTTCTTTATAAAGTCTTCATACAGGTGATATCTTTGCTGTCTCTGTGGTTTTAGAAACCATAAACTTTAAGTAATGGTTTACAATAAATTCGATGATTACAGGAATATATATGAAATCTCTCATTTTCTGCTTGTAAGGGAAGAACAGCAGGAATATTTCTAATGCTGTCAGGATGATTTTCTCTGTCTTCAAGCTGTTCCTGCCTGTGTTTTTTTATCAACAACTGCAAAGATATAACAGAGCCCCCCCCCCATTCCCATCAATGTTCTTTCAGTGTCTTTCCTCATTTTCATGTGCTTTTTGTTTTGCCACTGAGCAGCAATTAGTAATATGACTCCTGTGTGCTTCTATTTTCAATTTGTGCTTCATGAGTGTATTCCTGCTTTCATCCCTGAAGCAGAGGGAAACCATTTGCTGCTGCTGCTGTTTCCAGGAAGAAGTGCCCTCTGAACAGAGAAAGAGCAAGGAATTGACAGCAGGCATCCAGGCTGCTGTATGGCATGAACAAGTATTTTTGAGTTCTCAGCAGCTATTCATAAGAAGTGATGGTTGTAGTGGTGGGGTTAGAAATCTCCACTCTAATTAAAGACAAAATGTAGAAGTCATGGTAAAGGTTAGCAATGATCTCACAAACCCAAGAAAAGACGGATCTGAAGAGAAGAAAAACAGTGATTTGAATAAAGCTTGATTCCTTCAAATGAAACACACAGGACTTTCCCCTTTCTCTCTCACACAATCCTTTTGCATATATATAATATAATGCTCCCTTATATTAATCTGGCCTGCTTTGTTCAGACAAAGAAATAAAGTGGAATCTGTCAGTGCTATGAAGGAATTGAAGAAAAAAGTGAAAATTGAGAAGGCGCATATAAATAAACTGGTTAGGAATATTTTTTACAGGAGTGCAGACTACAGGCTTTTCTTAGTGCATGTGTATAAATATTCTTGGTGAGGGTGAGAATGGAACATAATTCACATGATAATACTTAAAAGCCAGTGTAATATACAGTGTGCAAATGTCATCGCTTAACCTCTGAATGACCCTGAGCCAGTAACTATCTCTCACCTACTCAACATATTGTGTGGCACGGGTTCCATCTTGACATTCATGTTCTCCTTCTCTGGTACAAGGCTGCTACCCATCATGCCCTTTTGGAAAGCCTGGCTCAACTCCTCTAGGTCCATAGCATTCAACTTCAGATATAGCTCCTGCTGTTCTGCTACACTCAGTTCATCCCAAAACTGAAGTAAGTGGCTTTGCCCTGCCGCAGCCAACTGGTGCTGGAGCATACGGATATTGTCGTGTGGTGGATAAAAATGAGACAATGTAAGCAGCTTCTGGGCCCAAATGGGTGTATGGGTATATGTAGAAGCAATGGAAAGACCTACAGCTTCAGAAACTGGGAGAGCTATGAGCAGAAACACAATGGCAGAATAGAGAAGATTCCTGTTAATTGTTCTAGTCTATCAGCTATGCCTTCTTTCCATAATAATTCTATCCTCCCTCCTACCCAGTTTTAGATCTCCTTCCATAGTCAATTACTTTGTGATCATAACTTTGTACTCCTTGAACTTTATAGTTCCTCTGCCCAACAATCTTTAGAATTTTGCAAAGCTTTCAGCTTTTTCAGTGAAATAACCACATTTGTGGGTTTATTGTCTCTGACATTATTTTTATTTGTTTTAGTATACTGTTTGTTGTCATGTTTTGTTTGTAAATAAAATTAAAAAGGACCCCCAAGCCTTCTTATACTTGTACCTCCTGCATTTGCATGGGTGGTACTATTTTGAAAACATAATACAAGAAGCATTCATAGACCCAGCATGAGAAAACAGAGAAGAAAGTGATTGCTACTGATCTTCTACATTTGTTTGTGTACCTATACATCTGTGATGGTGCATCTTTTATATTTGTTTGTATACCTGTGTGTCTGTGTTGGTGCATCCATGTATGTGTCTCTGGAATAGTGTTGATGGTGGGTTCAGGAGTCTGACAGTTCAGTGATCCAATGAGAATTCCTTTTCAGTTCAGTTGTAGACAGATTTACCTGCACATAAAACCCATAGGGCCAGTATGGCGAAATGGTATGAATGTTGGACTACAACTCTGGAGACCAGGGTTCAATTCCCAGCTCAGCCATGAAACCCACTTGGTGACCTTGGACATGTCACATGTTCTCAGACTCAGGGGAAAGCAATGGCAAACCTCCAAAGAACAAATTTTGCCAATAAAACTCCATGATAGGTTCACCTTAGGGTCTCCATAAGTCAGAACAGACTTGAAGGCACACAACAACTCCACAACCCATAGAACCTTATGGGACTGACTTGCAAGAAGAAAGATATAGGATGGTGTTGGAAAACTCACAACAAGTGTGTTTACTGAAAATACTTAGGGCCTTTGTAGACTGCTAGAAATAGTGCAAATTGAGTCCACTTTAACTGTCCTGGCTCAATGCTAGGGAATCATGGGAATTGTATTTTTTTCTGAGACATTGAGCCTTCTCTGTCAGAGAGCTCTGGTGCCACAATAAACTACAGTTCCCATGATTCCCTAGCATTTAGTAGGGCAGTTAAAGTGAACTCAATTTGCACTATTTCTGGCAGTCTGCAAAGGCTGCCATATAGCACTGAATTACTCTCACAATTTCACAAAGCTACAGGAAGTATGACAATTTCTCTGGAATTTATCTTGCAAACCAAATCATACTACAGTTTAGAGTGCTTATGTAACTTAGGAGAAGACAACACAGAAGATGAAGCAGTAACTTTTGCAGTAAGAAGATGATGCAGAGAAATAATTTCTTGCCCTATAATTTTGTTTTTTTTTAAAAAATCTCCCAGGATAACTCACCATGATAGAATTATAAAAATTTAAAGCCAGAAGGGACTTTGAAGGTCATTTAGTCCAGTCCTTCTCTCTGCTCAGTGCTGGAACTAATTTAAACAATAAGCAATGAACTAAATAATAGCAGGAAGATTCTAAACTGCAGAGATAATAAAAACCACTTCAATGGAGTTAGCTAATATTTTAAAAGTCCCAGGGGAAAAAAAGCAAGGGGATAGTAGTCCAGAAATGGGGAACTATAGTCTACAAAATTCTTTTATTGGTCAGTTGGGTGAGATACCCAGTCCATTGGCTGGCAGAGATGATACCCAGGTTTGTGTAGAAAAGATGATTATTTGGTTGCCCACATGCAGTGTTAAGGAGGGCTTCAGTGGTCAGTACTAGTACTTTCAGTGAACTCAGAAACTGAATAGAAGCAGTGAAACTGTTTTAAAATTGTAGATGCTCTTAGTAACTCTGACTTCCAAGAAACTCACCAAAAGATCTTCCATTTCTCTTCAGTTTCTGAGTTCACTTAGAGTACTTGTGCTCGCCTTTGAGCCCTCCATAACATTACACGTGGGCAACCTAACATGTAACACATACATGTACATGTAACATATTGATGTAGTTAACAACACAGTTCTATGCATGTCTGCCTTGAAATAATTTCTGCTTTGTAAATGGGTCGTATTCCCTAGTAGATCTGTTTGAGATTGCGGCCAATGGCCTATGCTTAGTTGTGTCACTGAGCTACTCAAAGGTCTATTGTGCTAGAGGTCACACACTTAACGATTTGAGTGTTTTAATATTGAACCTAGTTTGATTCTATTTTATAGATGTGGCCAGTTTAATTCTATTTTAATAATCACTTTCCCCATGTTTTTTTTACTGTATCACTCTTTTAAACTGTATACCACATTGATTCCCAATTATGAGAGGATACAAATAGATGAAGGTGATGATAATGATGCTATTATTTTGTGCAACTGCATGCATAATAAAAAACTGTCTTGCATAACCTCCAAGAGGGCACAGAGAAAAACTGGCACCACCACCCTTCTTTTCTCATTCATGGTGGTTGCTCTTGAAACAACTGCCACTGATGATGCAGTTTCCGTCATGGGCTTGCCTCTGCCACTATGACTGCCCTCTCCACCACCCTCCAAGCTTTGCCCAAGTACCAACTATTGCTTGACCACCTTGGGCAGTGGCACATGACTGGTCTGGTGATGGCGAGGTACTGCCATTCAGCATGGTCTCTGAAGGCTCAGCTAGGCCAGATCCAGGAAGCAACACCAAGAAGATAGGGCAAAGGTGACAATTCAGCTCCTAGTAAAGGCAGTAGTTTTATGAACACAGGAAATAGCAGTGTCTATTTGGCCCTTAGCAAGGGCAGCCCCTTGTTGGGCAGCAGAGACAACAGTAGTGAAGACAAGAAGGGAATGGTGACTTGGACATTAAGCAATATGGTATTACTAATGCACAGCAGCGATCATGATGATGGGGGCCACCACTTTGTCCTTCTCCTCTTGTGGGATGTGAGGTGAGACAAGAGGGATATGAGGTGAAACCATCCCTCTTGGCTGCATGGTAGTACCATGGGAGAATAACTAATACTGAGCCAAGCAGGTGATGGCAGTTGTGCTGGTGGCAGTAGCAGTAGCAGCAATGGATGAAACCCTGCCACTCCTGCCTTGCTTCATACCCCAAAAGGAGGAAGAGGAGGAAAATAGCCACTAATATCATGGTCAACATTGTGCACCAGCGACTACATGTTTGCTAAGAACCAAGTCACTGTCCTTCTCCTTCTCCTTCTCCTCCTCATCTTTGCCATTTCCTCCATGCTGCAAGTGGTTTGAATGTTGGAGTACAATCTGGAGACCAGGGTTGGATTCCCTGCTTTGCCATGAAACCCATTGATTAACCTGGGGCAAATCACATGCTCTCAGCCTCAGGGGAAGGTAATGACAAACCTCCTCTGAACAAATCTTGCCAAGAAAACTCCATGATAGGGTCACCATAAATCATGTGGTTATTGTCTCTGTATTCAAAGGTAGAATCAGCCCTTAACAACATGTGGTTAATCTTCCTATTTGTGTGATGCTCCCTAAAGTGGAGACTTTTTGTCCTGAAAATGACAGAAAAGGACCGGAACTGATCACTCCTTGGTGGTGTCCTAATAGTAGCTCTTTGCTGAGTGCTTTGCATTGAGCATGCTGAGGAAAGGCCTTGTTACATTTTCCTTCCACATGACTTTCACATAATTTGTTCATGTACTTGTTAGCCTTTCAGAAGTTTTAAAAGTCAGCAGGTAAATAAAATAACCCAAAGACATTTCAGGATTTCTCAGCTGTTTCCACATGGGACACAAAAATGACTTATGAATGGAATTCATAGCCATTACAATCTTGAAAATACAATGAATAATCCTGGTGATTATTCAGTTGTGTATATCTTTTGTCTTTTCAAGATTGCGGCTGACAGACTGGCATCTCTACCAATGTTTTGAGTTGTGGTTTTCATTAATTACTGCACAGAGAGTGCTTTGTACATTTCTATTAAATGTCAGCGGAAAAGGTGTTTAGGCAAGAATGTTGTTGAAATGCTGTCACTGCTACCAATTCATAGCTTTAAAAGTCTTTCTGATTAACAGCCTAATTCTAGAGCTTTCTGTGCCAGCAAATAAATTGTTTAAAATGGGGAAGCAACTGCTCTGGCAGTACAATGTAATAAACCATGATATTATGTTTCTGTTCCAGTATTATTTTGGTGCAGGGAAAGCAGTCTAGAAAGATATGATAGTGCTTATGTTTGTGATTGGACCAATAACTCATTACAACTAATGATGTTGCCTGTAATTACTTATTTTTGAAGCCAAAGAGGGCACAACAGCATTCCTTTCATTAAAAGGCAACAACTGTTAAAATGTCCCCCTCGCTCTCTCTTTTTTTTACAATGAGTAATTCTTAAAATTACTCTTTGTACAATGTCTTTGGCTGATGCTGTGACTTAATGTTGCAATGTAACAGAACACATGTCATTGGGTCCCTCAAGTACTGGTTTGATGGTGCCAACATTGGCTAGTAGGCAAAAGAAGGTATTAGCAATTGTTCATTAGTTTCCTTGTCCCTGTGAGGCTATTGAGGAGTACTGCACTTAGATACAATGCCTAAACCTCTTAGTGCATATCATTCAAGGTATTCTCACAGTCTCTAGATAGTTGCTGTAGCCTGTGCTAGAGAAGCAGCTGAAGCAGGAATTTCTATATGAGACTACAGGGACATGTTTGGCTGCTGGCCTGATGTAAAAGCATGGGAAGTTCCAATACATGCATGTTGAGGCTTCTAACGGTGAAGGATGGCATGATCGATTCTCAGTGTCTTGGTTATAATGGATATGTCTGAGCAGAGCATACTGAGACTGCTTTTAAGCATCTGGTTTAATTGTTTCTATCATGTACTCAGCTTGTGGCATGCAGTTTATCTCCCTGGTTTGATGACATTCACAGAAGAAGGCAACTGTAGCCACAAGCCATTATCTCCATTTATTTTCTTGGGCACAGATTTCATCAGGAGTGCGTCTCCTTTCAGGCTGTTTGCTAGATATTTCATAGGAATTATGATTACTTGCAGGAAGAGGCCATTGTTAATGCCATATGATATTCTTCTTAAAGTAAACATTGTTATGCTAATGCATGTGGAGAAAATGCTACACAGGTTGTTGTGTAGGCACAATTTCACAAGTGGACAAAAATGCACTACAGAATCATCATATTTTTTTTAAAGAAAAAGTTTGGAGCATACAGAGCCTTAATATGCAAAGGGATGTTGCAGCACCTTTGAGATTAAGGAGTACGGAAGAAGTTGTAACATTAGTTTTTGTAGATTGTCTATGAAAGCTCATGCTATAATATCTTTCACTCAGCCTCAAAGGTGCTGCAACAGAATAACATGGCTATATCTCTGAATACAAAGCCTTAGCATGAGTACAAGTGGATGAGCAGGATAGGGTTGCCATAATGCCTGGTTCATCAGATTGTATCTGGAATCTTGGCATGTCAACAATCTCAGATAAGGGTTGAGATATGGAGCAAAATGAGTAGGCAGTATTCTATCCAGAGTTCAGGGGATGATGGAGCAATTTATCCTGTTGCTCCCCTTCATCTGGTTCCAGGAGAGAGTGAGGCAGGGGTAGAGGGAGCGGAAGAGGGAGAGGGAAAGGAAGAGAGTGAAAAAGAGAGAGGAGGAAAAGAAGGAGGAAGAAAATAAGGAAGAGGATGCATTGTTCATTTGTTTTTCACATAAACAGCTAGGCAGAAGGAGTCATGTTCTATGAGAACAAACTTCTTACAGCTCTAGTTTTAACATCTTAGTAAGACATTGGAGTTACGCTCCAATCAAACAAATTTTCCAGACTCCTCCTCCTCTTCCTGCTTCATTTTTACATCCCACCATTTTTCCAGTTCAGGACTCAAAGCTGTATACAACAAATTAAGAAATGTATAGTTAAAAACTCACAAAATACCAAAGTTAAAAAGAGATTAAATGATCAAAATAATTAAAATCAGATTAAAACATATAGCTTTAAACACACCCACATCCACACACTCAAACACTCACATGACAATTAAGAGAATTCAGCATATTGTTTAGGTGGGATGGGCCTGATAGAATCAATTGTCAAGTTCCTTTTGAAACCGAAGTCTTTACTGGCCTGTAGAAGTCAGCATAACTTCTCTGGGAAGGGAGTTCCAGAGTTTGGGGCAGCCTCTGGAAAGGCTCTTGCTTGTGTTCCCACCAGATAGATGTACATATGACAAGGAGAAAGACTTTGTGAACATATTTCAAAGCAGAAGTATGTTCATAAAGAAGAATGTGAGAGCCAGAGTAGTATAGTGGTTTGAGTGCTGAAATATGAGACCAAGGTTCAATTGCAAGCTCTACTATGAAACTCACTAGGTAACCTTGGGCAAATTGTATTCTCTTAGCCTCAGGGGAAGGCAATGGCAAACCTCCTCTGAACAAATATTGGCAAGAGAACCTCAAGACTTATGGCCTTAGGATTTCCATAAAGCAGAAATGAATTGAAGCACAGAACAGCAAAAACAAGGATGAATACAACCTGGCCTGAACTGTATTAATTGCTGTTAATTGGTTGGTCCTAGAAACTAGTGCCCTTCACAGGCTACCTTTTTTAAAGTCAGAGTTGTGGAACAATCCATGATCTCCCCAAATAATCTTCATTATAATCACCATCACAATACTAATAATCACCAAACATTCTCGGGAGATTGAGATGACAGAGACAACTCGAGACCAGTAGCACATTCTTACTTATACATTTCTATTCTCCTATTGAGTTTAATGAGGCAGAAAATGTTAACAGGACAAGAATCTGAAAAAGTCCAGGCACAGTTTCAAGAGTTTGGTGGGTGAAGCAAACAAGAAATAACTGGAAAATAAAGGCAGGACTTCTAGGGTACCATATTCAGTGACTTCTGTGACAGTAAGCCCTGGTGCTGATTTGAGTTTCTTTGAAAGGGGGACAGGTGAGGAGAAGATGTGGCTAGGCAAAAACAGTCAGAAGCAATTGGGGGTGGGTGGGTGTCAGGAACAGACAGATTCGCCACCCCCACCCCCTACACATCATTTTCAATGAAATGCTTTTGCTCTAACTTCTCTCCCTTTGCCTGGATGCTGGATGGATAAGGGTAAAATTTATGACCAGGGCTGCTTCCACTCTGCAGAGTTAATGCAGACATTGCTTTATCTCTATCCTGTGGAAACCTGGGATTTGTAATTTGTTGTGGCACTAGAACTCTTTGACAGAGAGGGCTAAATATCTCACAAAACTACAAATCCATAGTATTGAGCCATGGCAGTAAGAGTCAACCTACATTAATTCTGCAGTGTAGATTCAGCCCATTTTCTGGCATTTGAGAAGCCTAGCTCTCATAGCTGACCTGATCTGCACCATCAAGACCTCTCCGATGTCCTTCTTCTAGTCCAGCAGTTGTCCAGACCATGGCAGCTACACACCTAAGGAAGAGAGATTTGAAAGCCTCCCTCATGAAACATTTCACAGCAGAGACACACCTTGTTGTTGTTTTAAGTGTTTTTAGACCAACTTATTTCCTACAATCAGTTCAAAATGGTGTACATGACCATATTTTTCTTCAAAACAACTCAATAATGCTGGCGATGAGCCCTCATGTGACTCAGTTGGGTTTATTATGGAGCAGGGATCTGAAACTAAATCTGCCTCTGAGGTTCTACCCCATACACCATATGGGCTATCCCATGTGTGAATCAAAAAGAAGGCAAACTGTGTCCATATGTGCCCCAAACTCTATGGCTGTGGAGTACTTACTGTTGGTGTCACCCAGTATGGGGGGGGGGGAGCGAAAAGGTCGGGGCTTCTGTGAGAAGGTGGTGGAAAACCAGGCTGAAGCAGGGAGCCGACTGGAGTGCCCCCCGATCCTCCCTGCTTCAGCTTGGCTTTCCTCAGGGAAAACCCAGGCTGAA
Source organism: Phrynosoma platyrhinos (assembly GCA_020142125.1). Taxonomy (NCBI): domain Eukaryota; kingdom Metazoa; phylum Chordata; class Lepidosauria; order Squamata; family Phrynosomatidae; genus Phrynosoma; species Phrynosoma platyrhinos. Next base: position 151,942,010 of record CM034708.1, on the reverse strand, counting down.
GCAGGGAGCCAGTTGGAACACATGTGCACAGCCATAGAAACAGCCCCCCAGGCCAGAGGCCCCTCTCTCAAGGCTCATGGAAAGTGGCTGCATGGCTGAGGAAACAACCACCCACTGTGCCCAGGCTGGGAGACTCCTGCAGGGGGTTGGGGGCTGATTGGGTGTCACCTCCTCTTCTGTGGTGTCACTCCCCTTCTGGAGTGTTACCCGGTGCAGTCCGGACCCTCCACACTCCCCAGTGATGCTACTGTCTATGGCTAAGACAGTATCTCAGGGATGTACCTGGAGTTGATACAATGATTATGCTATGTGAATTTTGTGTTCAATGCACAGCCAAACATGCAACTGAACCATTAACCAAATGGTCAGATTCAGTCAGACATTTGTTGTTGTTGGAATTCAAAGACATAGCTTTGTTAAGTCTGGAAAATTAGTATGCAAAGGAATCTAGTAGCACACTAACTGAAAGAAAGAAGCTGGTAGTATGAGTTTTTGTAGACTTGAGCGTACTTCATCAGAGGAAGTAGACTCAGGTCTATGAAAGCTCATGCTATCAGCTTTTTTCTTTCAGTTAGTGTCAAAGGTGCTACTAGATCTATTTGTTGTTGTTGTTGTTGTTGTTATATGCCTTTGAGTTGATTCTGACTTATCACAGGGTTGTCTTTTCCAGATTTATACAGAGGAGGTGTGCCATTGTTGTCCTTGAAAGCTGAGAGAGTGTGACCTGCCCAAGGAGCACAGTGGTTTTCCATGGTTGAGCAGGGATTTGAGATCTGGTCTCCTGGAGACCTAGTCCATCTCTCAGATTACTGCACCACACTGACTCAGGGGGTTGGACTGGATGGCCCTTGTGGTCTCTTCCAACTGTATGATTCTATGATTCAAAGCATACCATCAGTAATTTCAGCAGGAACAAACATACAAATTGATTGTGTTGCATGTACAACTCCACTTCTGTGACCTTGAACTAAATGTGGAAATTGCACAAAAAAGTCCAAATACTTCTGTAGGGGAACTTAACATAAGCCTGAAACTTCAGCAGGATTCTAGTCAACAGCAGAAGAAGGAGGAGCATTTTTGGTCACTTTTTCACATTAAGGAAAATAATTTATTGCCACCAGGGATAAATTCCATTGTTTTCATCCTTTGGACACAAAGAAGTGCTTCATGATGCTTATCTGCAAAAACATCCCAAGGGTAGTGATCAAATCGATGGCAATATAACATAACATGAATAACACTTTACAGGGGAAGAAGAATGAAAGTGGCCTCAGGTCTGACTGTCAAATAAAGGTGTATGCTTTTTTAAAGTCTCGACAGACTGTTGTGGTTTCCATCTTGTAAAATCTATATCATTGTGTCCATGACTGACTTGGGCTGGGGTTTTCCTCGCTTCAGAATTTTTTTAACACCAACACAGGAGACTTTTCTTATAAATAAGCTATGAGAACAACTGCTTCTGTGTTTGTAATAGAATGCTCACTGATCCTTGACTGCAGATGTATCAGAGGGCTTTTGAAATAAATTCCACCCTTATCTAACATTGCCTCAATCCAGACAGTCATTGTGCATGCAGGAGTCTTCAGTGATACTTACAAGGAGCTTCTCAGTACAAGGTTCTTTCCCATTTACCAGAGATCCTGTATTAGAATTGTCTCCTTTAATTGGCAACTGAGGCACTACTATTAAATGGACATTCACCATGTTATAAACACCATGTGTATCTCAGTTCCTACATCACTTCTTGGAATGCACCTTTGAATTTCTTATAATCAGAAAGGGCCTGAAGTTCATTCTTAATTTATGAAGTAATGCAACCTGCCCAAGATGTTTTGTGTGAGGGCGAGCAGTAAATTGTACACACATTTGACCTGACCAAGCCAAGGTACTCAAAACAGGGCGAAGTTATTTTGGTGCTGAAGCCAATAAATCACCTTAGTATTAGTCACCATGTCGTCATCCATCCCCCCCCCCC
>CM034708.1:151919910-151930790 GCA_020142125.1 Phrynosoma platyrhinos | reverse complement strand
CCCTAGTTACAACTCCCTGGGGCAGATACTCCACAGTTTCAGTACAACAGTTAAGAAGATTCTCTTGCTGACTGATACATAGGTTGTATCTACACTACACCATTACAGCAGTTTGATACTAATTTAATCAGCATGGCTCCATCCTATGGAATCCTTGGATTTGTAATTTGGTGGCATATCAAGAATTCTCTGAAATAGCACTAGAGATCTCTAGCAGAGAATTCTAAGGATCTCAGTAAATTACAAATCCCAGCAATCTTCAGAGGATAGCCGATAGTTATAGTGGTATCAAATTCCCATAATTATGTAGTGTAGCTACCTTCATAATGTATCTAAAGTTCATTTTGCAAAACATTGGTTACTTTCTGTATATGTAATTATACAGAATTATCTTGATACAGCTACCTTCATAATGTATCTAAAGTACTTGTTGATGGGCAGTAATGGGGTGGCTGATATGGGGAGAGATGCCCCCGAAAGTATTTGAATCTGAAGTCCTGAACAGCTTGCAACCTAAATAACTATGGGGGCATATCTCACCCTATACATGGGGGATCTGTTCTGCCCCCCCCCCCATGTATGGGAAAAACACGTATGCTGGAATCCTATTGATTCCTTTGGTGGCACACTCCCTCCTGGGCTTGCTGCACGCGTAAGCTCAAATCCACACATGACAAGCTTGCATATGCCATGAGAGCACTATAATTATTTTTTTGCTTTGTGTATTTCAGTTCATTATATAATTAATAGTTACTCTCTGTATGTTCTTTACTTGCTTTTGTACCTTGTATGGTTTTCCCAAAGTTTGTTAGATATAGCTTTCTTTTCTAAACCCTTTCTTTTGTGACCCTGTAGTTTCTTTTATGTTAGCTCATTAAAAAAGAAGGCCAACATTATATATATGGGATTGTATATGTACACTGTAATTGTCCCAGTATCTCTGTGTATTGTCATTAAAATATTTTGACCTCTTTTGTATGTAGTTTGGCAAAATGATAAGGCACACTCCAATCATACTGCTTTACAAACCCCATTTAGAAATCCCTCCCCAAATGCATGTAGCTCTCTTTTAACTTCTTCAATAATGAGGAAGAATATTTCTCACAAGAGTGCCAATTCATGCTGGAAAAGATTCACTGCACTAGATGTGGCAATGTCAACTGGACCAAGATCAAAGCCTTATGTAGCCTTAAGCTGTAATTCACCTGGCATGAAATATGGAGTTGCTGAAATGGACAGACAGGATTCATTCATATCCTAGACTCCCAACCAGCATTTCTGAAATCAATGGGAATCTTTCCATATTGGCATCCGGGAGAGCTGAACACATGGAGGTAAACAATCAGTGAAACTCATAATAGTGCTGCTGCTATGAAACCCCAAGACAGAATGTAATCCAAGCTAGTAAATCCTCTGTTTGAAAACAGCAATTCTTGTTTATGAGCTCTTTAGAAATCCCATTTATCAGCAGAAGGCTGCTTGCAGCATCCTTTGTGTTGATGTTTATTAGAGTATGATCTGATATTGTCTTTGTCCAGGTTTGATTGTGCATGCCCCCCCCCAACAGACAGTAATTGATAGTGTTTATCTCATTGTTTTGGATGGGGTATTATCATCTTGCAGAAGATCAAGAGAAAACACAGTTAACCGTCTTACTGTCATGTGTAAGAAATACAACCAATGCCCACCACAAGCACAGACTTCTTTCCACCTTTTTCTCCCCTTCCATCCCTCTCTCTTTCATGTGTTTTACAAGAATCTCCTGGTGGGTAAGATAAGCTGTTCATTCTATTAATTTTGTGATCAAACCAGAAAGGTAGTGGAACCTCCAAATTTAATTATTTATTATCCTCAGTAAACCATGTAGAACAGGTCTCATATTCTGTAACACTCGCAGGAGGCAAAAAGAAAGATGGCTATTGTGAACCATTTTTGAAAAAAAAAATTAGTGGGCTTTTGAACAAACAGATGGAGTCTCTTCTTTGGCTTGAATTTATGAACAATTAACAGCTTTGAATATCCATATGAGGTAACAATTACCACCAGTAAAAAGGCCAACACTTTAGTCAATTTTATCATAAGCTTTGGAGATGGTGAAGCTGAAATTTCCTGGCAGTTTTTGAGAACTCTCTCTCTCTCTCTCTCTCTCTCTCTCTCTCTCTGTGTGTGTGTGTGTGTGTGTGTATATATATATATATATATATATATATATATATATATATATGAGCATGTGTCTACACACACACACACACACACATTGATGTGAATAATATGTCTTCTCCTAGACAGAATGTAGGCAGTGAAACTAATCACCAGGAACAGCCACTCAAGGTTTTACTAGGTGGTGAGTTTGTCCTTGAATTATTTACAAGCAAGTGAAGATCTTATAGTTTCTAATTCCCCCAACCAAAAAACTGACTAGAACTTGGGTGCAAAAAAACAAACATTTGGTTTGCTTAGAATTCAATGATAACTCAGTCGTCACAAGCATCCCTACACCATATTTATTCTCCCTATTGTATCTATTCACACAACTCCTGTGGTTTTTGAAATGCTACAAAACCTGTCTGAGAACAGACTGTAGCAGACCAAAATAAAAATGTGTGTACATATTATGGGCAGCAATTACACTGTTGTATCACCATCAGCTTTTAGAGATGAGAAGCATGTGGATTCTATTTAATATTGATTCTGTGAGCTTGAGTCACCTAATTTATATGTATTTGCAAGATAGATATGGGTGGAGGCTTTATAGCTCAGGTTGAAGGATTCACAGAGAGATTAGGAGTTTTTGGTAAGCTCAGAGATCAGTTTTTGGGGAGGGTCTGTGTGCTGTGTGCCCTCAAGTCATTTCTACTTATGGTGACCATAAGGCAAACCTATTATGGGGTTTTCTTGGCAAGATTAGTTCAGAGAAGGTTTACCATTGCCTTCCCCTGAGGCTGAGAGCATGTGACTTCCCAAGGTCACCCAGTGGGTTTCATATCTTAGCAGGAAATTGAAGCCTAGCATCCAGAAAGTGAAAAAGCAAGCAAGCAAGCAAACAAAGTCTACTGATTGTTTGCTCTTCTGATTGGTGCTCTTCTGATTTATGAAATATAAATATTATGTTCAGGTGAATTCCAAAGTAAAACAGAGAAGGCGATATATACTTATTTGATGAAAGGGGTAGACATTTGTGTTCAGATCAAGACCATGTACTATTGCACTAGGTTTAGTCACAGTCCATTCAAAGGGCATACATGACACTGACAAATATATCAAATGACAAATGCCGAAAGCATAAAATAGACACTGGTGATACTTGTCAGGTTGACCTCTTTTGAAATGGAACCATATTTGACTTCTTAAAATAATGGAAGATTCTGAAAAATGTTTCACCTATTGAAGAGCAGTGGAGGTTACAAGGTAACAAGATTGTGATGAACTTGTCAATTCTCTTGAAATTTCCTTCTCACCAACAAAGGCTTAGGGAACATGAATTTCTGAAAATATGTACAATTGCCTTTTCTGGGACTTGCTGTGTACTCCACTGGTTCACAGCCACATCCATGAACTACAAAACATAAGAAAGCATTTTGTGCTTAAAATGAGAACACTTCGCCAGGTAATTCTCAGATGAATGAGTAACCCATGCCTTTTATTTTAAAAAGGTGAATACTTCCTACTTCTACTTTAAAAAACAAAAACAAATGCACATCATAACACAATAACACCCAATATCACATAACTTACACCCCCCTTTGAATAAAAGAGGAGAAGAGAGAACAAGAGTAAGGGTGTGTGTATGAGAGAGAAATAGAACAAACAGAAAGAAACAGAAAAGAGAGTATAAGAAAAAGACTGTATACATTTCAGTTCCATTAGGAATAACAGCAACAATGAAGCTAATTTTCTTCTGTTATTATCATTAGCTTTCAGCTTATACTTGCTCCCTTATATTTAAGATGACTGGTTTCAGTAAGCATTTTTAAATCTTTTCCTAGGTGTGTATCAGGGGGCCACTTGTTTTTAAGCTCTTCCACAGTGAAATAACCACCACAACGAAGTCTTAACCACTGAATGGTATTGTGATATTTTGTTGCAATAGTCCTTTTCATTTCTAGGATCACTTCCTGAAATTTCCATAAGCAGAATGCAAAACTTATATTTCATAACTCATGGCACTAAATTCTTGCTACTGAGACATATTATAATATACAATGATTTAGATATCTGTTTGCACGTTTAATCTTTTGCAGTGTGTTTGTGTGTGTTCATGTGTGCACCTATTCTCCAAAAATAAAACCAATAAAGCATAAATATCAATAAATCCATCTCTTCTTCCACTCTTTGCAATATTTCAAAAAGGAGCTGACATTTATAATCAGCACAAGGTTCCAATGCAGCCACCTCTGGTGTAGCTCCTCATATCTAAAATAAACCATGGTAAAGAAGGACTTTCCCAACCATGGCTTATTTTAAATTGAAGTATGAAGTTCCTAGAAGAAGTGGTTTGAAGACCCAATGGGAAGAGGAATAAAACAGTTTTGAGATCAGAATTTCAAAACCAGTGTATTATTTAATTGCTTAGTATACTTTTTTCAGAAATGTGTGCATTTCTTTATTTATTTGTTACATTATATCCCCCTTTTCCTCCATGGCTGTCCTCTTACCCACTGTATTCTTACTCTACAATCCTGTGAAGTAAGTTAGGGTGACATAAAGTGATTGGCTTGAGATCACTCCCATGAATTTCACAGCTAATGTGGGGATTAGAACTGGGAATTCCTTATGGCCAGTCTACCACTTGAAACATTCCACCACACTGGTTCACCCTATGTAGGGTTGCTTGATCTCGAGTCAAGGATTTAAAAAATTAAAATCAGATTGGCAAGTAGCAACACATTTCTATTTGGGTATGCTCAGTGTCAAGTAAATAGGGAGAACAACTTTCCTTTAGAAGTTGTATTGATGTTCAGCATTGCCATTATTTATATCCAGCCTTTTCCCCAAAACTGGCACTTGAGGTGGCATACAAAACTGAAAACAAAGACAGTTAAAAGCACTTAAAAAGACATAACTGAAAACCTATATTAAAAAAATGGTTAAAAGTTTAGAGAGGCAGTGTGGTGTGTGGCACCAGGCAGATCAAGTAATTGTTGCAGGAGAAGCATCTTTGTATGAAAAAAGTAAGAAGTGGCAGGATAAGTTTCTATATGGAGCAGGTAGGTGGTTGCAGGATGCTTTGGTAGGAAATAGGTAACAGGTTGCAGGGTGAGAAGAGGAGGACAGAATAAGAGAAATAGACGTTGACAAATAGAGTGATTGAGATAAGGAGAAAGGATACATATAACCAGTCATCCATACACTTTTCTTAGCTTTGTGGTCTTCTTTTCCTTTCTGCAGAGGGCCTTATCTCCCAGCTCCTCCTAAACCTTTATCTTGGATTTGAATGCCTCTTTGTACTCTACAGCATTTCCTAGCTTATGAAGGCTCTCCAGGTGTAACTTCCAATTCTTGTATATAAGCTGCAAGGTGAGTCCTGGGTAACAGCAGTCTGCTCTTGTATGGCTCTTCCTCTCTTTTATAGCTGCACTTTTCCTTGCTTGGCTGTGGTATCTGATAAACTACCTCTACTGGCTCAAGTCAAGAGGAGAGGTCTACAACTTCCACAAGATGTTCACCATTTTTCAACTTTTACAACATCTATCTACTTACAGCTACCATGATGATAGATGAAAGAGGGGAAATAAGGGCTTGTTTCTATTTGTTGGCATGCTATTGTTAATTTTAAATTAAGGTTTCAACTGAAAACCTAGGAACTGAAGATACATCAAGCATTATAATATTTTATATACTTTTAAAACATATTGTTCTATATGCAGAGAGACACTTCAATAACTAGTTTAATCTTACTGAGAAACTGTACACAGAAACAACCTGACATGGCCATCATGTTGTCACTGGTAGAATCACCAAAGTTACTACTAGTTTCTATAGGAAGTATCCATATACAGCTTTCTTCATGCAAGGCTTTTCTATATGATTCTGCACATAGCATGGACTGAATGGAGGAAAATTGTGCCTTCTTCATGAACCTGCTGTATTCAAATCTAGTAAGTGGCAAGACAGAAAGCTAGTGTATGTGATACAGATGAAATTATATTATTTCATTTTTGGCTGATTTTCACCCCTCCCCATTGTAACAGGACAGGGGTTACTATAATGAATATAGACTTTGGTTGGAATCCTGCTGGTAACATGTTCATATGTAATCCAGCAATATGCACATGTATGTTTTGTTCTGGATATCATAAGAGGTTGTTGACTAGTTAGTGCACTGTCCAAATGTCCCTCTCATCAGCTGTCAAGCCATGGAAAAGGTGCTGATATCCCTGTTTTATGCCTGATGGAAAGGGAGGGAGGGAGGCAACCAAGGAACAGGGGCTCTGGCTTATTCCAGCTGCAGTTCTCCAGTCACAGGAAGGACAATGAAAGACTCTTCATCCTCTCCAGTTGGGAGGATGACTTCATTTCTCCCCTTGTCCTTGAAGAGCTTCAGTTGATACAAACTGCTGTCTTCTCTGCTTGGTCACCTGCCTCCTTCCTCTTCCTCCAGCCATTAAATAGACCTACAAGATTTGGCAAATGTCTGCTGGGGAGACGACGCAGAAGTCCACATACAGAGCAGGATCTTGGCCATCTTCAAACCAGATTGCCTCCTTCTGAGCCTCCCTGGTACATGCTGCAATCATGCTTTCAATCTTATTCCTACAGCTGTAAGAAAACAGAATACAGAGTGCATTAGGTTGGAAACTTTTGTCCTCATCTAAAATTCATTCATTCAAAAGGGAGAGGCAAATAGCAAAAATGAACACGGATGCTCTTTACTAGCAACTGATGGAATTTTCAAACCAAGCTTTAAATAATGCATGAGCTTACCAAAGACATTTCCTTTATTGTTGTTTGTTGGTAAAGGTGGTAGCTATTAATGGCATCACCTTATTTTTCCAGGTATTCATTCAAAACCTGACATTTTAGTTTGGATAGGTTTCCACAGCAGCAAAACACAATTGTGTAGGATTTCTTCTAAATTACAATGGCTTAGCAATTATATTTGATATTACCAAGGTTTCACCACTGGCACCTATGAGTTGCTTAACTCTTAACTCTGCAGCAGGATGAGATATTTTAGTCACCCAGAATCATGGATTATTGCAGAATTCACACAGGATTAGACTAAAAAGTAGGAAAGATGTGCCTTTGGCATCTCAAGCATGGTAAAACAAATCATCCAAACTTCAACCTTTTGCAGTTTACATATTTTTTAAATAGCAAAAGAAGAGCTGGGATAAAAAATTATCTCAATTAATCTATTTTTGTTGCTGTTTTTTAAAAAATCTCCACTGATAGTTTCCATTCATAATTCAATGATGCAGGAAGAATTTTTGGGGGATGGGCACTGAAATTCTCATTGGACATGTTATTTCCCAATCCTAAACACTTCTCTGTCCCTCACACTAACTTTCAATATATTAGATTTCTCATTGGGCCAGAAGATGCCCCACAACTCACTCGGTGCAAGGTGTTTTGTTTTGTTTTTAAACCATAGTGCCTGAAGATGAAAGATGTTCTCTGCTTTGAGGGAATATAATTTTGGAGCAATGTTCTCATTCCCATATTGCCCAGAACAGGTCCAGACTGGATGCAGACCTGACAATTTTAACTACCCATCCCATAACCCTCAACACCCATAAAATATTTTGGGGCATTTTTAGTTAAAATGTGACACTGTAACCTGCCGTAAGGGAGTGGGAAGGAGTAATCCCCCAGCAGTTGTCCATTCCATCTCTGGATGACCTAACTCTGTGGGCACAGAGTAAAAATGAACACTCTTCCGACAGATACACTGTTTCTGTTCTTGAAAGCATGGGGACAAAAAAATGAAATGAGACAGGAACTGGAGTCTCTGCCATCAATAAAAATAGATGAGCAAGAAGACGCTCCTGACTCCATCCAGAAGCAATGAAGTCTGGTGGCATCTAGCGACTGCATCATGCGGTGATATATTCTATGTTTCTTGTATTCCAGTGACAGCCAGCATACTGTAGTGTTTTGAGTGATGGACTAGGATTCCAGAATACTAGAATTCAAATTCCAGCTACCACTTGGAAACCCCCTGGGCAACTTCGGGTGAGTCTCACTTTCTTAGCCTTAGAGGATGGCAATGGCAAGCCTCCTCTGAATAAATCTTGCTAATAAAACTCTATGACATGGTCAGTATAAGTCAGAATTAACTTGAAAGTACATGACAACAGAGCAAACCCTTATATTTTGCTCATAGGGTGAATCCAGACTGATTTAAAAGTCTCAGATCTTGTTCTTATTCAATTACTGACACACTAATCCTATAAGGGACTGACATTCAGGGGTGTGTGCATGTGTGAGGGTGTGTATCCAAGGTAAATTTGAATAGGTGATTAAAAAAAAGAAAACCAGTTATCAGTGGGTCAAGAAGCTACTTAGTGAAATATTAAAACAGTTGGGAATCCCTTTATCCACTTCTTAATAACAAGTGAATTCATTTCATATTTAAAAAGGGAATTCTGACCCCTGACATGAACAATAATTTAATTCTTCAAATATATGTCTAATGAAAGGTTCAGCTGCCAATAAATCTTTTCAGGAGGGAAAAGTATGTATGTAGGGCAGAAAATGAAAGATTAAAACAGATGAGGTAAAACTACAGAGCGTATAACAATGAGGGTTACACTTATCTCAGGTTTGTTAGCAAAGGGGACTGGAAAATATGAGAACTGTGTTCATTCCTTTCCCAGTGGCATTTTACAAAATGTGGCTTATGATTAAAAGGGAAAAAAGGTTTTATGCTTCTCCTTTCTGTCTCCCTAGAGGTATGTCTGCATTTAATCATATTTTTACAAAGGTAAAAGTCACAGGATTCCAGAAGAGCGAGCAGGGAAAAGAGATAAAGAATGGCATGAAAAAAAATATTTGAAAGATGGAAGAGAGGAGTTACAGTGATCAGGTGGATTATATTTTTCATTGATTTTCCACCTGCTCTGTGCATTCTATTTTTCTGTGTCTTCCTCCAGTCTACTGTGTATTGAGTTCATATGTAATTAACCAGATATTTTAAACCTCCCCATCCAATATTGCTAAAAAAAATACAGCCCACCACTCTCCAAAATGATACTACTAGTTTCTGGTTTTCACTAAGGTCTAAAATTACTGAAGTTTTTCACTAAGGCCATAGTGGTGGGGGAATTCTAAGAATTGTATCTGAAAGAGAACACTTTGTTGAGTATTAGACAAGTGGGAGGATATGATGATTGCTCTCACAATCAGTTTGCTTCTTTGTCTCTCCAAGGCAGCAACACCAGGTGATTCAATCTTGTGATTTCTTATGGGATGTGAGAGCTTCTTTGCATTCATGCAGAGGCATCATTAGGGGGATGTGAGGGTATGGACTGTACTGGGTAATGTCCCAGAAGAAGGTGTACACCTGATGGGTCTTTCATGGCTGCTGGGTGAGCAAGAAAGGGCACTGCCTCCCTTTCTTGGCTACCAATAAGCTGCACCAGACCCAAAATGATCCTTCCAGAGGCCACAGCATGGCCCCATTCAGTATTCTGGGGAGCAGGTGGTGCCTTCTGTTCAGAATCTGGCGTGGCAGCCATGCCAGTGTCTAAACAGGACCTCTGGAGGCCTTGGCAGCACCAACTAGTGCTGGGAGGGAGGTCAGTGCAATCCATGGCTTCTACCGCAGCCCTTTCACAGCACCCACACCAGGTGACACAAAAAGGAGTAACATCACTGATTCTTGATAGATAAATATTACCTGCACTGAAGGAGTATCAGGTAATATATAGACACTGTTATGAACTTGGCCTCAGTTGAGTATTGCGCACTGCTTGGAAAAGTTACATTCTTTGAACTACATCTCCAAGAATCCCTGACCAGAATGACCCTTGAACACTCACAGTATTGCTGAGGGGTTCCAGGAGTCATGATTCAAATATGTAACTTTTCCAAGCTGTGGTATTAGCAACCCTAGCTCAAGACTTTAGTCCAGGGGTAGGCAACCTTTTTGAGCAGGGGGCCGGGTTGCTGTCCCTCAGACAATTGGGAGGCCGAAGCACCAAAAATAAATAAATAAATAAATAAATAATATTTTTTAAAAAATAAAAAATATGCATGCACACTCTCTCAGCCCCAGAAAATCGATGATGGCAAAACCCCTGTGGAGATTTTGCCAAGAAAATCCCAAGAACAAGTAATAACAACAATAATCAATATCATCATGGTGGTGGCGGTGGCCAGCTGCGGCAGGACCTGCTTGGGGCCAGTCCAAAGGCCTCTGGGGGCCGCATCCAGCCCCCGGGCCTTAGGTTGCCTACCCCTGCTTTAGTCAAAGTGATGTGAATGTCTTTGCCCCCCTAGGTACATACAATTTCTCTTAATGTTTTCAGTATTGTTAAGGTTGATTTCTAAAGTTTGCAAAGGAGGATGACTGAATTAAACTGAACATAACATTCACAGATACATTCCAAACAAATTGGTCTCCTCTTTCCTTTATTAAGGCTTTCAAAAATATAATAATCTTAATCTAACAGAAACTGTTCAGAATTTCTCCTCTAGAATTCTGATGCATCTTATCTCAAACTGATATTCACACAAAACTCTCATTAACATTAATGGCAGTTACATGAAGATATCAAGGGAACAATATAATTCCTTAAATGATAACACTTCAAACTCTAAACAGATGAGGCTATTTGTGGAATATATGTGCTTTTCTCAATATTTGTGCTTTCTGAATATGGAAATGTGTTCAGATTCCTTCATATGATATACTCTCTCTCTCTCTCTCTCTCTCT
>CM034708.1:151906712-151919810 GCA_020142125.1 Phrynosoma platyrhinos | reverse complement strand
TGAAAAGTGTGCAAATGCAGAAAATAAAATAATATAATAATAGTAAATGGTAAAGTCAAGGCCAAACGCATTTCGACAACAGTCTTCCTCAGTGGCCTACAAGCATTCAAAAGATATATAATATAACAACTCCTCAGCTCACACAATGTGACTTTGCTCAATTCAAAGAACATTGCTTTTGAATTGAGCAGTCACATTGTGTGAGCTGAGGAGTTGTTATATTATATATCTTTTGAATGCTTGTAGGCCACTGAGGAAGACTGTTGTCGAAACGTGTTACCCTTTTAGGAATTTTATTAACTTATCCACTTCAGGGTTCAGTTTTTTTGGCCTTGTGTTTTGAAATTTTTATAATCATAATATTTGCTGTTTGCATTTGCATACTTTTCAGTAGGGTATTTTTACCCTTTCAGAAATTCTATTGGCTTTTCTGCTCCAGGGTTTAGTTATTTTTTTTTATTTCATCATATTGTTGCCTTTTTGTAATTTGGGATTATTTTATCCTGGACATATATTTTTTGGCAGAACCCTTCAGTTTGGTTTTCTTAGCAAGTTTCTTCAGTGGGAGGCTTGCCATTGCCACTCTCTGAGACTGAGAGTGTGTGACTTGCTTAAAGTTACCTAGTGGGCTTTCATGATCAAGTGGGGAATTAAACCCTGATCTCTAGAATCATAGTCCAACGCTCAAACCACTATATCATCCTGGCTCTCAACTACCATATACTCTCCTCTAGAAAAAAAAAATGCTTAAAAAGCAGCTGTGAACCTTCTAAGTCTAAACAAGCTTTTAAAAAAGATGAACTGAAGCAATGTAATAGGGCAGCAAGATGTATATGTGTTTATAAAGTAATACAGGGTAAATCAAATGGGGCCATTTCCCCACCCCTCCATGCTTTTGGATGACACTGATCAGATGGCATTGCTCTGCCATTCTGCTGAGGTTAGCAACAAATGTGATTGCTATGGCATTGGTGACTATTTGAACCTGACAAGTTAGACAGTGACAAAGATTTACAACCTGTTTTATCTAACAGATGGAGAACTGCTCAGTAGGGACAAGGGAGCATTCTGCAGGCTCAGTGTTTGGAGCAAAGTAATGGGATAATTCTTTGTAACACAAATGCAATTTTGGAAGAAGATTAAATAAATCTCCTTTCTCTCTCTCTATATATATAGTCTTCTCCCATAACATGGAAAAGTTTTTTTTAACCATTTTGATAAGACAAGCCCCAGAATTCCCTAGTCATTCTGGCCACTGGCCATGCTAGCTGGGGGATTCTAGGAGTTATGATAGACAAGTGGAGTTTTTCCCTTGACTCTCTTCTTCCCTATATAAACTGTCCATATAATCTGAACAGAAATGGAATTGCTGAGACAGATTAATAGGTTTATATTATATTTAAACTGTTCAGTAACTGAACTTATCTGTTTAGTTGAAAATTGTAATATAAAAGATAGCAAACCATTAGCAGCCCACACATAATAAAAAGTTTTTAAAAAGAAAATGAGCTGCAGGAATATAACAGTGTAAAAAAGTCTTTGGCAGGCACTGAGAAGTTCACATTTTCAGAGGATAACATTCCATAGTTTGTTGTCACCTACCAAAAGAGGTTCTCTCTCTTGCCTCCCCCTAAACTCCTCATTTGATAGCAGGGGTGCATGGAGTTGGGTTCATGATGACTTTAGGATTCAAGTTCAAGTCTGCTTCTGCCCTCTCTCTTTCAGGTGAGTAAGGAAGTGGTGGTTCATGGCTAAATGTTTTGCTATAGCTATCTTTGGAGACTATTTAATCCATACATTGGATAGCTGCTTCAAAGTGATTGCACCATTCCATTGCCTTGGGAGCCACCAGCCACCACTGAAGTGTAGCATATTTTAGATTATTAGTAGCAAAAGTCCACAAAGCCCAACAGGAAAATTTCACCTGAATCCCCCATAAAATTCTATAAACAAAGCAATTTAATTGCATATAAAAGATTCAACTGAAGCACTTCTACATATTTTGTTGTTGTTAACTGCCCTCAAGTTGACCTCAGCTCATGGCAACCCTGTGGATGAGGTATCTCCAAGACCCCAGTCCACTTCTCTGCTTCGGTCTTGTAGATTCATGCCTGTGACCTCCCTAATTGTGTCTAGCTATCTAATGTGCTGTCATCCTCTCTTTCCAGGTTGATAATATGCAGCCTTGTCTGGCTCCTTTGCCAATTGGGAACCATTCTGTTTCTCCCTATTCTGTTCTAACAGTGCCCTCTTGTCCTAAGTACAGATCTCTCATCAAGACTATCAGATGTGGTGGCATTCTCATGTCTTTAAGAGTGTGCCATAGTTTTTTGTGATCTATGTAGTCAAAGGCTTTGCTATAGTCTATAAAACAAATGCTGATTTCCTTTTGGAATTCCTTGGTGTGCTCCATTAGCCATCATATGCTTGCTATGTGGTCCCTAGTGCTTCTTCCTTTTCTGAACCTTGCTTGTGCCGCTGGGATTTCTCTCTCCATATATGATTAGAGTTCTGTATAGACTAGCAAGGAAAATGTCTAGTCAAAAATTCATTTCTACTTTACAGAATCTGCACCTTTACAGAATGAGGAAATAAAAACTGAAAATACTTATTTTGTTTCTATAATAAAAAATAATGACAGAAGACAGTAATTACTAATATTGCATGCTACAAAACCCTTTTAAAATTTCTTGGCTATAAAATGGAGCATGGGTGCTCTAGCAGTATTCCCTTGTTATTCTCTGTTTCCACATGAAGTTTCAGCAAAATTACATCCCTAAACAAAAAGATTAGCTCCCATATTTGTTCCTTTAAAACCAATTGGCAAGAGTCTGGGAGGGTAAGTAAGCATATGTCTCAGTCTATGCTAACTTCATAGAAGATAACCTGGTTTCAAAAGACTGATTTGTCCTGATTTCAAATTGTAAGAACAAACACAAATGTCTGGACAGAAATATAGAAAACATTACAGAATATCTTTTGGTTAACATAGGAGCTAACTGCTGGTGAAAAATTTAAAGACAAATAATACTGGAAGGTAATTTCAGAAACATCCCAATGGCATGCACACTCTTACCCATAGGAGTGTGCCCCATCCTTGTATGGTATAAACAATGTTATGTCTCATTCTCATCTTTTTATATTGATATTACCAATGCAATATTTATGATGTGGTAATGCCCAGAAAATCCCAGCCATGGTGCCACTATAAATTAAATAGTATTGAACAGTATTGACTACATTTCCCATTATGTACTAAGGCTTTAGAACAGAAGATAATTTGTTATGTTTTTTTCCTCCCATGGAGTCCCCTCACAGTCTTGGAGTTTGTAAGCACTCATTAATAATAGGTTTGAGACTATTATTAAGTGGCATGACTGTTTGATCAATGCTGTAGTAGTCCATGTGAACTCTGAAACAATTTTTCCACTGACATTTAGAAACTGCAAGAGTTGAGACTAGGGTTCTTGGGAGCAGTTTCTTATTTGCTGTCCCAGACATGACATAAAACTCTTAATAAAAGCTTCATACTTTCAGCTTATCCAGCTTCGCTTGTACAGACAGCATCAGATAATAAAAGAATTATGGAACTGGAAGGAACTTGAAACCCAGTTTGCCTTCCCCTTGTTCCTGCCATCATATATATTTATCACCATCAATACACAGTGAAGGCCAAACTACATGTTACACAATGGAGCTCCAATGCAGATTTTTCTTAAAAATGGAGGAGATTGTTACTTCAATCATACAAAAGAAAAGCAAAACCAAACCAATCCACTTCATGACTTATCCATCACATTCCAGATTCAGCCAGAATGGAAACTGGGGATTGATGGGTTGACAGTGTAGTCAGGAAACTGTGGGAGGGATAGTTTTTATTTATCAATGTGGTTGTACATTTCAAAAAAACACACACACAAAAAAACAAACAAAACACACACACTAGGCTTTCCTGTTTAGCAAAGCTTTGGTTTAGATAGCAATTTGCTTAGCTTCATGAAACAAATCAGTTTTCATTTCTGCAAAGCATATGTGATGAATGCCCACAAGAAGAAAAATAATTATACTTGATGGCAAATTCTTACTTTGGAATTATTTTTGTATTTCTTCCTTCCTTCCTGTTCCTTTGGTAACTAGTATTATGCTTCTTCATAGATTGACACACTGTTTAGGTGCTGAGTCTCACACATCGATTGAGTGTGGTAGAACTATGCCAGCTAGCTGTGTTGCCAACATTTTGTTCCTTGCTAGACCCCCACCCCAACACCTTGTGCTCAGTTTCTATGCACTGAACTGAATGCCTGAAAAAGAAAATTTCACAATGGTATGTGAGAGCTTCCATGTGATCAGGAATTCCTACAACAGGGGAATGCACCTTATAGATTTTGAATAATGACTGTTCCCATTTTATCTCTGTCTTATAGCTGGACACACAGAGAGTAAAACCTCCAGCAGATTCCTGGGGTTCCTGGAGAATGATGGTAACATTGTGCCTCTGGTTATAAGTTCACAGCAAGATGCTTCTCCATTATCCCCCTCTATTCACGTACTAGTAAGTGACCATGGAGTAATGGATCCTGCTAGTGCATGAGGAGCTTTTCAGGAAGGCATAAGGGAGTTGGGGTTTAGTTTTGTCTGAGTGGAGTATTATGGGAGTTGGGGTTTAGTTTTGTCTGAGTGGAGTATTATGCTGTTTCTCCCCATCTAGGTTTTTGATTTGTGTGGCCAAGCAACATCAGAGTGTGGGTGAGATGGCAAAAGCCATTAAAGACGAAAAACAGGCAAGTTAAGAGAGGCTGCAGCTTGGCCTGAGCAAAATGAGTACAAACTACTTTTGCTGAGTTAAGTGAGTACAAACTACTTTTCAGCTTTGAACTTGTTTGCAGCAACTGAAAGATGCTGAAGACGAAGAAGGTGGGAAGAGAAAAGAGATATGAACCATTTTACAAGCAGCTGAAAAAGTGGGATGACAGAACATTAACTGGGACTGTCTCTACCAAATTGAGACAGTTGGAGGGTAAGCTATCCTTGTGTTGCCAGAATGCTTATGAGTGATGGCAAATCTTTTAGAGACAGAATGTCCAAGTTGCAACCCAAAACCCACTTATTTATCACAAAGTGCCATGTCCCTCTGGCTTTTCAGTAACAAACTCTGGTGAACTCTGTGCTTGGCAATGATGCACATGCCCACAGAGATGACTCTGAGTGCCACCTCTGTCACACGTGTCATAGGTTCACCACCACTGGCTTATAACTTACTAGTCCACTAGAGTACTTGGTATGGAGTACTTTGAAATCACAGTGTTTTGTAAGTGTGGCCATGACTAAGATTGTAGATCCATCATGAGCACAACAGAATTCTCCATAATACCTTGAATTTGATTCTCTATATGCATAAAAAAAGATAGCACCCATATTCCTGGCTAAACCGAGATATATAAAAATCCTGTTCTGAAAAGGGAAACAAAGGCAAAGTGCATCCAAAGAATAGTACAATGTTTAGCCAAGTCTGAACATTCCACTGCACAGTCAGCAGTGGGAGTAAATTCTAATGCTGGTGGATGACTTGTTTTTACAGTCTTTGGGTGAAGAAACTACAGAGCATGTAGCTGTTAATAAGAAACACTATAATGGATTAATAATTTATGTCCTATGTGAGATAATAGGCTGAATGTGTCCAGAGTCAAAGAAGAGAGGGGCATGCCTTCCACTTATCCTACACCATGAGACTTGTGTAACTGCTATTACATAAAATTAGATTGTTCTTTAAATGTAATACCAATTAAATATATGATCTCTTACCCTGACAAGTAATTCAACCCAAAAGAAAAGACTTCTATATAATTTTATACTGCAGCAATAGGCAATGTGGAAAAGCCCTGGAGAAAACCTCATGAGGAAAATATTTGACAATATTAGGTTTTCCTTCTGTAGTTTATCACCACAACCACCATGTAAATCATGCTGCTTACTTTCATAAGTAGAATCCTTGTTGCAGAAATGCCACATTACTTTTTGTACCCTAAGTTCTTGAAATTGAGCAATAAATTGGAAAATGCGATTTCTTTTGCAAAGAGTTTCTGTTCCTCAAGAGAATTTGGGATTTCCTCTCCTTAATAATCTAACAGGCCTCTGTATCCAAAAAGGCAACTATGTACATGTCTATTTACTTCCACTGAACTGAATGGAACTTACTTCCAGGTAAAGATTGCAGCCTAAAATTAGTAGCTCCATGCCTTTTGGGATGATCCACCACTACAATAGCATCATCATCAACATATCAAATATTAATAAACATTCAGGGTGTATGGAACAATATGCAAAGTATGTAAATATTAATCAGTTTTGTTCTGTATGTATAAGAGTTTATATTATACATGGATGGCATGGCACTTGATCACTTTGAAAACGTCATTAAGCTGAGCGGTGCTTTTCCCTGTATG
The DNA here is from genome assembly GCA_020142125.1 of Phrynosoma platyrhinos. Taxonomy (NCBI): domain Eukaryota; kingdom Metazoa; phylum Chordata; class Lepidosauria; order Squamata; family Phrynosomatidae; genus Phrynosoma; species Phrynosoma platyrhinos. The sequence goes on along the minus strand of CM034708.1, from coordinate 151,913,367 downwards.
TAGAATAACTCTCTGCAAAGACTCTGTTTTCTATTCATTGCATTTGGCAGTTCCCACCACATAGTAAATGATCACATTATAGCAGCATCCTAATGTTGTGCAGAATGTAGATGCCAGGGAGGATAATGAATAGGGCAATTGGTGAACCAAATTACATTTCCTACTTACAGCCTTGATCAGCCCTAGTTAGCATACTCATAAGTAAAGAGTTAGTTATGGGAAGGGTGCTGGCGATTAAATGAATGAAAAAGCCCATCTGTTTCATAAAGCGGAAGGCATGGTAATAAATGGCAGCCTTGGACAGAACTCCCAGTGGGCAGAAGTGGGTTCTGTGGAAACTCTGTTGAATGAGAGTCATAATTTTGTGTGTTATTAATAGCTCTTTACTGTTTCCGAGCTGTTTATACATGCAATCCAGCATTTCTCTCCATCTGTTTCCCACTAATCTGCAAGAGCTGGCTAGATTCTGTCAGTTTCTAGATGCTGCATAAATTTATGTTTTGTGCGGTCATTTCTAAGGAGTGAAATGTAGAGTTGAGTGAATGAGCATTGAGTTTTTTCTGACCCGAGTTCTGTAGTAAAAGAACTCTGTGGTCATTTCTCCATGCATCCACACTATTGCAAAGCTGGAGAACACCACTGAACAGCAAAATTTGTAACATTCTGAACAAAGTAAAAAAAAAATTAGGAACTGGATAATCTAGATTATGGATAGCATTCACATGATGACTTCCAGATGAGTCCAAAGAAACAAACATTAAAAGTTAGTTCATTCCATTTCTTGCTAGTTACCACACGCTTGCATGAACTATCATTTTCTTCCTATATGAAGCTTCACAGCAGTATTAAGAATTATTCTCCTTTCATTCTTCTTAACAGATCTTGTTGAATATCCTAAGAAAAATACTTCTAAGCTAACATTAGGTATATACTTTGCAGGAGGAGTGGAGAACTTTGGCTTTCCAGCTCTTTTGCCCAAAGCTCCTATCAGCAGCATTTCCAATGGTAAAGGATAGTGGCAATTGCATTTCCTATTAACTGGAGGGCCGAGGGTGTCGCTTATCTTTCATTCCTTAGTACAAGTGTTAACTTGAAAGTGTTAACTTGAAAGTGTTAGCAGGCATTTTGTTTTGGCATTGCTCAAGGAAAACAGACTTTACATATTGTGCTGTATTGTCTATTTCTTGTTTTCCTTTTGATGGTTAGGTTTTATCTGGTTATAATTTTATTGATAGTATTAATATAAATAAATAATATCAATACATATTAATATAAGGTGTAGTTTTAACTATGTTTAATTATTGTGAGCTACCTTTAGCCTGATACTGAACAAAGGACATGATATAAGTAAATTAATGTAATAAATTCTAAATACCTACATGCTGTCAAAGTCATCCCACTATCTCCTCAATGTTGAGTTATTCAAGTGATCAGTTCTCTCTTGAATATTGATTTACCTAAACCATTTTTAAAACCACCAGATTCAGGTAATCCAATTAGCAATATGTTAATTATTTATATTGAATAATTATATGTATCTTATCTATAATTGTCTGTTCTCTTCACCTCTCCCATATCCCACTCATTTTTAGTAAACTTTTCTCCCCTTACTAAGAAGTTCCAAACACTTCTCTTTTTCCCTAAGGATATCCTGTCATATGCAATTTGCTCTAAAATTTGCTTGGCTAAACAACATTTATCAGCAATATCAGTTTCCAAAAGAGATTTTAAGTAAGGTTTGCAGCTATAATGTGTTTGCAAAGAGCAGCTATATTTTTTTCTGTTCGAGGGCAACTAGTGTTATATTTCTGTTATTAGTATAACTATCCCTGTATTAGAGATACAGTTTCCAGGAGATGGTCCTGTTGACTTTGTTATTGAACTGAAATCAGTTGACCACAGTACCAATTAAGTGACTTCCATTTGTTGAAGAAGCATTTTTCCAGGGGAAAAAAAGATGCACAGAGTGTTTCTTAAAATGAAATACACTGCTGATTTTGTATCGCCCCTCTTGTTTCCATGGTAATGGGCACTTCTGTGAATATGCATTTAACTGACCTGGAATCTAAAGTAGGTTGCCAGGAAGAATCATTTTAATCAAACACAAACATCTAACAGAAAACAGAGGAGTGCTATTTTCTTTTGGATAGAGAACTGTTTGTGTAGCAATTCCTAAACACAGATGTTCCATAGAGTCCTTGAACATAATTCCTTTTTAAAAAATGGAACTAATTTCCCTTTTTTCATACAATAGGTGCATGAAGGCATCAGAAGTATAATTTTCTTTTTCTCTGTATTATTCCCTGCTGGGCTTAACCTGATGTCCAGATCCACTCTTGAAAGTGTTAACTGACAAAATTTAAGTGTGACAGTTTGATACTTGCTAATTTCTTAGCAGGAGTGGGTAAAGTCATGAAGAGCCTAACATTCTCATGCTTTGAGGAGAACAAAATAGGGCATCTTAATTTTGTGAGGATTCCTTAAACTCAGGTCCAAACAAGATCTGACCCAATGTATGTATCAAACTATAGTGGTGCATGTCGGGTTAAGAATTGTGATGCAGAAGGCTGGTGATGCTTTAACCATTGTCTCTTGGTGTGGCCCTGAGTTTGATCAAGGCCACCTCAGCTATTTTCATGGGAAAGTAGAGTTAAATATAGATTTGGTCAATAGAGTGGGGGACCCTCCCCTCAAATCTCCATCATACTCCTGATCTGTATCCTTTAATATCCACCTGCACCTTTAATAAAGTGCTTTGTGTGAATGGTATCATGTCTAGTTTGGGATTTTGTTTTCTAAATCTAACAGCTAAACCAAATCAACAGTAAGAGTGACATCTCCAAAAATGTGTCTCTACAAGGAATGTATTTCTCTCAAGGGTAATAAATTTACAAAGGGAGGTGTAGCTACAACACAAAATGAAGGAATAGGGAAACCTTTAATCATATATATTAAGTCCAATATGGTTTTGGCTGATAGCCTTTGCATGGAAAAAAAATATTCAAATATTTTTTAATGGTCAAAAACATATTTTTCAAGTGTTGAGAAACCCTGAGAAGAACAATCCTGGACTCGTAAGAATCTTTGCAGTCTGGGACTTATTCTATACAAAATTTGTATGGGCCTTTGCAGACTGCCAGAAATAGTGCACATTAAATTGAGGCACTGCCCTGGCTCAGTGCTAAGGAGTCATGGGAATTGTATTTTTTTCTGGGACATTGAGCCTTCTCTGTCAGAGAGCTCTGGTGCCACAATAAATTACAGTTCCCATGATTCCCTAGCACTTAGCCAGGGCAGTGCCTCAATTTAATGTGCACTATTTCTGGCAGTCTGCAAAGGCCCTAAGTTACTGTTTTGCAAAGAAAACTTTTGTGCATTGGAATATTATTGTCTATGCAGAAAATTCTGTTTTCTAAGCAAAACAACCACATGCAAATTTTGCACAGATGAGTCCTGAATTGCAAATATCCTTTGAAAACTCTGTGGTTTTCAAAGACTTTCTCACAGCAGAACCCCCCCCCCCCCAAATTACATGTTGCTGTCTTCAATAAAAAAAACTTAGTGAAGAAGTATGTTCCTATCGTGGCCTAATTTTGTTGATAGCCACTAACTAGAATAGAATAGACCCATTGAATCAATTGAGTTTATGTAAGTATTGATTCACCAAAATTACATGGGTTCAAATGGAACTAACAACTGGATTAGAGCCAACATGACATAGTGGTTTGAGTGTTGGACTGTAACTTAGGAGATCAGGGTTTGATTCCTTGCTCAGCCATGTAAACCGACTGGGTGACCTTGGATAAGTCACACTCTTTCAGCCTCAGGGAAAGGCAATCAGAAACATTCTCTAAACAAATCTTGCCAAGAAAAGCCCATGATAGGTTCCCCTTAGGGTCGCCATAAGTCAAAAACAACTTGAAAGCATACAATAAAAACAACAACACTGAATTATCACCTTTGTCTACAGTTCATTACAGTTGCACTAATTAAAATAAATTCAAACAAAAGTAAGACTGAACCCAAATTACAAATTATAATGTTTTATAAATTATAGTTAATAATATATGCTCTTCCTAAAAAAGAAGTGTACCTTAATTTTGAAACCTTTGAGACCAAGGAATTTTCCAGTAGTGTATCCTAGTATACTGGGCACTAGTAGTGGCTCAGCCCCAGCAGGAAGCAGTCTACTTGTGCAACCTGCTTGTCTATAGGCACAGCTGAAATAGGCTTCTTGGCCCAACTATTCCCATGGCTTGGTGGGGAGTGAGGTGCTATGGTTCCTTCATCCAATGGGCATTACAGTACTGTATCCTCTTCAGCTATTTATCCAGCATACACTTCCCACATCCTGGGTAGGAAAACATTAGGTGATGGTTATGGAACAGCAAATCAGTGCCTTGAAAGGAATGTGAACAATGATATTATGAAAATGTTGTACATGCATTCCCCCTCCATTTTGCTCTCTAAAAAATTCATGATATAGTTGAGTTCTAGTCACTAAATATTGAAGTTCTGACTCTTGAAGGTCTTTCTGTGGACAGTGAGACAATGGCAGAAAACACACTAGTTGCTTGTGGTCATAAGTCTACGCACTCAGCAATAGTGTTTTACAGAACAACTCTGATAGGGTAGTAGATATTATGATTACAGTGAAAGGAAGCCAGCAGCCATATAATTAAACTGCCAGTTTTAAAATATGTTCTCCTACACTCCTTTTCCCTTTGAAGGCTTAATTCAAATGCTAAAAGTTAATTCAAAATTATATCTTGCACATCAGCTTCCTTTTGCTCTTCAAAACTGCTTTTATGAAATATGAGGTGGCAAAAGTAACCAGCATAAGATTAAGGTAACATGGTATTCCAAGTGGCCAACAAAGTAGAATGGCTTTATGTTTCTCTTCCTGTAGTTTTGTGACTTCTGCTTCTCCCCTTCTTATTTTTGTGATAGCCTTATATTCCAGAAAGTCATTTCTGGGCATTGTGTGTCATATTTATAACAACTACCATGTTCTTTTTGGGTTGGACACACACACACACTGGTGTTATTTTTGGCTAGTAGAAGCAAGCCCTCCCCACAGAAGGTGTTACTCTCTGATTTTTTGGGAGATGGGATTGGATTCTTCTTGTGTCATGCAGGAATTCTTTCAGCCTGCCCAATTCACCAGTGTCACTCTTCTAACTGATTATGTACCATTTTTTTGACAGTCTTTATGGGCTATTATGGGGAAGAGGAGGCAAGAGAGTCAACACCCAGAAATCCAGGTTCATGTTCCTCTTCCTGGATCCATCATCTTATGTAGAAAAAGCACAATAAGAATGAACTGTGCATGTAAAGTCACCAGTTTAGTCCCAGAGGATACTAGAATTCTCTAAGTAGTTTTACGTGAGCCAGCTGTAAGCAGTTTATGTCTCATCTGTAACATGAGGTTGATATAATTACCTGCCTTCCATGTAATTAAGGCAGAGATAACATATCCAGTGGTAGCCATGTTGAGATAACATATCCAGCGGTAACCATGTTGGCCATACAACAAAGTACAATAACATCCAACATCCACAAAACAGTGATGCCTTTATTGACCAACCAAAATGCACAAAATATATTATGTATTTTGTCCATTTTGGCTGGCCAGTAAAGTTATTGCTGCTTTGTGAACTTTGGATGTTATTGTACTTTATTGAGGTAATGTATGTGAAACATTTTGTGCCAAAAATATACAGGCTATTTAAATGGGAGATGACATGAAGCTCATAGGAAATAGGGCATGCATTGTTATTGTTCTTGCTTTTGCTATTCCCATCAAGTTGAGTTTGAAGTATGGCAAATCTATGAATGAGAGACCTCCCAGAGACCTGGTCATCAACAACATTGCTCAGGTCTTTCAAGCTCAGGGCCATGGCTTCATTTATTGAACCAATCATCTGTAATATGGTCTTCCTCTTTTCCTACTGCCTTTCACTGTACTGATCATTATAATCTTTCCCTCAATGAAAATGATAAAATACACTTATTGCTTTTGTTACTTAAACTACTAAAAGCCTATGCTATTGAAAATGCTGCACTGCAAAGTTATAAATAAATGTGCAGACAAGCTTATGCACCAAATTAGTCATATGGAATTAATACATAATATATGAGTTCAGGGCCTAAATTCAATCACTCTTCCTGAAAGGGCAGTTCAGTAAGAGTGAAATGCTCTGCATGTCTTTTCTAAAGTAAATTCATTGACATTTTCTCCCAGGTAAGTGTGTATAGGATTGCCACTAAGAGGAAAAGGAAGAGGAACAGAAAGAGAAAGAGGACCTACTTCTCTCAAGACTTCAGTCTTGACACAGATCCTTAAAAACAAGCCTCATTACCCCTATTGTGATTGAATTCTAAAGAGAGCTGCAGCTGCCTTGAAGTGACTGGGGCTTAAATCTCAGAGTGATCAAGGACAAAATACATAGCAGCAAAAGACATATTTTTGTCTCTGTATTTAAGTGGCTTTTGGGTTTTTATTATTTTCTAGGTTTGCTAGTCTAAGGGAGGGTTGCAGACTGCCAGAAATAGTGCAAATTGAGTCCACTTTTAGAGTTAGGGTTACTGCTAGGGAATCATGGGAATTTTTTTCTGAGAGATTGAGCCTTCTGTGTCAGAGAGCTCTGGTGCC
>CM034708.1:151896550-151906612 GCA_020142125.1 Phrynosoma platyrhinos | reverse complement strand
CCCCCCTTGAACATTTATGTTGCTTTTGCTTTGGAACTTTGGAATTCAGCTTAGAAAATGGAAATAGACTTTGGGCCCCTACAGACGTCCCTTTGGGCCAGCCTGGAGGCAAGGATGGGGAGAGGCAGCTGCACAGTGGCTGCCTCACCCCCTCCCTGAAGAAGTCATCATGGTGTGCACTGTTATGGAAGGATGCCATCAGGACATCCTTCCAGTGCAGCATCTTGACACACTGTGCCAGAAAGAAAAACTACAAAAGACTGATAAAACAAACAAGCAAAAAATACAAGCTGAAAAAGATTCTTGGACTAGCCTGATAAAAGCTGCAAGAGACAAGGACCAAGCCACATTTTGGAAATTGGTATCTAGAGGATGGCCAAACTGCTTAAACAGCATAAACCATCATATTTTTGCCCCTGATGGGAACAGTATTTTTTGAAACTGTATGATCAATCTCAGGCTAGTTGTCATCTTTATATCCCTGATGAAAATTTACCAAACTGGCCCCCTGTTACAACCCAGGAAACCAAAAATTTGATCTCCAGATTAAAAATAGGGAAAGCTCCTGGCAATGACAACATGCCTGCTGAGGTATTCAAATCTAATATTGACCAGTGGGCTCCTGTTTTAGCCACTTTATTCTCAACCATGGACCAAACAACATTTATCCCTAATGACTTGGGATTAGCTATCATTGTCCCAATTTACAAGAAGGGTGATAAATTTGAACCAGGGAATTACAGGCCCATAAGCTTGCTAAACATCATAAGTAAACTGTATGCTGTCTGAAGAAGAGATTATTAAGGATGAACAAGCTGGCTTCAGGAATAATCATTCCACTATTGATCATGCCTTGGTTCTCCACCATCTAGTTGAAAAATACTCATCTTCAGATAAGGGAGCTTTATATACCGCTTTTGTAGACTTTAAATCTGCTTTTGAACTTGTTCCAAGAAATAAACTTTAGGAGAAGTTTGAGTCTACTAACATTGATAGGCGCCTGCTGTCTTTAATTCATAAACTTCATGAGAACTCCCATATAGCTGTAAGTTGTAATAGACAAGGCAGTATAACAAGATCTATCCCGACTTATGGAGTAAGACAAGGCTGTGTATTAGTGCCAACTCTCCTTAACTACTATATCAATTTGGTAATCACATCTTTGTCAGATATACCATCACATCATCCAACGATTTCAAACAGACCCCTATCAATATTATTATATGCTGATGATGTAGTCCTTATGTCTCTTACTAGAATGGGACTAAATAGATTTTTTAAAGCCCTTGCTACTCATTTTGTGAAGGACTCGCTGAAGATCAACTACGATAAGACTAAAATAATGATATTTACAAAGAAGCGAATCCACCATAAATGGAAAATTGATAACTGCATAAAACAGGTATCATCTTATAAATATCTTGGAATATTTTTTCATGCAAGAAATTCTGCTAATTTACATAAAAAATGTGATATCAAATGTACAAAGAAGTATTAAGGCACTTTGCACTTTTTTTTTTTATAACAAGGGTGGACAATTTCTTCCTGCAGCACTACAAGTGTTTGAAGCCAAAATTCTTGCTCAGCTTTTGTATGGCTCAGATCCATTCATTCAGTAATTTTGCATTGCTTGAAGCTAGTCAAACTAAGTTCTTGAGATCGATTCTTGGAGTTCCTAATTGTGCAACAAATGCTATTCTTCATCTGGAAACTAGTTTGTTATCAGTGGAGGCCCGTATCTGGATTCGTAAATTTAATATATGGCTTAAAATGATTTTGAACCCAGTGGGCTTGGTACAGTTAATCCTAATGGATTCTTTTTCATCAACCTGGAAAAAATATTTAAATGTGAAAATTGCCACCATTGGGTTTTCAATTTCACAAGTATTACTATTAGGCTATAATAAAGCAAAAACTGCCATTACCCAATGAATTAAAGATATAGATATACAAAACCACAAAAGCCAATCAACTTTGTATCTCATAATTCGGGAAACAAACAGAATATCCCTCCACACAAAGTACTTTGATAATCTGAACATCCCTAAATTTAGGCAGACTTCTATGCTTGCAAGATTGAATATTCTTCCATCAGCCGTGGTTGAAGGAAGATATAAAAAAATACCCTATTATTGTCATTTCTGTCCTTGTGGATAGGAGGAAGTTTAGTCAATTGCACATGTTTTTTTCTGTTGCTCTCTTTATTTAGAAATTTGTACTACACATATTTTTCCTCTTCTTCAAAGTATGCCTGGTAGATAGGGAAAAAACTATGTAAATTACCTCCTTTCTGATTGTAAGGGATTGGTTACCCTGAATGTTGCTAAATTCATTGCTGTTGCAATTGTTTCTTGGAAAAATTTTCTGAAACAGATCCACTAAGTTTTGAGAATAGTAAAGTAGGAGAGTGTTAGGGGGTACGGCCATAGTATAGACCTGATTAGTGTCTATCTATTTTATTTAATTATGACTCTTTCTGCTGAGAAGTTTATATTCTATACATAGTACCACCTTTCTATACTATGTCGTCAAGAATACTGGACCTGCTACCTTATAGCTTTTTTAATATACAATGAGCTAAAGGTATTTTATAACGATCTAGCATACAATATAGATAATTGATTGGTAAAGGGATGCAGATGGCAAAAAACACTGTCCTGAATCCCAGGATGGGGAGGGGCAGCCAGACGCTGGGCCTCCCATCCCTTCCTGAGGACGTCATCGGAGCGATGACCTGTCCTCATGACGGCCGCTCCAATGACGTCCTTCTGGCTCAGTGTCCAGAGATGCTGAGCAGGAAGAGACACCAAAGAGGCATGCCATGCCTCTTGTGCACGCCCCTTTCATGGCTTGCAGAAGGAGCACTATTTTAGCACTCCTTTCACAGGTGGCGAAAGGGAGGATCAGGGCCAAGGTATTCGGCAGCCTCAGTCTCGATCCTCCGCTTCCGGGCGTGGCCCAGAGCCGCCCGTCTGCATCCCCTCTAAGTTGTAACACTGACTAGTATCATAAAATGTTAATGTTATGATGTAAGTAACACCTCTCTGAGTTAGTCTAACTTTGGAAAACAGGGTAGTGCCAAATTAGCAATTTTTTTATTGAGGGCAATTCTACTGTTTTATCTTTTGACTCTGTAATATTGGTTTAAATACTGGACTGTTAGTTTTCATCTTAATAGAAATCTGAAACCCATCTGAAGAAAATTGCACTTAAGTTGTGCTTGTTGAGCTCGGATTTAATATATTACAACTAGCTCAATTGATGAGATTAGGACAGATTGGAATCTATTTTGTTAATCTATTTTATTGATTTGATTGTAAAACAGACCAAAATTACTGTTTTATACAATAGTTTATAATTACTATATTCTTCCAATTATGATATTGTATGATATCTGTAATTAATCCATTGGAAATTTCACCTGAATATCATTGTTATCAGGTAATTATATGGTTGTGTTGTATAGACTATCTATATAAATTGAGAGGCTGGAGCAATTTGTCTATAGTTACTGGTATGCTCTTATATACTACTATTTAAGATGTGTTTTCTATTTATTTTATTTTTATTTTGTGCTGGCCAAATAGCTGTAATAAAGAATTGATTGAATGCTTAAACATGATACACTGAGATTACCCCAGGTCTAAAATATTTTTGGATGATTAGTTTCCATCCATTAGTTTCCATTTCAAACCTTGGCCTTTAATTACATATTCTCCAACTTTCCTGATTTGGCAGGGACATTCTCAATTAATTTAGTCATCCCACTTTTCAGCTGCTTTTGAAATATCTCAGTTTCTGTCTCCTCCTCTTACATTTTTTGCAAAAGTAGTTTGTACTTATTTTACTTATCAGGGAGAGAAGACAAGATGGGCCAGAGTCTTACCCTTCCCAGTAGGCAAAGACAAAAGCAAACTGCTATAGCCCCTTCTAGCTTGTGTATTCTTCCTAATTAACAACTTTTGCCATGTTGACCACACTCTGGTGTTGATTGTCCATACACATTCATCTGTAAATGATGCAGGATATATAACATCAACTGATCACAATCTAATATCATCTGTAATCCAATAGCTGGTTCGATGATGAGTGGAAAAGATTTAGCTGTTTTGAACTATAATGTCATTCTTCCTTCCTTCTGCAATATCCTCCTTTTAAAAAATTAAGACATGTAGGCCAATGCACCATAAGGACTGCCTTGTATTATTTGCTGAGACTTCCCTTAAAAAAAAGTGGCTCTCCATCTTTTGTGTATACTCTCATTGTCTGCAATCACTTTAGCTATAAATGAATGACCCTGCACAGCAGTAGAAACTTTATTAAAGGATATTTCAATGATTCCACAAGAGATGTGAGTGGCCAGCTAACAAATTGGAATGTCAGGTAAGCAATGACGCTTAAATAATACTAAAACTTCCACTGGAATGCTTACTAGTGGTATTACCTTATGGCAATACATCAGTTCACATACTGATAAAATTATTATGTGGAATGTTGCAGAATGAATCTTTTTATCAAAGTTTTTTTTAAAAGGACACTGGGTAAAAATGAGATGTTGTCATAGAATTTTATAATGAACCCACTTAATTAACTCAAAGAATCATTTTCAGAAAGAGAAGAAGTTGAATCTTGATGGATACTTGCTCAGGCATGTCATTCTCTGATGTAACATTGGAATTTAGATGAACAGTCTCTCTCTTTTTCTTTTAAATGGATGATTTTATTGCATACACCATAAGCTTCTCATACAAGAAGGGGAAGTCTCCACTCTCTTCCTGGGGTTGCCACAAAAGACTTTTTCTTCATTACTTCTTCCCTGATGCTTTTCCATGGGGAGTATTACAGTTTATTACTTCTCTGTCAACATTATATGCAATGAGAGATATCAATGTAATAGTAATAATCATAACCATTGTGACCAAAACAAAAATAACAACATAAGCAATGATAATAAAAACAAAAGCACATATTTCTTCTTCAGGACTTGTTCCTCTCTGAATCATTTTAATGTACAAAGGGTAATGGCATTCAAGCATTCAGACTGCTACAGTAATTGCAGTTTAAATTAGTGCTTTATCCAAAAAATTTACTCATAAGATTAGTATATAATGGGATCTATGCTTTTGTAGGATAAAGTTTAATATAGTGCAAATTGAGTTTGCTCCAGGGTATAGTCTCCAACATTTCACAAATGAAAACGGGAGTGCATTCACACTGTAGAAATGATACAATTTGGCACTGCTTTAATTGCTGTTTCCTATGGACTCCCAGGATTTTAGTTTTACAAGGTTTTTAGTCTTCACTGCCAAAGAATGCTGGTGCCTCTCGGAACTACAAATCTCAGGATTCTGTAGGAAGTTAAAGTGGTGTCAAACTGCCTTATTTCTACAGTGTAGATGCACCTGTGTACATCTGTGATGAAGCAACATCAGAGCATGGCCTGGATAACAAAACTGAAGTAAGCCAAAGATGATGGAGGAAAGTGAAAGAAAGAGAGAGAGAAAATGGGACATTTTAAAAGTAGCTGGAAAGGTTGGACAATGGAAGAGTCACTAAAACTGTTCCTGCCAAATAATATTTGAAGGATATATTCAGTGATTCACTGAAAGACATTGTTCTGACTTCAACAGGGTCTTTTCTTGGATTTTTATTTTTTGGAGGGGCAGGGAGTCTGACATAGTTTCTTTGACCATGTTGTTTGACCTGTATAATTCAAGGAGAGTAATTTAATCTAGGGAGTTTTTTGCACAGCAAAAACCCCTGCACACTTTGGTGCCCATTTTTCAAGGCTGGGAGCTTTCTAGCTTTGAAAAGCAGCACCTGGGAGCTGGGCTGCAGCCAGACTGCACTTGGCTGGTGGTATTTATGGCAAATTTGGAGTTCCTTTGGTGTGATAATACCTGGCTGCATCCCAGAAGATGATTCAAACTGGGAAAGGTAAGCCAGGGTTTTTTTTTTTTTGCTGTGTGAAAACTCCAAAGGCAAACTATATATTGACTAGACCTCTTTATGAGGCTGGTCCAGAAAGCCTCAGAGCTTGCAGGTTCATCTGGGAGGAAAAGAAGGGAATACTTTCATTTTTTGACAGAAGTCAGTTGCCTCAGTTGGGTTTTTGTCACCTGCTCAGAGGCTGTCAAGAACTGAAGAACAGTTATTTAGGGCCTTTGCAGACTGCTAGAAATAGTGCAAATTGAGTCCACTTTAACTGCCCTGGCTCAGTGCCTTTTCTGAGACATTGAGCCTTCTCTGTCAGAGAGCTCTGGTGCCACAATAAACTACAGTTCCCATGATTCCCTAGCACTGAGTCAGGGAAGTTAAAGTGGAGTGAATTTGCACTATTTCTGGCAGTCTGCAAAGACCCTTAATCAAGTTGTCATAAACATAGTAGCTCTGTGGTTTGTTTGTTTGTTTGTTTTTTAAAATAAGCCTAACTGTTTGGTGAAGATATGATTCAGTTTCAGCCTGCCCTGTAACTCTTTGATTGACTACTTGTACTACAACCATGCCTAGCATCAGGAGCTTCCCACATCCACATGGAGATGCATGGGTGAGCTGATTAAAGTCCAAGGTTGAAAGGGCATCACTAGGGGGTTGCAGAGGGTGCATAGCACACCAGGTGATACCCTAAGGAGGTTGACACCACTGCTTCCCAAACATCTACCTTTGGGCAGAAAGTGGATGTGATTTTTGCCTGCCCCCCTTTAAAATACTGAAGAGATGGTGTGAGTGGGGCGAGGCACAGTGACAGGGGGCAGGAGAGGCCACAGTTGTTGTTGTTTTTTAAAAAAAAATTGATTTTAATTGTTTTTTAAAAATAAATTTAATTTTTTAAAAAAATCTTTAAAATTTTTCTGTAAAAACTTCATACCTTACTAAATTTTCATTTTAACTACATGAAACTATGTAGATTTAGGGTGGACATATCACATTGTACTTTAAAGGTATAGTTTTAATTTTGCCAGTTATTTGTGTCACAACTATTTTCATTACATTCAGTGATATACGGGAATTACCGATTTACAAGTAACAGTTATACAAAAAATATTCCTAAGGATTCTGTATGGCATGGTATGGGAGGAGGAGGTCAGTGTGTGTGTGTGTGTGTGTGTGTGTGTTTGTGTTTGTGAGACACAATGGGTGACACTAACCCTGGTGTTGCCATTACAAGGTTATAGCACGCAAAACTGAAAGGAAGGAAAAGAAGTGTGGGGGGAGGAAAGAGAGATCAGGGGTCATTCCCAAGTGTGAAGGAAAAAAAAGAAAGGGAGCTAAAAATTAAATGTGAGTTAAAATTTTATATTATAAAATTTGAGGAGACTTGTCTTGAAAGGCAGAGGCAAAATATAAATTATATTTGAATAAAATAAAATAAAATGGCAGGCAGGCTGAGAGACAGGGAATGAAAAGGGCCTCTAGGAATTGTGTCTTATATTTCTTCCATCTTAGAATAACAACCTGGAACTGGGGAGTGGATTAATCTCTCACCCTCTCTCTGCATGTGTGCATGCACGAACACATTATAATTATTCTAAATATGACAGTATAGTAGATGGGAAAATATGATAGCTACTATGTTACTATGATGTGTGGGGATGTGCTTGGATTGGGAAAAAAACAATATTTGAAGGGAAAAAAATGCCCATATATGAAATGTGGGCATTCCTCAACATATTTAATGTCTATTTGATGGAACCCATATCATGTTTATCATGAGCCACCAAAGATCAATAAACCAGTAATTACTGGAGCAAGCACTGACTTAGCAGAATTTTCACTAGTAAGTTTAAAATAAAGCACTTTGTCCAGCTACCATTCCCATGAGATATTCATTTTCTTCTTATAATGATAATTATTGAATTTCTATAGTCATTGGTAGATATGACTTTATAAATGCTGCATGTGTTGTGTTATTTGTTTTTAATTGTTGCCTGCTTTTAATTAATTTTTATTTTACCTATTGTTTTTGTATTTTTAGATTGTACACCTTTGGCAGGTTTTTATTTATTTTAATGCTTTGATTATCTCTTTGTACAGCGCTGTATACATTGAGAGTGCTTTAGAAATAAGCTTTAATAATAATAACAATAATGTTATTATCTATCCAAGTGCCTTATCCCCCTTCTGAATCAGATATAGTAGAAGTGAATGATAGACAGTCTCTGTTGGACAATTTTTGCTAGGAAACATGGGTGTTGGGTTTAGAATTTCCAGATCTCAGGGTTGACAGAAGTTTAAGGAAAATTGTGTTCTTTTCCAGGTCTCTGGGTAGGAATACATATCTCAGGGTGAGTGGCATTGCAGAAGGAGAAAATTATATTGTGTACATTAAGTGGCTTTAAATTCTGAACATCTATTTCCACACATTCCCAGATGGAACCAGGGCATCATAAAAATGTTTGTGTTTATTGTCCTTGAACAACAATTTGTTATTGTTATTGTCTTTTGTACAGCACTGAGTACACTGACAGCACTCTAGAAATAAACTTTAATAATAAATAATAACTGCCTTTGGTCAATCCTGACTCATGCTGACCCTGTGGATGAGACACCTCCAAGACTCCCTAACCTCTGTTGCTCTACTTAGGTCCTGCAAATACATACCTGTGACCTCCTTAATAGAGTCCATCCATCTAGTATGTGGTCTTCTTCTCCTTCTACATCCTTCCACCTTTCCTAGCATTATTGTCTTTTCTAATGAGTCATGCTGTCTAATGATGTGACCATAGTACGACAGCCACAACTTAATCATCTTGGCTTCCAGGGAGATCTCAGGCTTGATCTGTTCTAGGACCCATTTGTTTTTCTTTTTGGCTGTCCACAGTATCCTCAGCACTCTTCTCCAGCACCTGTTGATTTTCTTCTTACCTGCTTTCTTCACTGTCCAGCTCTCACACCCATACATGGTGATAGAGAACCAATGGCTTGTAGAATTCTAACTTTCATATTCAGTGTAACAAAATACTGGGAGAGAGAGGATGGGACTGGGGTTGGGCATGGCCCTTGTACTATTTGAAGCAAAGCAGAGAAAGGAGGAGATTGCCAGCATTTCAATTTAAGAGCCTTCTTGTTATGCCAACCATGGAAGGAGTTGTTTAGGATTTGGGATTTGCCTGGCAGTGAGCATTCCACAAACAGTAGCATAGGATCTGGAAAAACACTCCATATGTCTGGTATGCTCAAAGTAAGACAACGTGAGCTATATGTTCTAGTTGGAATAGCAGCTGCTGCTGCATCCAACTGTATGCATTTTACCACTTGTTTCATGGCTTTAAAACTGGTTTTGGTTGTATTTACTCAATGTTCAGCTGGTTGAGACACAGCCCAGACACACCTGTCAGTCATTGTCTGCCCATCTCTGTAATATCACAAGAACACACTCTTGTGATATCACAAAGATCAATACCCTTCTTGGTTTGGGCCCTAAAATTTCAGGGTACGTGATTTCTCTGAACTGGCAGCCCAAACTGGTTTTGTTTTGTTTTGCTGGGGTGCAGTGTTTGTACATGATATTTATTAAGTGTTGCAGAATGAGAACAGGGGTATTAGATACCATTTCAGGCAGGAGATCTAGAGGTAGCAGAGGCAGACTCCCAAGCCATCCTCTCCTCTTGAAGAAATGAGAGATAGGCAGACAGTTGTCCTCACTCTTTAAACTAGTTTGCTGCCCTCAGGTGAAACGGATAGCATTGTACTGTAGTTTCCATTACAGTGATTCAGTGAATATTCTCCAAGTATAGATCCAACTGTTATCCAAGATTCTGAAGCTAGCTTGAGGATAGTTCAGCACCATAAAGGGTTCCTTTAACGTTTAGAGTCAAATGTGGAATGCATTCACCACTTCATTGTCATGGAAGCCACCAGCAACCCTTCATCCCATTGCAAATAGTGAAGAAATGTTCAGTTCTTGGTCCATTCAACATCTGTACACAAAATGAAAGGCAGCAAAATCTTGTCCTTTGTCTCAGGCAAAGTCCCCCTTGACTTTCTATCTCAAGGCTACAATACCAAGAACAATCAAACTAAGGACCTTATCACACGGGGGTCCCAAGCAGAAGGTATCCA
>CM034708.1:151884338-151896450 GCA_020142125.1 Phrynosoma platyrhinos | reverse complement strand
ATGCAGTTTCGGTACTGAACTGCATTTACTCCTACTTCGGTAAGCTTTTGCTTACCTTTCGCTTCGTGGCCAGTGTTTGATAAGGCCCTAAGGGGAGTTGCAGACTGCCAGAAATAGTGCAAATTGAGTTCACTTTTAGGGTTAGGGTTAGGGTTAGGGAATCATGGGAACTGTATTTTATTGGGTACCAGAGCTCTCTGACAGAGAAAGCTCAATGTCTCAGGAAAAAATACAATTCCCATGATTCCCTAGCACTGAGCCAGGGCAGTTAAAGTGGACTCAATTTGAACTATTTCTAGCAGTTAAATTTCCTGACTGTTCTATATATGCATTTAATGTAAAAGACCTATAAAAAGTGCTTTAAGTTGCTCTAGAAAATTCCCTCATTTAAATCTAAAGCCTATACAGTTGTACTACAGTTGGCCCACCATATCCATGGATTCTGCATCCATTGATTTAATCATCCACAGTTTGAAAGTATTCAATGACAAAAGAATTCCCAAAAGAAAATCTTGATTTTGCCATTTTATATAAGGGGACATCATTTTACTACCCTACTATATATAATGGGACTTAAACATCCACTGGGGTCCTGGAAGCAAATCCCAGTGATTACCAAGGGACCACTGCATTTGCTTCTCCATTCAGAAGTAATTGAGCCTAGAAATTCTTATTCTATCTTAATGGCAAGTATAGTGTAAAATATGATTGTAATCAAACAGGATTTTGTGAGACTGCTGCTTTTTAAATTGAATTTTTCCTTCATATAAGAAAGATAAGCAAATAGGTAAATGAACTGAAAGAATTTAAGACTTGATAAGCAGCCATGGAAACTGAGTGACCCTGGGTGACAATCTCAGACTCAGAAAACCCCATCCACACAGCAATAACAAGACTTGAAAATGGGAAAACAGACAGAATAAGAAATTTGGGAGGTACTTCACTGCTGTATTTTGTGGCTGAAATCACTGAATTATGGAAAGACTGAAGAAGGAAGTAAAAGATTTTACTTTCTGCGTGTGTATAAAATGGCATTTATAGTTTTAAAAAATTGGTCTTTGCTTACATAGATATACAATCACTTCTGTAATTGTAATAAGATACAGTTTGAACTATATTAATCAAATACGAACCTCCCTTTTCTCAGAGTAGGTATGATTTCACTGTAACATAGAACATACAACAACATGTCTGCTTTAAGAGAGAAGAGAGGCTTTAACAAGCACACTGCAGCAAAGTAAATTATTACCTAGCCTAAATTATATCTCTTAGCCTCAGATACTCAAGGCAAAGAGAGAGAGAGAGAATAATTGCATGTGTCCCAACTATATCACCACAGAACTACTTCTGGGAGGAAAGAGACTAAAGAATATCTCTGAAATGTTTAAAGGTCATCAGACTATAAGAAATGCTCCTGTGATCACATGAGAGAGAATGTACAGGAAAGCACTTACAAAAGAGCAGCTTAATCCTAGTATATTGACAACAATGTAAGTCATTAGTAGTTTCATGTGCTATGCCTTCTTCTTGATTATTTTCATGAGAATTTCTTTATAAAATGTTTTGAGCATGCAGCTGTAACCATCTCAATAGTGTAAGGATTTTATGTGATAATTTTCTTAGGTTATCACATTTCCCATGGATCAGTTCTCACAGACAATGGGCCTTTGCAGACTGCTAGAAATAGTGCAGATTGAGTCCACTTTAACTGCCCTGGTTCAGTGCTAGGGAATCATGGGAATTGTATTTTTTCTGAGACATTGAGACTTATCTGTCAGAGATTGCTGGTGCCACAATAAACTACAGTTCCCATGATTCCTTAGCACTGAGTCAGGGCAGTTAAAGTGGACTCAATTTGCACTATTTCTGGCAGTCTGCAAAGGCCCCATCTTACCTCTAATGAGAAAAAATCAGAAATCTCTTCCCTGATCTCTGTATATATGTATGGATGTGGATGCACATGCACATCCACATCCACCTGCGCACAATCATTTTGAATTAGTTTTGCCACTATTAATTAACTACTACTTAGAATATGAATAGCCCATGACCCCAAACTGCTTGCAAAGAATGGTTGCATAGGAATCTTCACTTAATGACTACTATTCTACCTAACCCTTGGTAGGTTGTGTAGGAAATCATTTTACTATCTATTACAAGACACTAAAAGTCCATTATTGTGACTATTTTGAACAGACTCTTTATGTGAGGAAAAGTAAATAATACTTTTATGAAATACTGCTCATCTATCTGGGATTTAATTTATTGGTTTACTCAGCACTGGGAAATGCATCTGAAACTATTAAGTAGGCCAAGAATAAGGCCAGAAGATGAAGTCAGTTTCTAGCTGTTTCGTAGATAGTATACCTCTAAAATTAAAGAGGGCGGATATGTTTTGGAATTAGTATGCACTGTGCTGATATAAATCAGAACTTGGAAAAATTACTGCAATTGGTGCTGTGAGGGAGAGCAAGTTGGGAGCATTGAGGGGGCAGTAACTTGTTTCCTCCTCCTCCCTGTTTCTCTCTCTCTTTCTCTTTCCCCCCTTTTTCCTCCCTCCTCCTTTCCCTCCTCCTTTCTTCCCCTTCCCCAACTCTTTTGTTGGCATCTCCTTCATTCTCTGGGAGGACAGCGGCGGCAAGAAGAAGAAGAGCCCGAGCCTTCTGCTGCTGATGGTAGTGTGACTTCTCAGTGGCTAAAGCCATCAGAAATATGTATTTTCCGATGGCTTTAGGTGACCCCTGTGTTTTGGTCATTCGACCCCTGCCGGGGTCGTGACCCACAGGTTGAGAACCGCTGATCTAAACAGTCATGCTTCAAAGCGGTTAGAAGCTGCTTTGTTCAGCCAGTGCAGATGACTCCTAAGTAAGGATTGGTATGAGACAATAAGCTGTGACCTCCTAGAGAGAGAAAATTGGAAAAATTACTACAACTCCCAGATTCCCCTGTGAGTGGTGTGCAAAAAAGTAACTTGGAAGAGTAACTTTTTCAAGGCTGGATATGAACCGTAAATAGCTCTAATATGCTAACCTATACGCAGTGCTAAAGCAATTTTGGACTTTACAGAAAAAGCCTACCACTTGTGTTAATTTATATCTTCATTGTTTTAATTTAAATTACAATGAACAAGGTGGCCAAACATTAAAAATAATATAAAACAGCATGGAAAATTTCTTATAATATCTGACAATATTCTTGTGATTTTGCTATGCCTTGTGTGCTTGTGATGTTACTTCATATTTCACTGTTGGACATTTTTCAGTAAGATTCTAAAACAGCAGCACAGGAATTAATGTGGCACAGCTAGTCCCATCCCATTCCCAGTGACATTAGTATGCCAGAGATGTGGGCAGTGCTATTAACATGGTTGTTTTGATAGCCATGTTAACTCTGCTTTGAAAAATATTGGTAATTTTGGCATGGGGACAACTTTATTGCTGTTCCCATCCACATAATCAACCTAAATTGTGACAAACCAAGATACTTTGCCACCTGTAGCAAAGGACAAGATTGTGCCCCCTCCATTCTGTGTATAGAAGCTGAATAGAATGGCAGTTGAAATTACTTGAGTATGGGCAATGATGATCAGTAAAGGTAATTAGAAAAGTTGGGCCAGAGCAGATGAGCAGGAAAAAGTGGCTTTAGCCTCAGTTTTATGAAAGTTGGTTGAAACTCCACTGTCCACATGGCCCTCTCCCAAGGCAGGCCAAATACCCATGGGCTGTCTAGCTGCACTGTGCATTTTTGTCACCTCACCACCAGGCATGTGCACCATTACACAAACACACCACCTGCAACCTCCAATTACCTCCTTCTTTCCACCCAGATGCCATTTCATTGGATGCCCACCTCTATGATGGGCCACACAGTCATAGGTACGATACACTGTCTGAAGAGTGCATCAGTGCATCAATGTGCCCAGTGATACATTGGCAAAGCACAATCATGGAGGCCCCCTATACATGTCCCATTCATTTCCTTTTCCCCATGCCCCCCTGTAGCACTGTCTGGGATTGTGTATGTTGTAATTACATCCATTGTATTATTGGCCAAACTTTTTTTTTTATTTGCTGCAGTCTGGGTTGTTTATATGCCAGTGTAATGATGTGCATTTTCTGCCTTGAGTTGGAGCATCATGGCTTCTTTTTGCTCTGGTTTTTATCTCTGGAGCATGGCTTCATCTCACTTTCCACCTGGTTTCACCTCATGCATCATCTAAACAGTCATGCTTCAAAGCGGTTAGAAGCTGCTTTGTTCAGCCAGTGCAGATGACTCCTAAGAAAGGATTGGTATGAGACAATAAGCTGTGACCTCCTAGAGAGAGAAAAATGGTACTCCCACATCCCGACACCTGCCATCAGAAGTAGTGGCTTCATTCTGCAAAATGGTAGAACTGGCTTTGATGGCTCTGGAGCAACCACAACACAACAGATCTCGCTGGTCTTGGGTGCTGTTCTCATATGATGAATTTGCTAGTATGCAAGTCTGTCCTTATTGACATGCACTTTGTTTTATGGGAGCTATATTTTATACGTCAGAGTCCCTTCCCCCCCTTTCCCCTCTGTACTACAATAATCCTTGTACAAAAAGGAATGCTCTTATAACTTCAGTAGGCCACTGTTGCAACATCTCATGAAAATTACTTTTTACCAAATGAATCCTGACCCATAAGAAAGCTATCTGCTCCCAGGATTGCTCTAGTGAGATTATTTCAAGCTTTTCTTCAGTTACAATGAGCAGTGTCTTCTAATCTTGAACCCAGATGTATCAATAGACAGCTTATATTCACATGATCTTTCACCCCTCTTGCCTTTCATCTGAATTGCTTTGAATGAATAAAATATGCATGCTTCATATTAAAGCTTAGTGAGCTGAACTTGAACTATACCTTCATCTGGAGATGTGAGCTTATTTGTAATAAGTGAATAGGTCTGCTCTTTGTCTTACAGAGGTGCATCTCTTTTCATGTTTGATCACTTTTGATTAATTCTTTGTGAATATTGATCCTTCTTATGCAATTTAGCTCCCACCATGAAGAAATCTAAATTCAGTTGCTAAAAGAAAAGAAAAGGAAAAGTCCTGCATACAAGTAGATGGTAAAACCTTAGATGAAATTAAAAATAAAAATCAGTGAAATGAATCCATCCTTCTCTGTCAAAAGAAAATTGTAGGGTCATCTCACATTGGTGCTGGACTGTGCATTCCTTTGGGCATTATTGCTTTCATTGAGACACATTTTGACCTGCCAAATAATAATTCTGTAATTTAGAATGAAAACCTGCCATCTGTGTTCTTTGGACTTTGTCCCCTTATATTGCTTGGACAAATGGTATGAAGTCTGCTATCCTGACCATAGTTAAAGTACAGTTCTATATTCTACCTAGTTCAACATAGCATACTTTTAACACAGATATAATACTCTCTTTAATTTTAATTCCAGGAAAATTGCCAAATTTAGGATGCTTTGTGTTTTGTAAACTGAATTTTAATGGCTCACTAAAGAATTTTCAGTCACATGCTTAAGTAAAAACAACTAGGAGCATAGATTCTGTCATCTGTTTCATGTTGGTGGTAGGGAGTAACATCAGGTGACTCATTTTTTAAAAAGAAAAGCTTAAATTGACACAGGTTGAAAGAGGTTTAACAATCAATATGATGAAGATCTCCAAGGTTAAAAATTCAATCACCTAATCATATTAGCCAGTACACGTCACTTAACAGATGCAGTCACCCTTGACAGATGGTTACTCAGCCTCTTCTTAAAAATGTCAAATTAAGCACATCATGCAGTTTACCTAGGCAACTTGTTCAATCTTGCTTTATTATGATGGAAACAGTCTATCTGGTAGACAAATTCAATCTTACACACTGGGCTTATTTTAGACATCACTTCAATTAGTGAGGCAGCTGAAGGCTGGAATTGGAGAATTCACATTATGAACTTCCCACATTCAAACACTTTGCCTATCTGCAAGCTGAACTTTGAAGTTTGGGTTCAGCTTATAGTGATCTCAGGCCTGAACCATGCCTGAACATTTGCTATTAAACTAGATAGATGGAAATAGTGACAGATGTTATATATTAGTGATAAATATGATATTAATTCTGGGTTGGAGAAGGAGTTAGAGACAAACAAGAGTTTAAAAGATTAGAATTTTAAAATCAAGTTATTAATTGTAAATATAAATATCTAGTATGTATCTGGCCACCTGTCTGTCTAGGAATCTGTTTATTTAGTAATAGGTAGAAGTTGATTTTCTCATCCACCAGCCTTACAAAATTCAGGACTTCTGCTTCAGGAAGTAAAAAATCTAAAAGAACAACTTAACTTTTAAAAAAACTGAATGAAAAATTGATTCCTAATTCCTACATAGCAGAGCCGCTTAATTTCATTTGAAATTGAAGAATGAATATGATGACATTTTGAAGCAATTCATTACTGAATAGTGGTAGGTGGATGTTCTGGGACTGTCTTAAATGTTTTATAAAGAAACTTATTTATTCTTTGCTAGACCCTCTGTATGTATGTATGGGCATGGTACTTGTTCCAGTTCAACTTATGCCTTGCCAAACCCATTACTCCCCTTGTGCAATCCAATATTGTATCTCACATTTTCTAGGATGAAGAGAGGTAGGATTAGTCCCAGAACATCCACCTACCACTATTCAGTGATGAATCGTTTCAAAATTCATCACTGTCAGTGTCCTGAATTTTGTAAGGTTGGTGGGTGAGAAAATTGACTTCTATCTATAAACAGATTCCTAGGTAGACAGGTGGACAGACACATACTAGAAAAATATATTTACAATTACTACTTATTAATAGTTGTGCATAGTCAAAGAAATAGTATAATGGAAGACAGAGGGAGAAAGAAGATGAAATGGTTGCCAGTTAGATACAGGAAGGGAATGGGCAGTTATGTATTCATCTTTACTCCAAGGTTCAAGCCTGTACCTTCAAGTTTCAAATCAAGTCTCAAGTCCTTGCAAGATACTTTCAAGTCGAGTCTCAAGTCCATGGACCAACTTTTAACAGAAAAAGGAGGCTGGGCACATTTATTGGATGGGAATAGCAAGCACATTAAGCAATGGGGTTTGAGGTCTACTTGGCAGCCTGTCCCCATTGCACATCACCAGAGCCTTCTAAAGCTTTTCAAAGGCTTTAGAAGGATCCTTCTCCCTCAAGCCCATTGCCTAACACATTTGTTGTTCCCTCTAAAAAAATGCATCCCAAGCATTGGGGGCAGGTCTTGTCTGCTGCTTCAAGTGAATGATACCAGAAATTCAGTCATTAAAAATATACAAGTTGTGAGTCAAGTCAAGTCAGTGCTTAATTTATTGCCAAGTTGAGTCCAGATCAAGTCACTGAAATGGCTTGAGTCCAACTGACTCAAGTTTACATCACTGGGGATGTGTGTGTTAAAACAAGGTGTGCAAACAAGTAACCTAGTAGTTGCTGAATATAGTCATTCAAACTCTAGTTAGATTGTTAACTGTAACAGTTCTGTTACGGCTAACTTCAGCTTGTTATATACTGTATGGTCTTCTGAAAAATAAATATCAAAGTCCTGTGTTGGAGAAATTGTTATTATACAGTACTCTGCAACAAAATCTTGGCCTAGATTTAAAGAGTCACTTATATCTTAAGCTACAACGATATGGCCACACACATCTGGCTTAACATTAAGGCAGGCATGTATAGGACTGTATTGTTAGATTGCCATAAGACACTGACACTTTTTTAAAAATTGAACAGCTGACCTCCATGCTTTATGACAAACTGATTGGCAGTTTTCTCCACTTTAAAAATAGTTTGTTATACTGCCTAAAGAATGGCTACCATTGAAGAAAAGACCATTCAGGTTCAAATATTTAATTAGATTTGGGCTCTGTATGTCTTTTGGGGTTTGGGTCATCACCAATGAAAACAGGATGGAAGGGAGGGAAGGAGGGTGAAAGGCAAAAATTACAAAAGAAAGAAAAGTTGGCTGGCATCCTTTTATTGAACTGGCATAAGTCAGATTTAGGCCATCACAACTTACATTTTGGTCATAATAGAAGTCAGACTTCTGTTCTAACCACAAGAAAACCCAAAATACCCCTCCCCCTGCTCATCTGATAAACAGTGCAATCCCCCCTCCAACATAACCATTCCTATGTTGCCAGAGAGCAAGAGGCCGAGAAGAAATTAGTTCACTTGTTTTCCTGTTGTTGGATGTACTGCTAGGAGGTCATGGGCAGAGACCTCTCAAGGACTGCTAGAGGTCTTTACAGGTGATTGTCACAGCATATCAAATAACAGGAAAATAGCTGGATACTTCCCTTCTCATCTCCCTCCTTTTCAACAACATGGAAATGGTAGTGTCCACACTTCTTACTAGTTTTTGGTGGGTGAGCATCAGGAGATAATGCTGTGAAGAAGTAGCTACATCATATATGTACATCTACTGCTGCAGGATTTCAGTCAAGGTTACAAATGCATAATGTTACTCATATGTATTTTCTATAGTTGCTGTTTCTGGATCAATATATTTCAACCAACTACATGCCCATGTCCCAGAAGAAGTATATACTTTGCTTTGGTGAAGTAGTTGTTACTGCAAAGCAGATCTATTCAATATCAAACAAATTATCTTAATTTGCCCTATCTAAAAGGCAATGTTAAGCTCATTTTAATACAACTCTAAGCATATTTTTAATTCATTTTAGTGGAATAGTTCAATTAACTAAGCCATTCCTTCTGATCCTATGTACTCGGTGCAAATTAATGGCACTCAGCATGCCCATTCTCTCAGCAGTCTGCAGCCCCTGAATCCTATCTGCTGTTCAACACACCTTCCATTTGCAGAAATGATTAACTACTGTAAGAACTCATTTCGCCCCTCCCACAATGGATTTGAATGCTCCTGTGTGCAATAAAGGAAAATGCAGTTGGAATACTGTGCCCAGAGTTTTCAACTGATCCAGTCATTTTATTCCAGTCCTTTAGCATTTGTGCCACATTGGCTGTTAACAAGACATATATATTTGTAATACAGAAAAGAAGAGATAAGAGAACAAGCATATCTGTAGCTGCATACCCCACCTGCAATAAATTAGAGTTACTGTAAAAATATTGTCTGGTTTCCAGTTCAAGGAAAAAACTTAATATTTATCTCCTTGTTTGATAGGTTGTGTTGAAAAGCATGCTGTACAATGGTCTGGAATGCATCACTCTGAATATTAATGTGGAATGGAAAGTGTAACTGAGACATTTTAAAATTGAATGTACATTGCAGCCATTGTAGATTTTTTTTTCTGAGAAAAAATATTGTCTGGGAAGAAAGAAAATGGCAAATTGTCCTGGTTTTGTTGATTAGATGAAAGTGATTTCTCTTGATGAGACTGAGGTACAAACATTGGAGCTGAGATCCTGCATCAGAAGATGCACATGTATCACATAGTTACATCTCAGGATGCTAGCTCTCAAACTCACCTTGTAAGCACACAGCCCCACTGCATGGCTATTTTCATGATGTTGGAGAGTGGGAGGGGGATGAGAAGGGATGTCTTCCAACAGGCATTGGCAGTTGCTTGTGAACTCTCTGCAGATGAAGTCCTTGCAGAGCTACAAGAAAACAGCTGGGTGTATCTACACTTATTTCCCATGCCCTCTTACAACACAGAAAAGTCTATGTTGAAGGAACTGCACTGCTTATGAGGTGGGTTTCTGGGGAGGGCATTTTGATTGTTGCATGGTTGGAACAGAATTCTGACCTACACAACAACCATAAAATGAGTTGCAGTGGGATGCTAGCAGTAGTGTTTTTGGAGGCCTGGGAGTGGGAGCAAAGTATCTGGGATGTTGAGTCTATTTTTATATAGTAGAAGCGTGTAAATAAAGATGGAATCATTCAAACTAAATAACAGTTAAAGTTATTGTTGCCAGGTTTTCAAAAAAGCAGTAGGGGACAGTTGAAATTCAAGCATACTGGGCTGACATTTGGGAAGTAATTATTAACAAGTTTAAATTCTGCCTAAATGCCATATGAAAGTATTGATTGCAGTTAATATAGCCATGTATTCCTCTGCTAAATCAGCGTATTGTAAGCATTAATATTTGCAGGATGCACACATTTTTGGCCCACACCACAAAATACAGATTTGGGGGGTGGGGGCATCTTGTTTAGGCTATATAAAACAAAAGCTTTCTATACGTTATAAGGGACACTTGGCAACCCTAGTTAAAGTCATCTCCTTATTCATCAGAGTCAGCTCATTCTCTGCTCCTGATTGTCCCCTTTTCTCAAGGTGAAGCAGTAACGAGGAGAACCTATAGATTCTTTTCTTTTAACAGGCATTTGGACCTCTGTATTACTTCAGGCAACTCAGGCTGTACTTTGCAACTCATTTGAAGGCTTTCCATTTATTTCTCTATATTTTAAAAAATTGCCCCAAGTAGCTTGAATTTGGCTGAATTTCTATAAACTATTGACCTCGTCTAGTAAGTATTGTTTTTTTCCCCTTCTCCAGCCAGAATGAAAGCTTAGAGATTTTATCTATTTAAGCTGCTGTGAGCCCAGGCTTTCACTGAGACTACTCCTAGCCTTCAGCAGTTTTATGTGCCTTTGCTTGCAGGTTCTTGTTTTTACTTTTAAGCTGTGGCATTAATTGGACCTGTTATTATTGACCAGTATCCTAAATCAGGTACTTTGTTAAATATAAGTATATATTTACTGTTCTATTTGATCACTGTTAAATCACAATTGTGACATTATTGCCATGATTGTAACTCCCCCTAACCTACTTTACTGGGCATTAGCCTTGTGTGAGAAGGAAGTCCATTATACCAGTGATAGGGCCATGGTTGAATGTTGGGGAAGGAGTTCAGGCTAGGAGAGGTGAATTAGGCTGAATCTGCACTGCAGAAACAATGCAGTTTGATATTGCGTTAACTGTCATGACTGAATGCTATGGAATTCATGGGATTTGTAGTTTTGTGAGATATTTAGCCTATTCTGTCAGAGAACGCTGGTACCACAACAAACTTCAAATCACTGGATTCTATAACATGGAGCCATGGCAGTTAAAGCAGTGTCAAACTGCATTATTTCTGCAGTGTAGATGCAGCCTTAAGAGGTTATTGCACTAACATTTAACCCAACTGCCCCCGGAATTATCGCATGTACGGTAATTCACTGCCAATTCCACCAGCCGAGTGCAGCCCAGATATAGCCCTGGTCCCATGAGTGCTCAGCAAACCGCTTTCTAAAGTCAGAAAGCAAGTGGATTTAAATGGAGAGGTTTTCTTTCTATAGGAAGCAAGGTCTTGCAAAATGGACTAGAGAGAAAAGCAAGTGGATTTAAATGGAGAGTGTTTTCCATAGGAAGCAAGGCTTTGCAAAACAGACTGTGAAGGGAAGGAATTGGTATTAAATGGAGATTGCGGCATCAGCTTACTTGCTTTAGGATCTTTCTAAGCATTACCGGTGTACTGAGCTGTATATACGTCAACTCAGGATTTTAGGGTCAATTTTGGGGCATAAATTTCCTGACTCATAGTCAAGTATACACAGTAGATCTTCTTTTTTAAGAAAAAAAAAATAACCACTGCAATAACTGACTTCCAAGATATTGTCTGACCATCACAATTTTATGCCATTTTTCCCCTTGGTTTACTTTGTATATTTTTCTGACATGGAAATTTACTTCTGAACGTAACCAACTATTAATCAATAGTTGTATCTGTCTCAATGTGTACCACATTCTAAGCTGCTGAACAAACATCCACTATGAAACAATGTTAATGCTTACCATCCCTGTCCACCTCAGTCAAAAACACAGTGAAATAATTTGGAAATCTGTACAAAGAGAATTAGTATTAATGGAGCAGCCATAAATCTAATTTTCCTGTACATTCCTCTGTCCCAGGTAATCTGTATGATAGCATTGCCCTGGCAGTGCAACATGGCCCTAGAAACCTTATTTTTATTTTAATGAACAAAATAGTTTGCTATCCTAGGAGATTAGCACACTGGCTTTTATTCCTGTGCTAGACACGGGATGTAAACACACAGGGATGGATTCTGTCACACAGCTCCGTCCTTGGCCAGTACTCATCCTATACAAAACC
>CM034708.1:151842139-151859157 GCA_020142125.1 Phrynosoma platyrhinos | reverse complement strand
CAGACAAAAGAGGACACGAATCACTACAGTACAAAGAGCAAAGAAGTTCCTGGAGCAATCTGAGAAAGAAATAAAAGAAATGGGAATAAAAGTGGCAGATAATAGGCAAGATAAACTTTAGAGAAAGAACAATTGAAGGACCTGAATAACATGGATGAAAGGAAAGAACTGGAATCTGAAACAGGAACAGTAAGAGGAACTACACTGGAGTGTGACAAGATGAAGATCTGAGTCAGGCAGATGACGAACATGTAGATGGAGACTAAGATTCTTTCCTGGAATGTAAAAGGTCTGAACAGTCCTCAAAAACTTTAAAAGATATTTCAATGGTTAAAAAAACAAAAAGCCTGCCTTCAAGAAACACATATTAAAAAAAAAAAAAGATGTGAGGCTTTTAAAAGATCCTGGGCTAGGAAGATAATTTGTCACAGCCTCTGAAAAAAGGAAGAAGGGATGATTATATATGTAATGGAAGAAATAGAAATAAAGGAACTATTTGGCATCCCTAATGGTCACTTTATTGGGCTGGAGGCTTCTTGTCATGATTGTTGGAATTTATTCCCCATTAGAAAATAAAAGCTTATTTTATATGAACTGTTGAAGAAATTGCAGATTTTTCATATGAGAACATGATCATGATGGGGGACATTAATGGGGTGATAAACCCTCCAATAGATAGAAAAGCTGAAAATAAAACATTTAAAACAAGGAAAACTGCCTAATATTTTTTTATTTAATGAAGGTGATGTCCATTCAAGATGCATGGAGATGGAAAGATGATGGAAATATGATTTGGCTAGGGATTTTACTTTTTTCTTGAAGAGGTATAAGATCTGGTCAAGGCTGGACATGTTCATAAGTTCAAAACAGATCAATTTGAAAATAGGAAATATCGAGATATTATTGAAAATAACATTGGACCACAACCTGATATTAATGACCTTACAGGGTAAAAAAAAAAAAAAAAGACTTGGAGACTAGATTATTCGATCATAAGAGACAAAAATACTAGAGAAAGAATCAGGGAAACTTTAAACCTCTTTTTAAAAGAAAATATGATGGGGGAAGTGAAAGATGGTGTGGACTGGGTACTTCCATGGTAGTGATACATGGCACATTTTTACACCTGGCAAAAGAAAAGAAGAAAAATAGAGATCAGAGGATTCAAGAATTGCAAGAACAACTAAAAGAATTAGAAAAACAATTAGAAAAAAATATAACAGGGAAAAAGAAAGACAAAAAATTAAAATGACACAAAATGAAATCTCACTGATGCTGAGAGAGCAGATTGAAAAGAAGTTAAGGTACATAAAACAGCATCAAATAAACCAGGTAAATCATTGGCAATGCGACTGAGTAAAGAAAAACAAAGTAAATAGGTATCAAAAGACCCTTGCAGATTCTAAGCAGATTGAAGATAGCTTTGATAAACACGTTAAAGAATTATATTGACAAAGAGAAGTTGAGGCTAATGCAATTCAAAGATATCTTGACAGTCAAATAATTGCAAAAATCTCAGACCAACAAAAAGAATTAAAGAAATAACCATAATGGAAATAACAGAGGAAATTAATAAGTTCAAAATCAATAAAGTACCAGGACCAGATGGATTTACTGCAATATATTATAAAGAATTTAAAGAACAAATATTACCAACCTTGAAAGAGTTTATGAACAAAGCAATGAAGGGGGAGATCCCAAAAAATGTGGAAGTCTGCAAACATTATTTTAATTCTGAAAGAGCAAAATGATACAACTGATATAAAGTATAGACCAATCTCACTTTTAAATATTAACTATAAACTATATGGGTTGATCTTGGCTGAAAGACTTTAAAAAGTATTGAACAAATTGATTCATGATGGTCAATCTTTTTGTTTTGTTTTTTTACCAAAAAGGCACATGAAAAAATAATATTAGGAATTTAATAAATATTATTGAACATCATGAAAAGAGAAATGATAAAAAAACTTGCATTGATCTTTCTTGATGCAGAGAGGGCCTTTGATAACATCGATTGGAAATTTATGGTGGCCATGTTTCGGAGAATGCAGCTAGGAGATCGATTTATATCAGCACTTGAAGCATTATACACAGATCAAGATGCCCAAATTATCAATGGGGAAAAGATGAAACCAGTCCCAATTCAATGAGGTACCCGTCAGGGATGTCCATTGTCACCACTCCTTTTTATAGCTATGTTAGAAATTTTGGCTAATAGCTTAAGGGAGGATAAAAACATAACCTGGAGTGAAGTGGAAAAACTGATGGTCTTTGGATGAGTTTCAGGATGTGTCAGAATTAATAAGGAAAAAACTAAAATATTGACCATGAATTTAAAAAAAAAAAAAGTAGAAGATTTGGCTAAAAATTCTAACTTTAAGATAGAAGGGAAAGTAAAATACCTCAGGATAAACATAAAAACAAAAAATACCAACTTGTTTAAAAATAACTATACCAAAGTATGGCAAGAATGCAAAAAAGACCTAGCACGATGGGAAAAGATCAATCTATCTTTGATGGGAGGAATGGTGACAATAAAAATGGCAATACTCCTGAAGATGCTTTTTCGCTTTCAAAATATTCCAATCTTAATAAATGAAGAACCATTCAGGAATTGGCAAAAGGATATCATCAATTACATCTGGGCAGGAAAGAAACCCCGGGTAAAAATGATAACTATTCCTGCAACTGACATGCCACTGGGTATTCTGACTTCCCACAGCATTTGTACAAACATGTTTATGTTTTTCACATACATTTCCTTTACCTCTGTCTTATATATCAAAGAAAACAGACATGACAGTAAGTGCTGCCTTCCAGTGTTTTTGGTTTGTAGCTGCTGCTGCTGCAGCTAATGATGGTGATGACAGTAGTGAAGAGTTCCAGCCTTCCCCTCATGGATTCTCCTTGGACAGTGTTGAGAGTTATAAGTAGTTATTAAGGGACACAAATGAAAAATGAACCCATTCCTGATATTATCAATTGATCATGCTTATCAATATCATGATACTTACAGTATGCTGCCTTTATATACATTCCAAGTGTGACTTTCTACCAAATCATCTGTTCCTGCTGAACATGTAGTCGAGATAATGTTTCACTGTTTAATGTCTACACTTACATTTAAAAATCACTGGGGAACACACAATTCAAAAAAGATTTGATTAGCTTTTAGCCAAATTTGAATTTAAAGCCAACTTTAGTTTCCTTGACATCTGAAAGAAAACATATTTACATCTCTGTTGGCTCTAATTACAATTACTTAATAAAATGAAGAATTACATCCAGGCATTTTTTTTACTGTTTGCATTGTTGAAAACTGATCAGTAAATCACCAAGTCCTGTATAGATTTTGTTTGGTCTCCAAGTGCTTCCCCACCCCCAAAGGGCACAGTTTAACTTGGCTGCAGTTATTTGAAATTCACTGCATTTATCAGTAATCTAGAGAGTTTGGGGGAAAAATAAGGTTTTGCCCAAAAAGGCAGGGTGGTGGCAGTGGCAAATTGAGAGTTTCCTATAAGAACTGTTGAATATTTCTTGTATTAGTATGGACCTATAATATAGTTCTCAATTGAAAGTGAGCTCTTATAAAACCAGTCTTGATATAGTTGTTTGAGGAAAATCTCTTCTTTTTGGCTGCTTGGAGAAAGGACAAGCAATATTATATCCGCCTATATCTCTAAAATCTCAAGCAAAGATCTGCCCCAGCAGATCTGTGCTATGATATATGAAATGGAGACACCAGGAACAGGTTTCCAAGTTCCATGCAAATGCCTTCTTCTTAATTGATTTTACTAATACAGGCATAACTCACTTAAGCTTCTGACAGTGAAGCTCCTTTTTAAAAAGGCTTTTTATACTTGCCCAGCCCATCTTTCCTGACACATCCTCTGTCAAACTGGTTTTTTGTTTGTTTGTTTTTTTTAGCACTGGGAGAATTGAGAAAGAGGGCTGGAGAGGCAGACTTTCATTGCTTCAGTTGCAGGTTGCACCAATGTGTCTTCAGTAAACAATGCAATAAACAAAGCTTGAGCTGGGAAAGAGTGGGATTCTACGCTGACCATTCCTACCACAGCTGTACAACATGCAAGATAAACAGCATCTGTCTCTATAATCTCTTGCTGAACATGCAAGAACACACACACACACGGGGGGGGGGGGGGGGGGGGGCAGATAAGCCTGCTTCAGAAGCATAATTTAAAAACAATATCAACCCATAGATCTATAAATTTGGCCACCAAATTTAAAGCTAGAAAATATTGGAGACTGATGAGAGAAAAAGTCACCTCTGCATGCTTTTTGATTGAACCTTTCAGTTGATCTCTAGAAGGTTCAAACTGGCTTTATATAGATATCTTTGTTTACTTTTTCAAGGCTCAAAAGTTTCATTTCAAATGTGCATATTTTTCTTTTTAAATAAAAGGTTGCTAAAATATATTGAAGTATTCCTTTTTTGTGTGGTGTGGGAACCTATCCCTATTCTTTTCAGATTATTTCTACCTCTGGTACCATTTTTTCTGTTAAAGATGTAATGCCCAGGAACACATCTAATTAGTTAACAATAATTTACTGGTAGTGGTTTGTTTGTTTTTTAATGGTGGAGCAAAGTGACATACAATTGATGTGCTGGTTAAGAGTATTGATGATGCTAGGATGTTTCCACCCCATCCTAGTTCATATGTAATTTTAATTGGAGATAGATATTTCCAGTAATATATTTATTGTGAATTATCTCATCTGCAATGCAAAGACTTTTGGGACAGCCTGGTCTTGATTGTATGTGTGTGTGTCTTCAAGTAACCTGTTGATTTATGGAGAATTTCATAGGGTTCTCTTAGGCAAGGAGTACTTGCCAGTTATTGCCTTTGCAGACTGCCAGAAATAGTGCAAATTGAGTCCACTTTAACTGCCCTGACTCAGTGCTAGGGAATCATGGGAACTGTAGTTTATTTTGGCACCAGAGCTCTCTGACAGAGAAGTCTCAATGTCTCAGAAAAAAATACAGTTCCCATGATTCCCTAGCACTGAGCCAGGGCAGTTAAAGTGGACTCAATTTGCACTATTTCTGGCAGTCTGCAAAGGCTCTGAAATATAGCCTACAATACCTGGGATCCACATCTGAGTAGTAACCAAAGCTGACCCTACTCAGCTTCCAAGATCAGACAGGATTTGGTGCCTTTGGGATATTTAAGTCCATTAGCTGTATAAAGATCCTGCTCTTGGTAGAAATGAACTCTGAAATCAGTCATTTTTCCAAGCCCAGGCCCAAGCATGCTTGATATGTCTCATATACTGTGCATGTTCTCTGTCATCTAATTAGATCTAAGGTGTTAGCAATAGAGGAAATGTACTTGTAGACATTATTTTTTAGACCACAGCTCCCAGAATCTCTCACCAGCCCCTCCCCCCACCAGCCCCTGTAACACTTCCATGCTCCGAAAATATTATGCAAATGAAAGTAAAATTTCAAAAGATGTCATGATGCAGAAAATATGAAGCAATCTGTTTTGCAGTGATTTCAGCAGATGCTTGATCAATAATTGTGAAAATGGGCAGTGCTTAGACCAGGGGTAGGCAACCTTTTTGAGCCGGGGGCCAGGTTGCTGTCCCTCAGACAATTGGGGGGCCGAAGCACCAAAAATAAATAAATAAATAAATAATAAAAATTAAAATAATTTTTTTAAAAAAATATATGCATGCACACTCTCTCAGCCACAGAAAAGCCATGGCAAAACCCCTGTGGAGATTTTGCCAAGAAAACCCCAAGAACAAGTAATAACAACAATAATCAATATCATCATGGCAGGTGGCGACAGGACTGTCTGGGGCCGGTCCAAAGGCCTCGGGGGGCCGCATCCGGCCTACGGGCCTTAGGTTGCCTACCCCTGGCTTAGACTGTAGAGCCTGATTCCCAGTGTTGTCAGAATTCATTGTGTTGTTGTTGTTGTTGTTATTAACTGCTCTTGAGTTGGCCTCAGCTCATGACTATCCCATGAATGAGATATCTCCAAGACTCCCTGTCCTCCATTGCTTTGCTCAGGCCTTGCAGACCCAGGCCTATGGCCTCTTTGATTGAGTCTAACCATCTGGTACGAGGTCTTCCTGTCTTTCTACTGCCCTCTATCTTTTCCAGCATCATTGTCTTTTCCAATGATTCATGCCTCCTCACGTTGTGACCAAAGCCTCAATTTACTCATTCTGGCTTCCAAGGGGAGTTTGGGATTGATCTGTTCTAGAACCTATTTGTCTTTTTGGCTATTCACAGTATCCTCAACACTCTTTTCCAGTACCACATTTCAAATTAGTTTATTTTCTTTCTATCAGCTTTCTTCACTGTCTAGTTCTCACATTCATATATGGTGATGGGGAACACAATGGCTTGGAAAATCTTCACTTTAGTGTTCAGAGTTATATCTTTACACTTTAGGATCTTGTCTAGTTCTTTCATAGTTGTCCTTCCTAATCCTATGAGATTACTGCACCACTTTTTCCCCCATGCTAGACATGGGATGTAAACTTAAATAGGCGGATTTTATCACCCACACCCACACCTGGGCAGTAGGCACCCTGTAACCAATCTGGTCTTCTCTTGCACCTTTGAAAGAACAGGTGTGTAATAAAATCCACCTATTTAAGTTTACATCCTGCATCTAAGCATGGGAGGAAAGGCAGTGTATTAATGTCCCTAGTCTTCTTCTGATTTCTTGACTGCAATTACCATTCCAATCAATATTTGATTCAAGGTATGGGAAATGTTTCACTATTTCAATTTTCTTGTTATCTAGGGTGAATTCTTGTAGATCTTCTGTAGCCATTATTTCTGTTTTCTTTATAATCAACATTAAGCCTACTTTGGCACTTTCCTCCTTCACCTTCTTCAGTAATTGCTCCAGGTCTTTTTTGGTTTCTGCTAGTAGTATTGTGTCATCTGTGTATCTTAGGGTGTTAATTTGTTCCTTCCACCAATCTTAACTCCTCCTGCCTCTGACTCTAGGCCTGCTCTGCATATGATATTTTCTGCATATAAGTTGAATAAATAGAGTGATAACACACATCCTTCTCTGACCCCTTTGCTGAGTGGGAACCAATCTGTTTCTCTGTATTTAGACAACAGCCTCTTGTCCTGAATACAGGTTACGCATCAAGCCAATAAAATATAGTGGCACTCCCACGTATATGCACATATAAATATTTCTCATGCTTCAGGGTTATATTGATTGTAAGAAGAATTGTTCACAAAAACACTATTCTCTACCATCTTATCAAAGGAAAGCCAGAGATGGTCAAAATCCAAATGTAAAAAATTAATGAACAGCCAACTACTGTAGCAGACTAATGTGCATGCTTTTTCTTTACTATCTTGACTGAAAAGACTGAGAATCTGTGCTCTAGCACTGAAGAAACCTGTCAGCGATTACCTCTCCAGATGATATGGCAGGATAATAGACTTTCTGTTGTTCTGATGAAAATATTTTGACATCTGAAATTCAGAAGCTTGTCTGAACTCTGTGTGATGGAACAGAGGTTTCATAGGACTGCAAATGGCAAAGCACTGCAGAAATCTCTTATGTTCCTGCGTAGCATTGGGTGGCCTTTAAAAAAGCCTCACCTAGTTAAGGATATTTACCTCTCTTGTGTGACCTTCTGCAGGATGATTACACTGCAATGGTCCATGATCCATCAGGGGGTGTAACATGATCTGCCTGTGATGACAAGCCAGTAAAATGATTAGAAATCCTCTATCTCAACAGCCATATGGTGGGTGATATGAAAGCACTTTTTAAAAAACCAAACTGTGCTCTTCTCCTGTGTTCATCTTTAATCTTTGACCTGATCTCCAAGGAGGGATCATTCTGGCTGTCTTCCTGAGAGGTGTTTTTGAGTTATAAGGTGCTTGCAATCAATCAAATATTTACAGAAAAGGGTTTGAATTTTGCTTACAGATGTGGATATATCTGACATATGAAGAAAGTTATCAGACCTTTTGCACATGCATAGTTGTGACGATAACTTATTGCATCAAATGGAGCAGTGCTTTGGATTTCTAGGATCAGAGTGCAGTCAGTATCATTCATCAAATATATGTTTTTCCTTCCCTCTGTGTTTTTGAAGACACACACAGAGGGAAGGAAAAAACATGATTTCTTTCCCCTGCAACATTCTTACTCAGTATAAACGTACACTTAAACACATATGATCTGCATGATAAATATCAAGGAACAGTAATGGCTGATC
This sequence comes from Phrynosoma platyrhinos, assembly GCA_020142125.1. Classification (NCBI taxonomy): domain Eukaryota; kingdom Metazoa; phylum Chordata; class Lepidosauria; order Squamata; family Phrynosomatidae; genus Phrynosoma; species Phrynosoma platyrhinos. The sequence goes on along the minus strand of CM034708.1, from coordinate 151,850,919 downwards.
TGCTGGTGATCTTACTGTCATGATTTACATATAAACATTTCTTATGTTGGTCATCTAGTATGTTGTTGCTAGATAACCTTGAAAGGAAATACATTTTAATGAAATACACAGTTTGAAGGTGGTAGCCTTCTGTTTATTTTTATGTTTCTCTTGCTTTGTATTCCAATAGCACTATTTCAAAATTATCCATGGCACTCTTGTCTGGTAATTAAAAGAAATTTCATGTTCCCAGTCTGTCTGTTTCATTTTCATTGTGTTAACATGAAACATTACTCTGCTCCAAGGTCTAGATATTGATTATTTCCAACTGTACATCTGTTGATATTGTTTTCACTGAAGAATAGACAAATGTGTTTACCATAACACAAAGAAAGAGGTATGGATCCTACTTTCATGGTTGTGAGACTTGTTTTAAAAAGAGATGTGCAGGGGATTAGTTATGAAAAAGTCTGCCCTCCATATCCACGGATTCTGCATCCACAGTTTCAACCATCCAGGGCTTGAACATTTTCAACAACAACAAAATCTAAAACATAAACTTTGATTTTGCCATTTCATATAAGGGATACCATTTACCATGACATTGTATATAATGAGACTGAAACATCCACATATTTTGGGATCACAGGAGATCCTGGAACCAAACCCCAGTGGATACCAAGAATCTGCTGTACTATCAAATTGTTTCTTTATTTCTCTTTTTGAATCAACAAAGCCCAAGTCAACATCAAATTGTCATTCTGTGAAGGGGAAGTTATTTCTTTGGAAGATGAACCCCCCTCCCCCCAAATACTTTGCAAAAGGAAACAAGCTTTGTGCAATTGTATTTTTTTTTTTACAACTGAAAGATAATCTGCAGGTATAGGAGTTGAGATGGCTATTTTGTTAGCTGTTAAAGAGTTTATAACACATTAAATGGACTCCAATGGGTTTAATTTTTCAGTGCTTTTACAACCACAAACCCTTTCTTATTGAGAAGGTCAACAGGCACAATTTGAAGAATTGTAAATCACAACTTCACTATGCCTGTAATATCTAATGTGACCCCTTTCCCATACCTTAAAAAATATAAAGCCCAGCACATGCTGTATATCAAACAAATAAATCAGAGGCTATAAATACAGGCTTCCCTTTAGCACTAGACAGTATAATTCACTCACATTTCCCATGTCTGAAATTGTTTTTTGGCTTTTCAGGCAAGTCCTATTTTTGTATTCAGAAAGAAGGATGCCTGCATTTAATCTTTTTTAAACACTTCATAGAACTAAAGTCACCTGAAAGTTGATTCTTTGCAAGAAAATGGCCCCACTTAAGGCCTTAATGAGAACAAAACATGAAAGAAATGAAACAATTACGTAGCAATCTTTCTTAATATTTTATTTTTAATGTCATTTAAAATAGTGGTTGCTTTTAAGGGAAAAGAGGCGATGGGAATTAGAATACTAGGGTGACCTAATTTTCTATTCCAGTGTTGCTAGTATAACATTTTATGTGTTACATTTATAAGAGATTCTTTGCATGCAGACCCCAACCAATACAGTCTTTTATGTGAATTGGTTCAGGGAATTAAACTCTCCCATTCTATTTGTTCGCACCAGCAGCTGCCACTTGTAAATCTTCTGTTAGAGTATTTAGAATAGACTTCATACTTGGTTGAACAAATAGGAACAATTTAAGAGCTTGCTAACATTTAGAAAAAATACTCTTGGACCTAATCCAAGGCTACACCACTTAGTGCTTTTTTGTGATGGAAGACCTGCAAGAGAGTTTACCATCTTTTTTGAAAAAATGCTAATGATATTTTCCACAAAAAAAATAATAATATATTTTTACCTTCTCTCTCTACCAAGGTTCCTTCTCTCAAAGTGGAGAATGGGTGGAAACCACATTATAATAGATAAAGTTTTTGTACTGTCAATTTAGTTTGTAGATTACTTTGTTAGACTATACATGAAAGTTTAATCTGAAGGCTTTAGATATATAAAACTCCTCTTCTACACACAGGACTAAACCCCTTTAAATCCTCAGATTAAACCTTTGCTACTTCTGATAGAAACTGAAATTTTGCATCCCAGGGTAGGGTAACAATTGAACTTGAGATGTCTGATCTTTGCAAACTTTGGTCAGTATTGAATGGACCACCCCTCTGCTCTGGTTCACAGCAGCTTCTCCCCACCCCCTCAACAAATAGCATCACTCTCTTTAAACCTTCTATAGGTCTTTGAATCTCTCAACTGTGGTGATACAACTTTTATATCTTTAGCTAAGAGTGCTCTGAAAGTGTTACAGAACTATAACAGAGTTTGGCAGCAGTTGGTGAAGCCAAACTCTGATCCAGGGGTAGGCAACCTTTCCCCTTTAAGGGCTGAGGGACTTCAGCTCCCAGAATCCCAGGAGCTATTGGCCAACATGGGACTATTGACCAACATGGCTGAGGCTTCTGGGAGCTGAAGTCCCTCGGCCCTTAAAGGGGAAAGGTTGCCTACCCCTGCTCTGATCTGTCCCACCCAATATCTGGAGGTCCATAAATTGCCCACTCTAGTAAGGAAGGCAGAAACAAGCACACTACCTATGTCTTCTCATCAAAAGGCAACTGCCTAGGCTAGGGAGCCTCTTCTATCCATGTGTTGATCTAGAATTCTTTATAAGCAAGAAAATAGGGGTCCAGAGAGTAATCGTCTGCACTCTAGAGTTTCCCTGAACTCTAAACCTCAGGGAAAGTCTCCAGAAAGAGAGAACTTTCCTCACTCATTGCAGACGATCACTCTCTGGACTCCTATTTTCTCGCTTACAAAGTATTCTAGATCAACACACAAATAGATGAGCACACTAACCCCAAACTTCTCAATTCTATTTGGGTTTGGAGAGCAATGACTTGAACAGGAGAGCTTCATGACCAGGAACTCTAAAAAAAAGAAAAAGGAATGGAAAAGGAAAGAAAAAAAGTTTCTTATTTGCATGGAGAGTGCAAACAAGTAGGGGAAATTCTCCTGTTCAGACTTGTTCCCCACATATGGAGAGTGAGAGAAAAAAGCATCAGAGAAAGGTGCAACTGCAGGATAATTCAATAAGTTTCAAAATGAATGATTAAAGCTTAAGTGTGTAGAGGGCCAAAGAGAGCAACTAGGGTAAATGAGGAGGTGAGGTATAAGTAAACTAGTGTGCATGTCCCTGCTCTCCTGTCTTATACTAAGAGGCAACATCCTTTAATAATAACTCTAGAAGACCACTGTGTAAAGTACTCCTTAAAGGGAACTGTTGCACCTTGGATGTAAACAGTCTGGGAAGCAGATGTTGGAAGTTTGACCCTGGGTAGGAGGCAGACTAGCAAAAAGTGAGAGCTGTGTGTCTGATCTTTCCCCTAAAGCAAATGTTAATGATATGTACCAGTTGGTAAATAAGTGAGAGATAACGTTAAACCAAAGACTCTGGCACCTCTGAAAAAAATGTCATAACAGACACAGTATCCAATTACATCTAATACTGTTATAAGCTCTCCTCCACAATACACAGTGCACCACAATGTACTTTATTGTCCCAGTTCACAGGACTAGTTCATAATATGTTTTATGATGCTAGTTTATCTGACACTGAGAAGTTCAGAAATTTTGCAGCTATTTCATGTGACACTGTTTTCTGTAATAAAAGAAAATACAAAACTGATCTATCATACCTCCTGTTTAGGTTACTGGTTTAATCATGCTTCGTTCCTGTCAGTTCATTCTGTTGTGATATAATAGTCTAATACAAACTTCCTTTGTTATTTTATGTTCGGTTATCATGAAATGAAGAACACCAGTCTCAGTAATGCTTTTCTCTTGGATCCACCAAGCTTCCTCTAGTCCCATTTTTAGATGACTTTACTTCTTACCCCTGAAAAAACTTTTATCTATGCTTTGTTACAATATTTGACTGTTGCTATTATTACTGTTTCACTCTTTTCCTTTTTAGTGACTTGACTTGGAAAAACAAATGTTACAGCAGGATAGAATTGTCTAAAATAAATGTAAATATCTGCATTCATCCATCAGATTTGTATATAGGTATCTGACAGAGGGCTCAGGGCAACATCTGTGTGTATTGTCTCATTTTATTGTCACAATATTTGAATTACCCAAGGTCATCCATAATCCTCATGACTATGAACTGAAAATTTTCTGCTCTAGTCTATGTGTACTAGACCCATGTGCACAGCACTGTGAGGAAGGAACTAAATTTGTGATATTCAATGAGGAGGAGATCGGGGTTAGGCATAAATGAGTATGAAACACTTGTCTCTTTCTTAAGAGGCTTTTAAACAGGCTGGATGGCCATCTGTAGGGGGTGCTTTGATTGTGAGTTCCTGCATGGCATGGGGGATAGACTGGATGGCCCTTGTGCTCTCTTCCAACTCTAGGATTCTATGACTTCCCATTTCAATTGAGGCTTATTTGAACAACAACAACAACAACTCACTGATACCTGTTATATTTGTGTATCCCTGATTATTTTTTGGCCAAGCCTCTTTTTTCTCCTCAGTCCTGACATGCTTGTTAGTCATGACCACTGTTTTCTGCTTTCCTTTTCATTCCTTATTACCTCTTTGTCCATTTGCCCCTTGCTCCCCAGCAAGTTTGACAATGTCTAAGAGGTTGCGTGAAAGAAGAAGAAACTGGAAATACTCACTAAATCTGCTGTAAAGGAGAGACTAGGGACCTGAAAGGAAAAGCCAGCTTATCTCCAGTGTTTCCCAGTTCACAGGGAGAACCCACTGACTGTACCGCTGGCTCCTACAATGGGCCAAACACCAACAAGCAATCTACTCTGCTCCCCTTTTTCTCCCAGGATGGACCAGCCAAAATGGGGCATTTGCAGGTACATGCTGTGCTGCACCACAGTTGTTTTCTCTTTTGGATCAAACAATGCACACCAATGTGCCACCAGCAGCCATAAATCGCCTCCTTCATCCTGCCCTCCTGCCAGACCAGTGCAACTAGCAGCACAACCATCCATTCAATTGTACAGGTGATTGACCACCCATATGGTGCATCAGTGCACCCACTGACACATTGGTACAGCATGGAACCCCTGGACATGCCTCCTTTCCCCCTTCCCCCATGGTCTTTGTTTCACTGGCCAGTGTGTTAATATTATTAAATCCATTGTATTGTTGGTGATACCCCATGTTGGTTGTCATTTCGCTTCATGGGATGTGTGATGGGTTGAAGGTGTGATGGTTCAGTGGTGGAGGTTATTTTGCTCTGGTGTTTTGCCAAAGAGCATGGCTTTGTTCCAGATTCCTCCCATGTTGGCCATGTGCATCAGTTAAGCAGGTCAGTTTCTCAATGGGGCAGAACCACATTTTATTGCACATGGAAACAGCCCCAAAGTCTCAGCATTTGTGAAATATTTTATTCCTCAAAAAGCCCTGTACATTGTGGCCTGGAAATATTTATATGCCCTTCTTCAGAAGCTGTTAAAAGGAGGGCCAGGAGGACTATACATGTGTGATAAAATATAGCATGGTGAAAAGAACTGCAGATCCATACTGTATATGAACATTTATATCAAATTAAGAGACATTATATTAAACTGTATAAAATTGTTTGTGTGTGTGAGAGAGAGACATACTTACACATAATACTTGCAAAACAATTACAAAATGTTTTGACAATCAGCCTGCAGGGAGTTAAAAGGAGGTACTTTCAAAGATGCCTGGCAAAAAATGGCCCAAGACTTACTTGTGATGCCAGTTTTACAATCCACAGCAGAGAGGGGGAAGTGGTATTTTGATCCCATTTTCCTTCCCCTTCCCAGCATCCCACACCATTTTTATGGGTTCCATGTAGTGGTCTCTTCCAACACTATGATTCTATGATTCTATGAACTAGCCAGTCAGATTTGGTGTGGTTATTCCAGAAGCAAAGGGCAAAGTTTTCACCCAGGCAAGCCTCAGTTCAGCTTCAACCTCCCTCCTTCCTTCCCTTTGTTTGTGTTTTAAATGTCATTGTGAGATCTAAATGTCATTGTATTCCTCAAACTTGTCACAGCTTTTGTTGGCATCATGTCATTGAATCCAATCCAAGGGCAGATGAGGCCTATGTACTAGGGTCAGGGTGGCTTACAGGACCTTTGTGGGGTTAGGGCTTAGGGACAAGGGACTCAGTTTTACTTCCAGGTAGCAGGGGGATCTACACACAGGTTTTCATCTATGTGATATCCCATTATCCAAGCACACAGGCTGGGTTTGGTGTTCATTGGATGTCAGGCAGGCAAGCTAATGGATGTATCTGATCCCATACAGACCCAGCCTTTTACAGTTTCATCCAAATAAAGGTTGCGTCTCCCTCCCATCCCAACTCATGGCTATGTATGTTTATTTGGCCAACCCTCCCTATCTCACTTATGGACACCACAACTGATAATTCTCAAAGCATTATATTTCGCACTTTATGTTTGTGTGGGTGTTTCAAGGTCATCCTAATCATAACTACTTGGTGGTATGGAAGAAGTTTAAGGAATGTGTGAAAACCTAAACACCAAAGTACAAACCTAAACACCAAACACAAAACCTAAGCACCAAGGGTCCCCTTCAAACTTCACCATTATAGGGTTATTATTCTATTGATCACAGATCAGCAATAACAGCTGAAGATATTTGCAGGCTGACTGGTCAAACATCACTGGTCTCATTCAGACCATAAGCTGGAGGTTTCACATCCCCCTTTTAAGGAGAATTCAGACCCTTGGAAATAGGCTAAATTGTGAACTGCTGCCACCGCCATTCTCTGATATCTGATACCTACTGAAGACTAAAATAGTTAGATATGGATTAGTTTAACTGCTGGAGAATAAGTCTTACTGAATTCAGTGGGAATTACATTTGAGTAAACATGCATAGAATTCAGATCTAAGTTTAGGGTTGTTGTTTTTTTTTAAAATCCTAGATACATTAAGTTGACAGGTTATTAGATTACTTATATTTTATTGGATATAGACCTTGTCATACTCCATGTACACCAACTGAAAGCAATAGGATTTAAGCTATTTGTTTCAGTGGCTCTTCTCTCAACATAACTCAGTTTGGATCCAACCCACTAATAATTTAAGTTGCCTAAAGCATTTTAATGTCTGTAAATAGCATCTTTCTTTGCTGTGGCCTTCAGTTAAGCATTAATTTATACATAAAATTTTCCTGAGAATCATGCCTTTATTATAACAATATATTAAGCATTACTGACTATACAATATCCTTGAATTGTGAATAATAACCTCACAGTATTCCAGTTATATTGTCTGAGTAAGTAAAGATGAAGGTCTGAGTATTTTCTTTTTCAGAATATAAAGGAGAGTTTTTTCCTTTATGAAATCTATCTATGCAAAAATGCAATAAAGATGAATACTATTTTCTCTCAAACATTTTCAATTTTCAATTTCATATTGGACATATATTGAATACCAGTGTCACATCATCAGTAAGGTGACTGCGTAAAGGTCACAGAAGTAGCCATTATTGCCAGCGGCTTTGTTTGTTTGGCTTTTAAAAATACTTTCTACTGATATGAAATTTTATAAGCTGAATATTTTTTTCAAATTATCATATCTGAGTCCAATGCCTTTGAGTGACATTTGTGGGATAGAAAATATCACCTGTCCCTACTCTGGAGAGAGCATAGAGAAATGACAAGATATCTACACTGGAAAAGGAAGCTGATCTGACCCATACAGTAAGGTTAATTAGCTAATTATGTCATTTCCAGGCTTAATTCACTGGCTGAACCGACCTGCCCTCATTTCACACTAACTAAAAGGATGGTAAATGTTAGAAGAATTTTGTTACTTAAAAAATGCTGTATTGATTGACCACAATTGTCTTTAGGGACATTCCAACAAGTTTAATCAAAGTGACAGGTCCCCAGACAATGTGGAATGTCACATATACTTTCCTGAGACAATGATTAGATAGCATTTTTTTAAAGGATTAGTGCAAGAATCATATGGGACCCCAATAAGACTGTTTTATGACCATTGCAAAAAGCCTTGAAACACAGTTTCTACTTCCCTTTCTTGCAATAGTGAGCTCAGGTATGACTGCCACCTGGTTTGCAGTCAAAAATGGGCCCAGTGAGAAATGTGGGATATGTATAATCATAATGAGAGAAGCCAAAGGTTTGCAGCAATATGAAACACTGTATAGTTTTAAAAATGAGATCCTTACAGAACAGCCAAATGAGGATCTAATCTGCATTGCAGAAATAATGCATTTTGACATCACTTTAACTACCATGGCTCAAAGTTATTGAATCCTGAAATTTGCAGTTTGTTGTAGCACCAGAGCTCTCTGAAAGAGAAGGCAATATATCTTATAAAATTGCAAATCCCAGAATTCCATAACATTGAGCCATGGCAGTTAAAGTGGTGTCAAACTGCATTATTCCTGCAGAAGATTAGCCCTCAGTTTAACTATAGCCAGGTAATATTCTAGCTGTGGGAAGAGGGCAGAGAAAGACAAGGGTTGAGAGAAGGAGGTTGAATCAGGTTGCCAGATCATGTCTACCGATTCCAGACTCTGTGATTTCAAGGTCCAAACTTGAGACCTAGAAATACCTTCTTGTGATATCACAAGGGAGGATGCTGGTGACATTCCAAGGATAATGCTATATGCTGCAGCTCCTGATGATGCCAATAAGCATGATACCATGTAGTTGCACTGATTATGCCACTGAAAGAAAATACATGAAGTATAACAATTGAAGAACATATACAGACATTTTTCAAGGCAGTAGTCTTTCCCTGATATT
>CM034708.1:151819318-151831748 GCA_020142125.1 Phrynosoma platyrhinos | reverse complement strand
GGGGGGGGGCGCATCCAGCCCCCTGGGCCTTAGGTTGCCTACCCCTGATCTACACTGTTGGAATAATACAGTTTGACACCACTTTAAGTGCTGTAGCTTCATCCTATGTAATGCTGGGGTTTGTAGTTTTACAAGGTGTTTAGCCTTCTCTGGCAAAGAGTGCTGGTGCCTCACAAAACCGCATATCTGAGGATTCTCTTGGATGGGGCCATGGCAGTTAAAGTGGTATCAAATGTCATTATTGCTACAGTGTGGATGCATCCAGGGAGTGGGGCAGTTGATAGGTTATCTGCCAGAGAAGTGAAATAGGAGGAGCTTTCACATTATATAATTATAGCACTATGATTCCACTTTAATCAACATGGTAACATGTTAGAATCCTGGGATTTATAGTTTGGTGAATCACTGGAGTTCTCTGGCTTAGAATTTGAAATATGCCAACTCTTTAAACTATGAATCCCATGATCCTACAGGATGCAATGATGGCAATTAAAGTGGAATCATAGCACTATATTCGTGTGATGTGAAAGTGCCCAAGGCTGCTTTGAAGAAGGGGGTGAAGTTGGGAAGCAAGAATGAAGCCTAACAAAAGCAGAAAGGGAAAAGTGGGGTGGGCGATGGAGAGACCAGGAGAAAGCTAGCTACAATCAACAATTATTATTCCAAAATAAAACAGCAGATAATGTTGTGAATAGGATCCCCATATTAATGAAAATCGAAGAGATAAGAGTGATGCCATAAACAAAAAGCCAATTATATGTAGATTAAGTTTTCAGCTAATTTATATTTTGTGCTGTTTAATAAGTGACACCTAATGTTAATTATTCACTTCTTCCCCCCAGTGTGCCTTATCAGTGGCTGCAAATAACAAGTCATTTTGTTCTGCATGCAAGCTGCATCTTTCCATAAAATTTTCAGCAGCCTATGACTTACTAAATAAAGCTGTCACTCAATCCTTATTTCTTTTCTGAGCACAAGGTATCAAAATGGACTTTGAATTAATGCTGTGCATTGTCTTCATTTGATGAGGCCTCTGCAAGATCTTTGTTCTGTCACCTTTAATGCACTCTGCTTAAAGGACTTTCCATCTGATTTCTTATCAGATGCACAAAGAGTTGAATATTACAAAGCTGTTTCTGGCCTCATCTAATTTATGGCTTTGAAATCTTTTGCAGGTGTGAGATGGAGTGTGTCTATGTGTGTGGTAAATGGAGATTTCTAGATTTATATTATTTTTGTGAAGGAATATGAATATAACGTTTTATTTTAAAGAACTAAATGGGGTCAGCACACATATCTTTAGTGCTGAAGTTCAAAATAGTATGTTGTAGATAAAAATACAGTAAGTTGATATCAGAATACTGTATTTTATTATTAATGCTATTAAGATACCTATGTTTCACTAGTCCAAACATAGGAAGCATGGCATCCAACCATATGTATAAGGCCACTGAATTTGATAGTATTAAAGCAAATGACTGTACTAAACTGTTGAGGAACAGCAAGTGCAGCGTACTCCTCATCTTTAACGAACTTCCATACTTCCTTCTGATTTCTCACATACCGTCCAACTTTTTACAGATGAAAACTGGAACACATGTGGCCAGGTAACATCAACATGTGGTCAAGATAGCAAACATTAATAATGAGGAAGAATACACAAACTAGTAGAGGTTGCAACACTTTGCTTTTGCTTGAGCCTATTGGATGGAAACAGCAAGAGTTTGACCTTTCCTCTTCATTCCTTCTGCTAAGTTAAGTACAAAGTACTTTTGCACTTTGAACTTTGGGCCTAAGCAGACAGGCGGCCGTGGGCCACCCTGGGAAGTTGCGCTGCGGGACCGAGGCATCCCCACGCCTTGATCCAGCGGCGCACCATCGGTGCCCCTGGAAAGGAGTGCTAAAATAGTGCTCCTTTCATATGTCGCCAAAAATGTGCCCCAAAATGTTGAGGCACACTTTCGGCGACCCTTCTGCCACAGCGTGTTCGGACGCTGCGGCGGGAGGTTGTCCTCGGAGTGCCGGCCGTGCAAAGGGCTGGCGGCTCCGAGGACGACCTCGGGAGGGGGAGGGGGTGCCAAGCATGCGGCTGCCCCTCCCCTTCCCTGCGCCGAGGATGGCTTTTTAAGCCGTCTGCCGAGGCCCTTAGTTCAAAGCAACTGAAGTAAATTGAGGACAAAAGAGGAAAGTGAAAGGAAGAGAGAGAAACTGGGACATTTTAAAAGCTGCTGAAAAAAGTGGGTTAGCAGAGAATAAACTGAAACAGTCCCTACGGTTGGAATGTCTGTCCTTATCTTTGAAAAGCTCTGTAATGAGAGGGAGAAAAACAACAACCAAGGAGAGGAAGAAGTACAGGGCAAAATGGAGTCTGGATTCTAGGCTCCTAGAGATTGTTTTCAAGTGAAAAATTGATGGAATGTAGTTTTCAAAAAGGCTTAAATATCTGCTGAGTTCCTTTCTCAGGCATTTTTACTGCTTGTAAGATCAGTATGCTGCTATTATACATCTTGGGAGGTATATATATATATATATATATATATATATATATATATATATATATATATATATATATATATATATGGAAACTGGTGTGTATATCACATAGCATCATGAGTAAAAAGATAAATGCTGCATTATTTAATAGTTTTGTTTAATATTGATTTTCTTTATGGTGATCATAGCTGGAGCGTATAGTTATAACTGCATTTTACAACGGGGGCAACTTGTATGATATAAAAGTATTTGATGACACAAAGCTTATCACTGGATAATGCACATGAGGGGCTTTGTTAACCACCCAGAGTTTTGCTTCAAGCTGTGTAACTTCTTCAAAGATATTAATTTCATATGTTAATGCCTGTATAATCAAAGGGCCTTATTTACAGACTGGGACTCACTTAATTTGCACAGTATGCTTACCAGCAAAGTTTGTTGATTTATCATAAAGCTTTTTATTTTACATAATGGTCAACCAGTTTGCTATGGGAGTATGAACATGCTAATCATAAAATCATAATTGCTAATGTTCAAAAACACTGCAGAATGAGAGACAGGTAAGAATTCTGTTGCTTGATGTTGCACATGTCTCTTTTGAAACAGTGAATCCTCTTTCAAAATAATTCTCTTAAACCAACAATGGGGCTACAATCTCAACATAAAAACACATTTATGTTTTTAAGAAGTGTTCCCCCAAATGTGAGCTTTTGGTGCCAAAATATGGTGGCTTGTTGTTGTTGGTGGTGGTGGTGGTGGTGGTTTTTTTTGCAAACACTGTTACACATAAGAAAATCTGTTTCTGGAAACTGGTGTGTATTTGTGTGTGAGAGAGAAAAAAAGTGCCCCCCAAGTTATGTTTTTGTGCATAAAAATGTGTTTCTTCCCATAAATAATTCGAGATGTGTAAATACCAGGCAAAAACTGGGCAAAATTTTCATCTCTGTGATATTATTCCTGACCAGGTTTCCTGAGTGGTGGGAAGTATTTTTTTTCTGCTGGAAAATGAATAATAGGAAATAATCTTCCCACCGCTATGCTCAGTCCAGCTTTTGTTGTTGTTGTTAACTGCCCTTGAGTCGATCTCGACCCATGGCAACCCTATGGATGAGACATCTCCAAGACTCCCTGTGCTCCACTGCTCTGCTTAAATCCTGCAAATCCATACCTGTGACCTCCTTAATAGAATCCATCCATCTGGCATGTAGCCTTCCTCTCTTGATACGTTCCTCCACTTTCCCCAGCATTATTGTCTTTTCTAATGAGTACGACAGCCTCAGTTTGGTCATCTTGGGTTCCAGGGAGGTTTCCAACTTGATCTGCTCTAGGACCCATTTGTTTGTCTTTTTGGCTGTCCGTGGGATCCTCAGCACCACATCTCAAAGGAGTTGATTTTCTCCCTATCATCTTTCTTAACTGTCCAGCTCTCACATTCATACATGGTAATAGGGAATACAATGGCTTGTATGATTCTAACATTTGTGCTGAGATGTATATCTTTGCATTTTAGAATCTTTTCTAGTTCTTTCATAGCCACCCTCCCTATTCTTAGACTTCTTCTGATTTCCTGACTGCATTCCCCATTTATATCAATGTTTGATCCCAGGTATGGGAATTCTTTTACTGTTTCTGTTTCTTCCTTGTCTAGGTTGAACTTGTGAAGGTCCTCAGTGGTCATTATTTTTGTTTTATTTATATTCAACATTAAGCCTGCCTTTCCACTTAGTTCTTTGATCTTCCTTAGTAGGTGTTCCAGCTAGGGGTACCAAATAAAGAAAAATGGATTCATGTTACAGAAGAAAACCAGGAGTGGGTGGGGGGCGGGCGTTCTGTCTGTAATCCTGACTGGGTCCATTTTTCTATGTTTCTGAGCCAGCTTCAAGCAGTGCACTTTCAGTATGTTTGCAACAGTAAATTCCTGATGCTGGAGTAAGAGTTTCCTGAATTCTGGGGTTCCTGTAAGGTCTGAATTTTTTGTGAAAACTTGTAACAGGCACTCCTTGCATCTGAGGCAGGCTGTGTGTGTGTTGGTTGGTGAGTGTCTGTCTATCCCCAGTCAATCTGGAGCTTGCAAAATACATTATTATTTTGAGATCCTAGCAACTCTGTCAAACTCTGATTAGTCTTATGCAGAAAGGCTGGAGGAATTTGTTGTGTTTAACCTGGAGAATAGAGGATTGAGGGAGACATGATAGCTTTGTGGAAATACCTGAAAGACTGGCATGTACAACAGGACAAAGACTAGACTGCTGCTGCCCCAACCAGCAGAACTACATAGAAAATATGTAAGTTACAAGAGGGTAGGTTTTCTTTAATTTCAGGAGAAACTTGTTAATGTTAAGAGCAGCTGGACAATACAACAAAACATGTAGTCATGGATTTTCATGACTCAGTTGATATCAACTATAGTCAAGGCTAAACATGTGTACTTGTAGCCTGGGATCTGTATCCATCTTGAAATTCAGATCTGTTTAATCTTTGAAATATTAGGTTTTAGCCTAAATAACACTGAATTTAATTATACATCCTAGCAGAAAAATCATGCAAATGTGTGAAAGGGAGAGAATAATATGGTCCAGAATTCTATCTACATTTGTTTCTTGATACTTACCCAGTCAAATCATCCTGAATGTTGTACATTGAAGTACACAAAACCAGGGTGACAACGAGGATGGATTATATAAATATTTAGCTATTAATAAGCAATAGTTGAAATATGAATTCTGCAAATAACATTTGCACTTTAGTTTTGTACATTTAGTTTTGTACATCATACATTTGCCCTCAAAACATATAAATGGTCTGGATAGTCTTGTAAGATGTATAACTTTGCCCTATCATTATAACGAAAGAGTTTCTGGAGAGAAGAAAATAATGCTGTGAAGTTGTTTTAATTTTTTTAAAAAATTAAAGGGGGAAAAAAGTAATTCCTGAGGCTATTATAATGAAGAAAGTGTTCCAAATGTGAACTAATGAAATACAAAGTAATGAATATTTAATTTGTATAATTTACTGAAATATGGTACAGAATCAGAGCAACATTCTTCACAAATATGTTCATTTAGCTTGCCTACATGTAGCTTGCCTACAATTATTACTTTTTTGAGAGGTTTTGGTAGTAAATAAAAGCAAGAAGAGGGAAATGAATACACTTGGAAAGTACAGGTATCCAATGTCAAGGAAGAAATAAACTACCTGTTTTTACTCATAATATAAAAGGGATAAGCAGCCCAAAGAGCAGAGAAGAAAAATAGAAAAGCTAATAAAGGCTTAGCTTAGCAGGCTTTTTGTCCATCAGTGAAAACATTATTAAATTAGCTTCGCTGATGGAAGAAATAACACAAAAACAGAACAGTATGATGGCTTGGTGTGAGACTGTAGCAGTATTGATGGTAGGGAGATAAGTGCTACCAAAACTGTGCAGAATAAACACATCAGACAGAGACGATCATATTTTTCCACCCATGATGTGATGTGAATTTTAATATAAGCATGGAGGAAAAATGAGCATCTAAATAGGCCAAGACACCCATGAACAAACGGGCCTGTTCTTACAGGCTGTAGCTGGAATGGTAAATTTGAAGCGTAATTCTTTTTTCTTTTTTTCTATTGAAAAGAATGGTGTTCTGTCGTGCAAGAGATGCTGAGCTTACCAAGTGTGGATCTAAGCATAAAATTATCTATTGGCTTGAGAACAGCTTCATGTTTTAAACATAAAGAAAGCAAAGGGGAACCCTGCCAAAATCCAACTATTCATAAATCAAATACATTTTTCTCACATGAAATGGCAAACTAGTGGTGTGTAGTGGGTAGACTGTTAGACTGTGGGCTTACTAGCGATGGAAAGAATATTTGAAAAATTTTCAAAATATGTTTCTGAAGTGTCATGTTAGCCTGTTTGATAATACAGCTCTAATTAATGATACTGTTTGATGAGTATCCAGGAATCTGCACAGTTTGGGACTTATTCTGTACAAAATTTGCACTCCCCCATTTTTTGCATTTGAAACAGCATTTTCTGTGTTGGTGGCAGCATTTTCTGCCCAGTAAAAGCTGTTTCTTGTGTAGAAAATGCTTCTCTCCATGGAAAAAAAAACCCCTCCACCTGCATGTGAATTTTGCACAGAATAAGTCATGAACTACAGCACCTTCTGCACAGAAAACACGTTTATTCTGTGTAAAATTTATACATTGTTTTCTGCACCGAAAACAACATTTTGGTGCAGAAAAACCCATTCTAACTGCAAATAATCTTCAAAAACTGTGCAGTTTTCTAAGACTTTCTCATAGTGGGAAGATTTGATAAATTAATTCACTGCTTTCTTTGAGAACAAAAGCTATCTGTTTTTATGATAAACAGTCACATTCCCTTGAAAATTCTTGGGTAAAGCTCGAGTCCATCAGGTTATCTCAATCTAATGTATTTTAAGGTTGCTGAAGACTGACATGAAAAGGAATGGCAATATATGGCTTATTGAACTCCCCAGAGGGAAATAAAATGGTGTGTGTGTGTGTGTGGGGGGGGCGGGACAACATTCTACCCATTGTTGGATAAAATCTATCTCTGGGACCACCTTTCCGTATGATCCACCCCATGCACTCCGGTGCTCTGAGAGGAATTTGCTACAGCCTATGAAAATGAGGCTGTTGGCAACCACCCAGAGGGCCTTCTCTGCTACCATGCCCAGAATATGGAATGGCCTGCCAGACGAGATCTGTCTTATTACCACCTTAAACAGCTTCAAAAAGGCTGTTAAGACGGATCTCTTCCAGCAGGCCTTTCCTGAATAATTATCCCAGCCTAAGAGTGAACTAATTCTTCTCCCTTTTTGTGCTGCTGCTGTTGTGATGCTTTTTGCTTTATGTTGTGATTTATTTTAGAATGTTTTTAATTGTCTTAGTTTCATATTTTTAAGGGGTGGGTGGGTTTTTGGGGTTGTATGTATTTTATTGTAGTTTCAATTCTTATAAGTTGCCCCAGTTGCACTGCAGAGGGGCAGGACAGAAATAAATGTTGTTGTTGTTGACTTTCTTTCCCTGCCAAGTCTGCCATGTGTTTGTCTTAGTCATCTCAAATGAGATACATTTTCCCCAAACATTTGATAGCATTGGATCACATTTTTTAGTAAGAGATTCTACAAAGGACTTCCACTTAGTATACTTGAAGGAATCTGATTAGGAGAAAACCAGCTGGCCAGAACTGCCCTTTTAAAATTTTTTATTTAGGCTGGTTAACTCTGGCTTTTCCTTTCCACATGCATATATATTGTACCATCTTTACTATATCCATAATTCACTGCTTGCCTTATTAGACATGATTAATATGCAGAGGTAGATGGTCCTTCTCCCCAAGGATTATCAGCCAAAAGATTATTCCAACAAATCCTTCAACAATGTGTGCAAAAACAAGTGTAAATATAAAGAACATAAGTCAGAAAACCAAGCTGGTGGTAGTGATAGTTGTTTTACTTGTGTAGCTGAAAATGAGCCATAATGCTGAATGGAAGACGAAACTCTGACACTAGGAGGCCTCAATTACCATAAGAACTGCTGGTGCCTAAGGCTGGCACTATAATCTAATAAGGTATTAAGAGGAACATGATTTTGACAAATTATATATTCTAGGGGTGTAAATAGGCATCGTGCTGTGTGCTGTGTGCTGTGTGCTGTGTGCTGTTTTTGTCTGCTCATTCCTGAATGAAAGCAACCACAATCCAAAGAGAGACCACCTGTCTCCTGCTGCAACTTCTGCCCATTTGAAGATGGAGCAAGCAGATAGTTGTACATCATCCAAGAAGATCAGCTTTGAAAACTTCAGGTATAAACATGTGAAAAGCCTGACAGGGTTCTGAACCAAAAGCCTCCCCATTTAGCAACCCACTTGCTAGAAACAGGAGGTGGCAGGTTGCCTTTGAAGTGGAGTAATACAACTATTACTACTATTACTACTACAATGGACCAATAAAAAAATTGAACCAGTTAGTCTTAAAGGTGCTGCTACGTTCCTTCTCCCCCCACTTCCTCTTTTTTATGTTGCAAGAAACTAACATGGCTGCTTCTTTGGAAATTATTGTCATTTTAGTTACACATAACTTGGGTGGAGGGAACGATCCAAACATGGAATGGCCAATATATTGGTCTTTCATTTCCATTTTCTATATCCTTTCCAGCTCCCTGCCTTGCATCTCTCCTTCTGTTCCTTCACGTAAAGCTGCCCTATAGGCATTTCCTAATTCTTCACATGGGCTTTGATCCAAGCCTTATCTCCATTGGTTAAGCATGATCAGTTGCTGTAGTTAACGATACATGTAAATTATCATTACCAGCTTTCAGAATTGATGGCTGAATGAGAACAACAGGGCTCAGCATTGTGGAAACCATTTGAAATTCTCTGAAGCATTACTACTGCATCCATTTTTATTTGGTAATATATGGTGTAATAAGGGAAATCAGCGCCTGTATAAGAACTGAAATATTGTGTACTGCTGCAGTGCATCATAACAGAAAAAAGAGTATAGGTCCAAGGGCCAGCTATTGTCACTGCTTCTCTTTCCTTGAATAGACTGAGAAATAACTATTCAATTATGCTTTTATCATTTCTGAGGTTGGTAACAGCCGCAAAAGATGAACTTTTACTGTTATCAGTTCATCCGTGAGAAATCATTATTAATTTGGTCTGTGCAATTTACAACACAGATGCAAAATCAGCATGAGGTTAACACTAGCCATGCAATGAATATGCAAGTCTGCTAGTGATCTCAGTAGAAGGTAACCTTGAGGAAAATGGGACTTCTTTTCCAGAGGAGAACTTCTGTGTTTTTAGTTCAGCTTCCAAATATCTATCATTATTTTATATTATGCCTATTACAGTAGTAAAAATAATGTAGTAGTAATTGTCCCCCCCCCAACATTTAAAACATATTTTTTTTTAAATGGAGGTGTCAGTGGCCACTCTAGTGACAAAACTACAGTGATTTTTTTTTGGGGGGGGGGCGGGAATGGAGAACAAGTTATAAACTACAATATTCTACAATAAACTACAATATTTATTGCAAAGGATAACAAACTTGGCTTCAGGGAATGGCAACTAATGCTTCCAGATCATATTTCTATCATATTTATAGAACAGATATAGAATGGATCATATTTCTAAAATAGCAGAATGAGAAGGTTATATAGAGAATAATGGATATATCAGGTAGAAGGAAGAAACATTGGAACTGGAATAGCACTGGGCTTGGGTATGTAGCTGACAAGCTAAAAAAGGCTATGCTTACACCAATGCTGCTACAATTTGCTGATGATATTCATATAAAAACCAAGTACACTCTGTAGATCTGCATTTTTTTTAAGAAAAGAAAATCTTGAAGTTAATTTGGTTTTCTGTATTGCACTCTGAAATAGTCAATGAACCTGGCTGAACTGTAGAGCAGATGAGTGCTATTGTTTATAGTTGTAGAGAAGCATGCTCTCAAGGGAAAGATAGTATGAAATTACATGTTTTCAGTAAGCTGGCAGATGAGCTGTTATTGCAACAACCAGCAACTGAAATACGTAATATCAAAAGAGTAACAACAAGAACAGGAGCGCAATGACTTGCCAGTAGAATTTTCAGTGTGATCAGCCAAGATCTCTACAGGTGTAACATTGCTCATATGTAGACAAAAACTACCCATTCTACTGGTAAGTTATTAACCTTGATACAAGTTAATTCTTCCAACATCATCTCCTTGCCATGTTGTTAGAAAATTCCATATTGTCTACACCAAGCTGAAGAACTTCGCAGGGCATCTTAAGTAAAAACTGCCATCCATGCAGAATTTCCCAAGAGTAATTTCCATAGGAATGACAAAATGTTTTTAATCTTCCTATCAATATTAGACATTTCTTCTTATTCTTATCATTTGTATGCATATTCCTTCTTCCTAGGATAATTTTTCCCTTCAATCTAGCCTTTTCATTTGATGGCATTATCATTCCTTTTTCACCTCCCCTGCTGTTGCATATCAGCACTGAATGTGTTTTAGGTACAGTCAAATTAATTCATTTTTTACAAAAAATAAAATAAAATAAAATACAAAAAAAGTCTGCTTATTCAGCAAATGGGACTAAAGATGTAAATTATGCAATGATAAAGTATAAGACTGCTACAGCAGGAGGACCCAATTCTTTATGGAGGGAAATACTTCAAATTGCAATGTGGGAGTATGACACAATAAAAGATATTTATTGCCACATTTGTCATACAGCATCACTCAGGATGAAACACTAGCTGCTTGGAGTTTGCTAGAGCTCTCTGATCATTTCAGACTTTCCCAAAACCGTGCATTAAAATAAGAAAAAACTTGTAAACTTTGCAGACATTATCTGATCTGATCCTTAGTGTCTAAAACAGGGGTAGGCAACCTAAGGCCCGGGGGCCGGATGCGGCCCCCCGAGGCCTTTGGACCGGCCCAAGGCCGGTCCTGCCACCGCCGCCGCCACCTGCCATGATGATATTGATTATTGTTGTTATTACTTGTTCTTGGGGTTTTCTTGGCAAAATCTCCACAGGGGTTTTGCCATGGCTTTTCTGGGGCTGAGAGAGTGTGCATGCATTTTTTAATTTTTTTTAATTTTTAATTTTTATTTTTATTTATTTATTTATTTATTTATTGGTGCTTCGGCCCCCCAGTTGTCTGAGGGACAGCAACCCGGCCCCTGGCTCAAAAAGGTTGCCTACACCTGGTCTAAAACATACCTCCCACATACATTAACATGAGATACTCATATATAGATATGCCATTCAGATGCATAACTTACTCAGAATTTCCTTTCACACAAGCATGATTTTCTGCGTTCATCATTCAGTCACAAATCTTTAACATTTCACCAGTGCTTGGTAGTGCTGCCCACTCCCTTTTCTGATAAACTCATTCTCAATAACAGAATATATTCATATCAGTATCAAGCCACTCTTCACCTTTTCACACAGCTATGGTATTCTTAATATATGCATGCAAACATAGCTACAACAATCAAACCAATATTTGCATTTTGCTTATGGCGGGATCTGGAGAACTGAATCTAGTATCTGGACTCACCAAATTTTCCCACCCCAAGTTAAAGAGTCCCATTTGCTTGAGCAGTTCCCCAAGCCCAGGGGTAGGCAACCTAAGGCCCGGTGGGCGGATGCGGCCCCCTGAGGCCTTTGGACCGGCCCCAGGCCGGTCCTGCCACCGCCGCTGCCCCCCGCTGCCCACCATGATGATATTAATTATTGTTTTTATTACTTGTTCTTGGGGTTTTCTTGGCAAAATCTCCACAGGGGTTTTGCCATGGCTTTTCTGGGGCTGAGAGAGTCTGCATGCATATTTTTTTAATTTTTATTTTTTTTTTAAAAAAAATATTTATTTATTTATTTATGGTGCTTCGGCCCCCCCATCGGCTGAGGGACAGCAACCCGGCCCCCGGCTCAAAAAGGTTGCCTACCCCTGCCCAAGCCATTGCTGGCAAATTACAGTCTTTGTTTTGGATTTGAAAATGCATGGCAAAATTTCAAGAAAACAATTGAAACTATGAGTTTTTGACCTGGTGAGTCTACAAGCCAAAATCAAGGGTCTTTCATGTAACTGTTCTTTTATTTGAAATGTTCATACAACACCATATTCTAAACTTCCAAGTAGAACCAATGGGAATAAATTTCAGAACAGGAAACTCTTTTTAGAGTTCACACTTTTAAATATGCAGATGAACACACATACACAGGCAAACAAGCAGGCAATCCCTTTTGTATGCAGGTACATACAAAATATGAATATTGCACCGACACAAAAAATGACACCGTACTCAACTTTATGGTTGTAAAACTTGGCCACAACTTTATTGGTACAGGGTAATCGATAATTTTTTAACATTTCAATTTAACCAACATTTTTATTGTTCTTGACACATGTGT